>JABSTQ010009636.1:0-303846 GCA_013358835.2 Ixodes persulcatus | reverse complement strand
AGATTGAGTTCCACACAAGAAGTGGATCCAAGTATGTGCAGGAGTGTGGGCTCCTTTTACAGGAAGCATTCCAAATGCCACACATTCCGAAATATCGCAATGCTGAAATTATTCTACGTCAGGCATACCCCAACTGGGGTACGCCTGATGTAGGAATGCAGAGACAAAAAGTCCAAATGCCGAAACGTGGGGAACAGTTGTGTCTCGATTTATAACATAACATATCTGCGAACGATAAAAAGAAAATCTGGAACAGTGCCACAGATTACTTCTAATCAGGGCACGGCCAACACGGCGGCGTGATTTTCCAAACTGGTAGTTGTCCTCCCACCATCGCAGCAGGTGGGAAGCTTCTTGCGGGAAGGGTGGTTTCAAGGACGCATAGGCATCTCATACTCCTTTGGTGGGCAAGAACGAAAGGGCTGCAAGCTGCGTCGCTTTGATGGCGAAGCCATCTACATAATTTTTGTAAAGCACTACCATTTCTAGGTGCTGCACTCCTCCATACTGATTGGCACAAGTGGAACAGGAACTGTGCACATCTGACAACGGGAGCAACGACCGAATACAGTTTGATTGCTGCCAATTCGAAATCTGTACTCATGGTTTTCAGATTTAGCGCAAGGCCAAAATCTGCAGCGAAGTTCAGTACTTCTTCCAAGAGCGCCTCGCACGCCATCTGGGTTCGTTGAGTCACGAGGCAGTAAACAAATGGGAACACATGGCCATAAAGATTACCATGAATTTTTTTAACTGCCTGAAGAGCAGCAACAGAGTCTTAAATGTTCCATTCATGAGCCACATTGGAGTGTCATTCAATTTCGTCAAGTTTCTGTCGGTGAACAAATATTGATAAGAGTTGAGCTCTGCCTGCGCTAGTCGCCCCGCAGAAACTCCCAACCAGGGGCGGATTTAGAGGGGGGGTCCGGATGTCCTGACCCCCTTCTTGATTTCTGCATGTGTAAAATTTAGGGCGTAAAACGAAGGAGAGGGGGTTCCTGAACATATGGTACGCTGACCAACAGCTGACCCCCCCTCAAGAAATTCCTGCGTCCGCCCCTGCTCCCAACTGCATCCGCCCCTGCTCCCTGTTCTTAACTCGCCCTCGATTATGAACACATAAACAGTGTACGGCTTGTGTGGGCAGTCCGCTTTCCTGTTCGTATGCAATGACGCATACATACCAAGCCTGAGATCTAAAAGAAATGTGGCAACAGTCAGTATTGTTCGCTTCTAAATGGTAGCCTCTTTCCAGGCTGCCGGAGAGAAGTGATGTGTCCTATTGCCCTGCCGACCTAATGGTATAGCAAAAATGTTATATCATTATGGCAAGTCCTAATGGGATACGTAGTGGAGACAGTTTGTCGAAGAAGCCATCTAGTGCCTCTTTTATGGCACTAACATGGATGTGGTAAAGCAGTGACACCGGATGATGCACACGGCAGTTTTCATATTGCAGCTTTGTAGCATAGTAGTAGAGGTGCCGTGAAGGCAGTGTTGGAAAGCAGCAAACTTTTTGTTTCGAACCCAGGCAGAGTTAATAAATTACAAACTTTTTAAATTCGAACCTCAGCAAGCTTTGAAAATTTTCATACCCTTTAAGCTCGAACTTTGGGAGGTTCACAGCATCCCCACATGGGAGTGCTCTTTATGTTCTGCGAGTGGCCAATTGTTGTCCCGTAATTTTTCGGGTACCCCAGGTGTTCACGATACTAGTAGGGAATTAGCTGTTGTATGTTTGTTCTGTTTCAAATAGGATTGTATATACTCGATTGAAAAGGGTATTTACACCTTACCAACTTTGCATATTTTTAATTGGATAATTGTTCATGTTTGTTTCATGCAGCCCTTCTTCCTGAATCGAGAAAAGGCCCCAAAGAGGGAATACTTCACGGCAGATGGGTATCACATCCACCGTATCCTTGGGGTCCGCAAGATGAGCAAGCTCATCAAGGTCCATGTCAAGAAGAAGCTCGGAGCACAGTGGATTGGTGTCAGACACTGCCTGGAGCTACCACAGATCTACTCGTGCAGCCACTGCACACTCGTGCAGCCACTGCAGGACAAGAGACCACAAGCTGTGGTTGTGCCTGAACTTCATCCGCCACCAATAACCATGGTAAGCTGTGCCAAACTGCATTTAGCTATAAAAAACAAACACAGGGTCTCTTTTGTTATCCCCAAGACGACTTGAAGGCGAAAGCCCAAGCGCCGATGCATTAAAGACAGACACGCGATTTACGGATGCGGTGGTACCCCAAGTGTACACCAAGTAAACAATCTAATCTCGATGACTGCATAAACATTGTGGCTCCCTGAAATCCAAAATACACTATGGGCAATCTTTATTAAGGCGAAAACCGTATATGTCTCATCGTTCAGTCCTTAAGAAAAAAACACGTCGACAATACGAAAGGTACCGTGCAAATATTAATATTCCTCCAAAAAGACTTTTAGCCCACGCCCCTCGGCTGGTGTCGAACCAGCAACCTTTCGTTGAGCAGTTCAACGCAGTACCCCTCCGCCCGTGGTGGTACATAAACGCTTTGGTGCCTTTCATATCGTCGACATTTTTTTCTCAAGGACTGAACAATGAGACATACAAGATTTTCGCCTTAATAAAGATTGCACATAGTGTGTTTCGAATTTTAGGGAGCCACAACGTTTATGCAGTCTTCAAGATTAGATTGTTTACTTGGTGTACACTATGCTAGGCTACCTGTGGTTTCTTTTGTATGCTTGTCTAAACAAATGATTTTATGCAGTAATGAAACCGTAGTCAGCACCATGAATTCATTGAGTGCATTAGTTATGACAAAGTGTGCCTACTGGTTAAAGAAGGATTACGTGCTGTCAGACAAATTCGAAAAAAATCCAAAAATGACTAGCCGGTAAAGATCCGTCAGATCGTATTTCTTCAATGAACTTCGATTGTGAAGCTTGTACATGGCCAAAAAATAAAACCACTGGGTGACATTTTTTTTCCGCTAGACTACTCAATACAGGCTCTGACTTACCAAGAAAAGATCTCGCTTCCCTTTTAAAATATTGACCAGTTAAAGAAAAGGGGAATTATTTTGCTAATTTATGCTAAGGACAAATCATTTATCTATTTCTGGGACAGTTAAAAAGCTAAGTAAGCCAAGACCTGAATTTTCCAAAAACTACTGAACTTTGAAAATATGGAACCCTACTTATAAAGGAACACATTTGCTTTTGAGTGACATCCCACACCCTCTCTTCTCTTTCTGCAGCCAGCAAGCCATCGACTGCCCGCCAACGACACAATTCTTGCGGTGCCGGACCTGCCCAATAGAATGACTGGGGAAGGTTTGTAACAATATTAGCATAGAGGATGTGATACACAAAGACTGCTGGACGGTACACGACAGCCCTGTTGCTGTACATTGTTCTGCAGTCCTTGTGTCGCACGTCCTCTATGATGGTAATGTTACTTATTATTCACCACTCCGACAGCACTGGCAAAACCTTCTCAAACAGCCTTTTTGAAGGCCAACCATATCCGTTTTCGAGATGCCCACTTATGGAAGCTGCCTCCCAAGTGTCCAAATTACCTGGAATATGCCAAGATCTACATAACATCACTTTTAATGTGCTCTCCCTTTGCAGAACAATCTGCATAGTGGTGGAACCATAGAAATTATAGCATCTTTTATGTGGGGATGCTACAAACGTTTTAGGAGCCTTTAAGTTAAGACACAAAACACAGAAGTTAGAGAGGTACAAAGTTTAACATTTATTACCTTGAAAGCGCAATGTTTCAGCCAAATATGCCATTGAAATGTAAAATGTGCCTACAATTTAAACATAGAAACACACTTCACTCAATTTAATCACGCGTCAATCTATTTTGTACCGAATAGAGCAGCATGTCGGCTGCCCCGGGACAAGTTTGTGTGCAGTCTGCAGTCTTTTATTCATTTTCTTTATTCATAAGTTACCCCGCATTGCCCGAAGGCGTTACTGCAGGGGGGTTACAAACGTGAAAAAAACAATTCTTCGGTTGCAGAGCACACTTGTTCCTTCGACAGCTTGTTCCATTGTTGGATGGTCTTGACAAAAAAAGAATTAGCGTACATGTTTGTTCTGGCACGGTATTCTCTATTTTAAAACAGTGATCGGTCCGGCTTGAAATATAGTGCGGTTGCTTTAGGTAATCGTCTTTGTTAATGCCCAGTCGACCATTAAATATTGAAAACAAAAATTTCAGTCTTAATTTGTTCCGTCGGGCTGAGAGTAATTCCCAATTTAATTCTCTTTTCATGTCAGTACAACTATCCTTTTGCCCATATCGTCCCAGAACAAACCTCGCTGCCCTATTTTGAAATTTTTCTAGTTTTTCGATTAGATACTTCTGCGCAGGGTCCCATGCAACACATGCATATTTTAGAATTGGTCTAACACATGTCAGATATGCCGTTTTCTTCAATTTTGTTTCGGAACATTTTAAATTTCGCTGAATGAAGTTTAATGCCCTGCCGGCCCTTAAGACTACATCATCGACTTGGGCGTTCTATGAACAGTCATTCGATAATATAACACCCAGATATTTGTACGTACATTCTGTTTTGATGAAGTCATTATTTATACTGTACTGAGTATCGATTTTTTTCTTACTCCTAGTAAAACTTAAATGGACACACTTTTTTGGATTCAAATTCATCTTCCATTTACAACACCAGTTTTCAACACGTACCAGGTCACTCTGTAATTGTTTTGCGTCATGCTCACTCGTAATGCTTCTATATAAAACACAATCGTCAGCAAACAGTCGAATACGGGATGTTATTTGGCTAGAAATGTCGTTACTATAAATTAAAAACAAAAGGGGTCCCAAGACGGAGCCCTGGGGGACTCCAGATGTAACATCAACGTAATCAGACTGCTTGCCGTTCAAAACCACACATTGACGCCGCTGGGACAAATAGCTTTCAATCCACCTAATAACAGTTGAATCTAAATTAAATATCTTAAGTTTCTGGAGAAGAAGCGAGTGTGAAACCGTGTCAAATGCTTTACGGAAGTCTAAGAAAATACAATCTGTTTGTCTGCGCTCATCAATACCAGATACTAATTCGTGAAAAAATTCCGCAAGCTGTGTTGTACAAGACAATCCCTTACAAAAACCGTGTTGCTCACTGATAATCAAATTGTTTGCGTTTAAGTGAGACACTATCTGTGAATAAAAAACGTGTTCAATAATCTTACATAAAATAGACGTCAATGAAATAGGTCTGTAATTAGAGACATCCTTCTTCGAACCGCCTTTGTGGATAGGTACAACGTGAGCAACTTTCCAGTCATCTGGTAGAACGCTCGTAGCCAGCGACTGGGTATAAATTAAGTATAGATAGGGCGAGATTGCCTGAGCGCACCTTTTTAAAACACGTGGTGAGACGCCATCGGGACCACTGGCTTTGGTTTCATCGATGTGCTGCAATAAGGTTTCAATGCCACTTACACTAAATTCGACTGGTGGCATTTCGGGAACACCGCTAGTGTATGAAATATTTTGGTAACTGCATTTAGCCAAAAAAAAAACGGACTGAAAGTAATTATTTAAACACGTGGCTTTCTCTGCATCATCTGAAATTACCTGGCCATTTTGCACAATTTCACTGATACCCACGGGATCCGAACCACAATTCTTTATATATTTCCAAAAAAGTTTAGAGTTAGTTTTCATGCAGTCGCTGAGTTTTTCGAAATATTGTGCCTTTGCGCTTCTGACATTCAAATCGTATTCATGTGTTATCTCCGATAACTTCTGCAAGTGCGTATCACTTTTGGTTCTCTTGTACCTAATAAATGCTCGCCTTCTTCTTTTCCTTAATCGAAGAATAGCTGATGTCATCCATGGTTTCTTTCGTTTCTTAAGCCTAGTAGAATCTATGCTTGGGATGTATTTTTCGATAAGGTCTAGCAGCTTACTTTTGAACAGGCTCCATAATTTGTGGACGTCAGAATCCTCAGCTAGGCACTCAAAAACAGGCAGATGATCACGGAGCGCCTTAGAGATATTACTGTAATCACCTTTTTCGAATAAAAACACCCTCCTTGACGCGTTTGATTTTTGCCTCTTGGTTTTTGTTCTTATACTCGCAACGATAGCATGGTGGTCACTTATGCCTGGGTTAGTTACGACAGAGTTAACAAAGCTAGGAGAGTTACAAAACAAAAGGTCCAAGATATTATAATTTCGAGTTGGTTCTTTCACATATTGCAAGAGCCCAAATGTATCCACAATACTTTTCATTTCCAGGTTAGCGCGGCTGTTTACCTTGCATTGGCACATTTCATTTTGCCACATTAATTCCGGCAAATTAAAATCACCAGCAAGTACAAAAGTCTGACTAGAGGCCTCCGAAACTATCTCATGTAGTAATTGTAATGTGTTTAAATTAGAATCTGGTGGTCGGTAGAACACACCGGCTGCAAACGAGGAACTATCTGCTAAGGTGATTTTACACCATATCGATTCGACGTCAACGTGCCCCAGATCTAGTAAGGATGAGTTTAATGAAGAATGAATCAGTAGAAAAACCCCGCCCCCGAGACGAGTCCTATCCTTACGATAAACGCTATAATCTTTCGGAAACGCCTCGCTATCAGCGATGTCAGGTCTCAACCACGACTCAGTTCCGAAAATAATATCAGCTTTTACGGATTCGATAAGTCCAGCAAATTTATCAACTTTATTTACAATACTTCTGCAGTTGACTATGACAGCGATTAGTTCATGTCGGATACATTTCTTCGGCTTGATTGGGCGTCAGTAGATCTTTACTGGAACAACTTCTTCAGTCTCTTTATTCCACGTGAAAGCCTTCCCATTAATGATTAGTTTGTCAAAATTTAGCTTCACTTGGTTAGTACTATCTTTCCTCTTTTCTTTCGCGTATTCCCACAACCTCTTCCGCGTGGCACGAGTCTCAAAAGCGTAATCCTGGTCAACGCTGTAAGGCGAACCCTTGAATTTTTTGGCATTTAACAAAACATTCTGTTTTTCTTTATATGAAGCGAAGTTCACTATGATTGGTCGCTTGAACTTTGGGTTATAACGGCCAAAGCGGTGCGCCCTCTCTATGGTTTTAAGTTCAACTCCCAGGTTTTGTTTACAGATTTCTTTGACAATATTCTCTGACTCATTCCATGTTTCGGAGTGACTGTTGTCTTCGATTCCGTAAAAAAACTAGATTTTGTCTCCGACTTCTATTTTCAAGGTCAACATTCTTGTTGTGTAACTCCTGGACTTTCTCAGAAAGTTGCCGAATTTGATTCTCTTGAGCTGACAGTAATTTATTAACCTTCTCGATTTCTAGTCTCCAAGAAATGCTGGCACTTCCATCATTGCGTGCACCGAAAAATCAAGGGAAAGTAAACAAACGAGAAAGTAACTGCATGGAAAGGTCTTTAATCCGTGCTGGTCTTGGGGGGAAGAAGGAGGGGGGGGGGGCACAAAGTTTTCTTTTGCAAGCGGGGATCACAATGACGTCGCGGCAAGAGTTGTAGCAGAATGTGCATGCCTGTTGGTTTGCGGGTGCAAGCACCATGTCTACCAAAATGGAGTTCCGGTTCATTTTGTTGTGCGGCAAACATTTCTGGTTCATTTGTTGTGCGGCAAACATTTCTCGCACTGCGAACTTTTAGTCAAGGCAACAAATTCTTGGCCACAGTGTGTACACCCATGATGCTCGATAAAGATGGATCTCCATTGTGATAAACAACTCCTATCCACCAAGCAGGAGACACATTCTCTAGCAGTCAGGCTCTGCCGAGAGCCCCAGGCCCGTACCTGCAAGATACACACACAAAGAAAAGCAAGCATTAGACACACAATACAGAACTGAGCAGTCGACAAAGTGCTCAGTTCTCTTACTCGGTTACTCGGCCAGAGTAACCCAAGCTGACTAAACCCATGCTGCTACCAAGAAACAGCTGCAACTGAAGTGCCTAGACATTGTCAGGGAACATGAGTGCATGCATTTTAAGGCAAACACTCAAGCCCAATACAGCTGTGATCAAGTAAGATCCCTGTCGCACTGCAGCACAGGAATCTTCGAACAGCACAGTACCTCGGCGAGATATGCAATGAGCACAAAGAAAAAAAACTGATCTGAAACTGTCGACACGACGCTCACAAGGAAGCTCGCAATGTCTTTACACACGTGCAGAACAAACATCATACCTAACTTACCTGCAAGCACCCTCAGACCCACAACCAAGACATGCGGTTAGAAAAGCATGCATGCCATGTGGCTCAAGACAACTGTGAGCAAGAAACACCCCTAACGCTTTCAGCAACGAGGCAAACCAAGGAGCACATTGCCCCGGCCAGCTGGTGTTATGCAGTGAAAAGAGAACATCTTGGGCAGCAAGCAACAGATGCTGCATACAGTGCATGCACGAGATTTATTATGCAGTGAAAGCAGGTTGAATGTCTGACAATCGGAACATGCATTCTGAGCAAAGGCCTGTTAGTAAGAAAGGAGGGGACAGAATAGTTAGCACAACGTGGACCTCCTCAAACTGTGTCAGGGTGGGATCCGGAACCCACACTGGTGTTGCTGCAGAAAGTATGTCCGCCTCGCTCGGGGTTCACATGGAACATAATTACAACCCTGGCTGGCTTCGGAAGTGTTAGCTAAATATTAACCGCTCCGGCTTCGCAAGTGTTAGCCAAAGGGTATTTGACGGAGCATGTGGATATATCTCTCCGTGTACTGAAAGGACCATACGCTGCATACAGAGTTTTATTGCATCTGAAAATGCTATATGCAGTTAACGAGAAAGATGGCATGCCTATGACCTATGACAAAGCTTGGCGTCTGATAAAGATCCTTGAAATTTGTGATTTAGGTGGTATATGGAAGAACGCTTTACCGTTGCAGACCGCATAGCCTCTCTCCTGCAGAGATAGTGCTGTCGGCGCTCGTAGTCTCCTTGGTCAGCAGTGGAGCAACGAGACAGGAGATGCTCAAACCTTGAAAATACACAAACACAACTGGCTACATGCACTATTGAACAGATGGGACTCAGGAAAGCATCTATACACACATGAACTGTTGACATACAGCACTAGAAAAAAAGTGCAAAAACAATGACCGATTCTTACACATCGTTACAAGCACTGAAAAGGCTTGCACCTGCACAAATACTATAAAGGACTATTTGCAATAGCTCGATACTTGACGAATTTCTCAAAGCGACCCGTTCCATCGGGCAGAAGCTTCTGGGACCAATTCACGAAAATTCAGTCGTTTGCGTTAGGTGTGACAAAAGTAGTGATCCCTGATTGTGATTATTCACCTGTACAAAGCATGCCAGACAGCTAGTGTAGAGAGTATTCCTGCGGTGTTCAGTGCAAGGAGCCTTTAAACCCACCTGATAGTACCTATGGTAGTACACACCGCTAAAGGCAAAGACAGCGCTTGTTTTTGTCTCGCACGCGATCGCGAGAGCTGGGGGAAGCAAGGTACCTTCATGTAGTCAGCCAAGCGTTTAGACGTTAGTATTACAAGACTAAACCTTGTGAATTAGCCGTCTAGCGAAAGTACAGTACCTTAATTCACTGAGATGGTGCACGCTTCACGTTTATATTTATGCGGTGGTACATATGATGAAAAATGTACTAAACATACCAAATAAAAGCTAGTATAACTTACTTGGTTCTTGACATACAGAAGGACTCGAAGAAGTCCCGGCCGTCGGGTCCTGGTACATCTGTCGCACAGTGGCGGCGTACTCGCCGAGCGTCTTTCTAGACCTCAACAGCGTGCGGATGGCCCTTCGCTTCTTCTTCTTCGTACTCCTCAAGTACTGCTCACATGCAGCCGCGAAAGCAGTCAGCCGAGTCATGTTGACGGTTCTTGCATTGCTGACGTACCTTACCACACAAAGGTTCATTAATGCTCAGCAATTCCAGCTTCGTACGTGGGATCCACACGAGATGCCATCCCGAAAGCAAAGGAATGAAGACGGCGCGGCGCAACCAGCGCAACGATCCCCCAGATTAATTTTCATTGGACACCAGCTCGGGACCAAAGCCGCATTTTGATTGGTCGTCACGTCACCGCCAGAGTGCGCTCGTGCCTGCGTGCGCGCGTGCGCGCTCGCCCGAACTGACACCGTCCAAACCAAACCGCACGGTTTTGACTCAGAGAGCGCGCCCGGAAACAGCAAAAACGACGCGAAATGCGTCACATCCGGAGGCGCACGACCTACAGCCGCAAAAAGAAGCTTTGGTTTGGAGCGCGCTTAAAGCGACCTCAACCAAGTTCTGGCGATCGTTGCTCGGGTACCTCCAGGACCCTGCAGCTCGATCTGTTGTCACCCGGCTTCACCCTTTCACCGCAAATCTTTAACGCAATCAATATGAAATAAGCTTCTTACCACCATTACGTCGGCAGTTTTTTGCTCAGTTTACATGCGGCCTTCGAAGCATAGCTTCTGCACACACAAGTAGCCATGCTTCTGTGCAGAATCCCAATTAAACAGATGAGGTGAGCCGGCTGAACTGTTTGACTGAGCAATGCCGAGAGTATACAGTCTCTGTACAAATGCCTTACGTGGAACAGCGCGCCCACCTTAACAGCGCTTTACAAGAACATATGTACAAACGAAGCGCCAAACCCGCAAGCGCAGTATCAGAGTAGAAGACGCAGTGCGTAATGACAGCCACGAAGACCACAGCAGAATGTCATAAAACCCCGTGCAAAGGTGGAAGGACGGGGTTGAGTAGTGCCGGCAGTTCGCCGCGTGTTGCCGCTAATTCTGTCACGGCCAAACGAACCGCCGCGAACCAGGGAGAAGGGTTGGTTGTTTGCAATCTCTGCGTGAATGTGTCTTAATAGTAAACGTTTTGGAATGAAATGTCTTTGGTGCGAACTTTCTGGGACGAACTCTCAACGATAACATTCCCTGGGAAGAAGTAAGTATGCCCTGGAACGGGGCTAGATACCGCACACGCTCTGCTGGTATAAAAGGTCATGGTATAATTTGTACTTTGGACAAGAGGTCCTGATATGAAACATCTCCGAATAATATCTCTTTCGTATTAAGTGTCCGGGATGAAATGTTCGGAGATGAAGTGATATGAGTTGAACTGTGGCAGAGCCAATTGGAATACGACCCAATAGCGATCACAAGCAAAGCAGCGAGGCAACTAAAAAGAAACTACAAAACTGACATTTCAAATAATTAGACTCGACTCCTTTTGAACTGAGCAGATATTTGGCAGTTTTGAGAAGGTTAAGAACTGGGAGCACCATAAACCCGCCCTTTCTCAAGAAATGGGGGGCCCGAAAAAAAAAAAAGAGACAAGATCTTGTATTAAAGGGATACTGAATCAAGGAATTTAGTGTCCATAATAAGTGGCGCACGTTCTTTCCACGAGCCAGCAGCCACCGGTTTGGGCGAGCACACGCAACAAAAATGACGTCGAAGACCTTCATTCGCGGTTAAGATGACAGTGAAATGTATGGGCTTCGGGCCAAAGGAGAATAAAGACAAGTTTTTCATCTACACAGTGGTGTCTGGTGTAAAAGGTAAGCGATTAATTAGTCTAACAAGCACGTAGCTTTTACTTGTAGAGATGAAAAGCCTGTCTTTATTCTCCTTTGGCCCGAAGTCATTTTCGTTACTAAGGGGAAAAGCTGAGCTAGTTGGTTTTGATACTTCTTGGGTGAAACCTGCTGAACAAAGGAAGGAAGATGACAGGAGAAAAGAATGGCGAACCGACCCCCAGCGGTCGGTTCGCCATTCTTTTCTCCTGTCATCTTCCTTCCTTTGTTCAGCTGGTTTCACCCAAGATGTATCATTTTCGTTGCGTGTGCTCGCACACACCGGCGGCTGCTGGCTCGTGGAAAGAACGTGCGCCACTTATTATGGGCACTAAATTCTTTGGTTCGGTATCTCTTTAGCGCCAGAACCACGAAAATGTACCTGAAGCGGAAAAAGGACGCCAACCAATATTGACCACATTCCATAGGGCCGTAAGCACATAAAAAAAGAAAGGGATGAAACATTTGCAACCTTAGAACCATCAGGCAAGTCGAAAGATATACATGTACAAATAAAATCTACAAGCGATTAAAAAAAAAAACTACAAATTTTGAAATTTGTTTTCTTCTTTTTGGAGAAAACGGGACGCAGTAAAACGTTTCAATTTGCTTCTTATCGGTCCGTCTTCCCTGATTAACCGCCAAGTCATGAAACGTTAATGAATTCAAAGTCTTTTAGTGTTTGGGAGATCAATTTTACATACTATCTGTGAGAACTGGTCTCTTGCAATATTTTGAAGAGTAGTCCGAACCCATGGTGAAATAATGATGAGCAAAAAAGAAAATATACACAAACAGCGAGTGTTTCATAAATGGCGCCGGTGTGTTCTCTAGTAATAAACGATCACGAGGAAAGCATGGCTGCACGGCGCACTTGGTTACAACCAAACCCAACTGTGTGAAACAGCCTTAGTATGAATTCGACTATGTCGTACGCAAAAGGGTATAAGTAAAGGTGAAAATCTCGGAAAAGATGAGATGGCTGAGGGTCCCGTTTCATCCCTTTTAAAACACCGTGTGTTTGGCTTACCAGGATTTTCAAAAGGTCTTGACGTACCATCTAAACTTTTCTGAGATGCCTGACATGCCCGTCGAAGTTTTCTAAGGAGCCTGACATACATGTCAAGAATGTTTGAAGGCTGTTAGAGGACCTTGGTAAGTATCTTGAAGGGCCTGTGGGGACTGTCGCAATCCTGTCCGGGTAAACAAATGACCCGTCAAAACAGATTTAACCGGCGTGCTGGCGAGGCCACGTGACACTTCAGAATATATACCAAATCATCCCTGTTACTTCATGCCCGTTGGTGGCTCTTGGGGCGCACTTCCGGTCAGAGAGGGTGGACGGAAACCTCTGCTGGGCGTGCATTCCGGTGTTGTTTTGAAAAAAATAAAATTAAATGTGCCTTCCGGTCAAAACGTCGCGACTGGGATTGTACCAAAAGAGCCGGGAAAGTGTGAAAATGCGCTTTTATGTGTTTTCTGCCTGATCGGTTCGTCCGAGAACGTGGATAAGAGCCGTGAAAATGGAAAACCACACGCCGTTGAATTACCATTGCTTGCGCGGGGAGAACTTTGGGTTGAATTCGCGAATACTTGAGGTCGTCAGATTTATTTGTTTGGTTTCAACATGAACGCGGGAAAACCGCAAAGTTGTCCGGACCGCTCGCGATTCACGTTCTGTGAGTCTTCATGTTTAAAATGCCGTCTTATCGTTCAAACTGTCGTCTGCGTTTTCAAATTTGTCTGCTAGCTCAAACTTTGGTCTGCTCATTCAAACAACAGCGGGCCGTAGACCGAACGCTGACCCGGTAATTGCTATTAAAAGTAAGTTCGGGCCTGAAACGACTTTTAAGTTTGAAGGTTGTTATGAGTAAGTAGGCTCGATGTAAACAGGATATATAGGGAGATGCTCATCATTGTTACCAGTGGCCATCACCAACTTGTTATGCCTGATTCACTTGGTCCGATCCTGCTTGCGGTTTTCAGTATCGACGTCGAGCATCGAAGCTACCGTCCACGTGTTTGCAGCCCCAGCGACGCCACGATTGAAAATATCGAGCAGATTCTCATGATGTGGAATGAATCGCCGCATGTCGCATTATTTACACGAAGTTTTGAGGTCTAACCTGCTTCGTTGATTTCGCTCAGGCCACTAAAGTAGTAAGACATTGCTAGGAAGACGTAGAATCAACAATTCCAGCGCGAAAGAGAGCAAGCGGTGACTCACACCGACGCGTACAACATCCCATTCCAATCTTTTGTTGATGCTGGACGCGTCGCTTCTTACCCACACCCTATCGCGTATGCGCCATGCCGGTGGCGTGCCACTATGGGTTCTCCGGTTTGTTTGTAAACATTAGTTGGGGAATATGCGTGGGGGAAGCCACTTGGTCATTTTGCATCTGTCGCCCGCCACGAACAAACAATCAGAGTGGGCTTTGCGTCCCACGGGAAAGATCTATCTTCTACAGCCGCTCAGTGTGCGGATAAGAGATGCCTCTCAGTGCATCTGTTTTTTTCTTTGCGCCTCTTAGTCCGCCCGGTTTGAGAAATGCAACCGCGATGGCACCAGTGACAACACCGTGAACATTCTGAGAATCGCGTTAATGGCGGCGGATGTTGGTTTCGCGTTCGTGGTTTACGCTAAACGTGCTACTGACTGTGTGTATGTGTGTGTGTGGTGCACCTCCTCGAGGTTTATCGTTTAACTACTGTACATCACAGGACTTTACTCAGCGGCAGCACCTCGATTTTTTTTTTTGCGAAAAATTAATTTGGTTGTTGACGTTTGGTCGAATTGGGGAGATCAGACCGTGGCGCCCCAAGCGGTTAACTTTAGAACTACACGAATGGGGACACCAAATACAATGACTTAGCGCTCGGCTGACATAACCGAACGCGGCGAAAACGTTCGGCTGGAGTTCGTGTTCTCCAATGAGGGGGAGGAGGGGCTCTAATGTTACCACTCAGGCCTGGATGAATAATGCAGCTTGCACGGTACCCAGCTCAGCACAAGAGCCGAAGTGGGTCAAGTTCGCATTCTCTGACGACTGCTTTCGGGAGAGATCCGACACTTAACGTCACCTCGTTTTATTGTTAGTATTTTTACATTACTTTGTGCCCCGCTCTCTATTGAAGAAGGTTACATGGACATGCCCACAGAGCCTCTGGGCTTGTGCACAGGCCTTGTGTTGGGTAAACAACGAGGTGTGGGGACAACAAACGGGTCGGAGCGCCCCCTATAGTTCGATCTCCTCGTCAATTGCTACGAATCGCAGTTGCCTGCGCCCGGGTTTGTGCACATTGGTTCGTATTGTTTATCGGATCTACGACATGTATGTTAAACTTAATGTCTAAAATAAACTTTCAATGACGGATTGAAGTGCAGTATTGCTTCGTGGTTCAGAGTGATTTGGACATCTAACAAGTTGGAGGGCTTAGGGAGTCTAAAAGGCTGAAGGGCTAAAAGGTCTGAAGAGCTGAAGGGTTGAGGGGTTTGATGGGCCGTTAGAGTTTGGAGGACTGAAAGGGTTTAAGAACACATCATGGCTGAAGGGTTATTTTCAAAAGGGATATGTTATGACGAAGCTTCAAGGACCACGTGTTCAGTGTCGCGTCGACACGCGTGGCCGACACGCGCCGACACAGATGACCGGCATGTGAGCTCTCGCGCCAGGGGCTCGAGATCGACGGACCGGGGATGCCAGACATGGCGGCACACAAATAAACCGGCCGTTCTTTTCTTTGCATTTCTGCCTACGTTACTTCATTCAGGATATGCGCCGTAGAGCAAAAATGAGAACAAAACTTAAGTCGATTTAAATCATGATTTAAGTCAGACCAGCTACGATGATTTGAATTAAACATTTCCGGTAAAAACAATCCCAAAATTATTTTATTTGCCATTTATTTATGAGTTGCTGTTTTTTTCATTTAAATCAAACGATCTTTGAGGAAGAAATATTTATATCAGGCTGAACACGAGCAAAAGGCAGTGCCGTTCTGAGCAATCGGAGCATTGAGCTTTTTTCTACCATCTATTTCGTTCTTCAACAACTTAATGAAGATGAGAACAAGAAATTATGACACGAAAACTTGACAAATAATGTCCTATGCCATGTAAATCCGAACGCGAAAGAGAAAACAAATAAAGCTGTTTAGCGAACTAAAAGAATTCAAGCTGTATGTGTTCCATTTATAAGTAAAAATAACATGAATTAAACTTCATTCGTTTGCAATAATATCAGTGATCGGACAGATTGTCAATTAATCTGCCATGTTTGAAAATATCTCTTGTGATAAATTATCACTATTTACAAGCTAGTGTATTAAAAATAGTATGGTTTAAATTATATAAATTTTATTTGAATCATATAAATGTGGTTTAAATACGGTGAACTAGATTAATTTTATAAAAACAGGAAATCATGATTTTTACAGCTTGCCGCCAACTCTTTACTGCCGTCTCAAGTCTCTTTTTATTTCTAATTTAAATCGTTATTCGAAAATATTCTCATGACATACCCAGCATCATTGCAGCGTAGAGGGTCACGAAGGTGGCAACGAGCATCATGCTTCAAGATGGCGGGTCACCTGAGTGGAAAGGACGCAACTGAGCATGTTCTAAAAGTTAGGGAGGGCCGGCTACTGCAGTGCCCAATTTGAGTTATCCGCGTACCGGATAAAGCATTGACTATAGTTGGCCTTTTTTTGTTCTGGCTTACCGCTAAGCTTACGGCAAGCTTACGTTGCCTCTATGGAAAGTGCCGGTTTATTTTCGAGAATTATCGTGTGTTCCGGATTAGAATCACATTGGACATAGCACGTTTATAAAAGCAGAAGTATCAAGGGTGCTGCTTCGGAGCGGTCGCACCCTCTCCGTTGTCGTGGAAGGTACGCTACCCGTTTTCTATTATTTACAAGAACAGGTTCGCCTTATTAGATGTTATTTTCTTGCACATTCGTTCACTTTATATGACGCATAAACAAAAGAGAAACACATTGTGCTAATTTTATATGTTGATAACGAGGCATGTCAATCGGGTGTAGTCACTGGAGGCCATATTTGAGGCAATTGTTCGCAAAGCGTGCTCAGAGCTAGTCCCCATTTATCGTCTGCTCATTAAAGATGTATTGATTGAATCATTGAACGCGCGTAGACCTTCAACGTGCATTTCACGCAATTAGGATCGTTATTCCTGGCATAGGAGAAATGGGAGCTGCTCCTGAGCATGCGGTGAAAACGACCTCAAATATGGTGTCCAATAAATACTTCTCAAGAAACAGATGCCTCAATAAATAACAGAGTTTTTACAATTCTTATTGGTACAATTTTTGAAGACTCGAAGTTGAAATATGAGCGAACATTTGGAGCAGTCTATACACACCTATAGCAACAAATGAAATGATTCTGCCTCGTACATAAAAATAAGGATAATATTTAGTTGGGACAGAACGAGCGGGTTGGTAGGGATAATTAAACTTGAGGAAGAAAACGAGAAGGGACGGACAAAAGTTTGTGTCTTGTCCGTCCCTTCTCGTTTTCTTCCTCAAGTTTTATATTTAGTTATTTCGAAATGTAATGCACGGCGCTTACTTTGAACTGATGGCGGATGCTTCGTTGAAGGTTTCTTCGCTGTCGATGTACGATCATAGCATGTTTTCTGCGCGCATTTATATGTTTCTGTCCTTAGGGTGTTAATGGCCTCAAGAGTCGACGCCCATTATTTCGATTTTTGAAAAGTTCCGACGCGACCCAGTTAGTCCCGTCGTTAAATAACTCGTGACAGGTTCGAACTGAATTAACTCATATTATATTAATGGATATCGGAACACACTTTCTTCCAAATGCTGCTAGGTGTCACGAATAGCATGGTTCGTTGAACTCGTGCCATATGTTACGGTGTTTCGATAAGTGATTGTTCCGCGAGGCAGACAGTTCACCTGGTCGAAGGTGTTTATTAATTGATTTCACGCGACTGAGTCCGCAGCGGCACGTTGGACAATTGGAAAGGCCTTGCAGCTAGACAAACGCCATAGCACGCAAAGTGACTGTTCCAATTTGCGGCGCCGGAAATCGAAAAAAGGGTCGTTCACCGACGAATAAGAACGTCAGAAGTGGGCGCTCAAATGTGGCGTCGGGGATACAGTCATGACCCGAAACCGAGTCTATCACACGCGCTTGATAGATGATCACTCGAATTATTATATGCGTTTGAATCAAACACATCTGGTATCCCAGGTTATTCCTTCCGTCATTCATTTATTATCCCTTAAGTGCCCCGGAGGCACTACAAGAGTATAACATCACATGTGAATGTGATTGATTGATGTTCAATTTTTCCTCAGAACCTTTACGTCTTCGTGCCAATGTGAGCCCTGGTGGAGTTACCATTCCCGCGTGTACAGGAGCACTGTGGCCAGACTACTCTATTTTTCGGTCTGTACGTCGCACGACTTATAAAGGGTCATTTTCCCGGAAAGTTAGTATGCAGAGTGTTTCACGGAACGCTGGTCAAATTGCCTCTGCAAAAACTAAAGATACCACAAAAAAGAGGTGGATGTCCTCTTGGTATTGGGAGAAGCATCCCGAAACTAAGAGGAGGTGACCAGCTGTCGCCATCTTACGACATACCGCAAGCTCAAGTCGGTTCGAACGAAGGCTACCGTAGCCTGCGCCTATCGCCGACCTGGAACCAACGTTGTAGACGGAGAGACGGTGCAGTGGATCAACTGGCTGATCACAATCGCCGAAGGGAATCCCATGATCATTGGCGGTCGCTTTGAAGGCTCTACACCGAGGCTGTTGTTATAGATCAATACGAATAAAGGTAGAAAAATGATTGAAAGCATGGCGAAAGCGGGCCTCGAGTAGCTCAATAAACCCGGCATCACAACTAGGCTAACTAAGCTCACGAGGCCAAAGGAATGTACCCCGGTCAACGAGAGGCCTCGACCTTTAGAGGACACCGCGTAGCGATAACCCTGGCAGCATGCCCTAGAGATAAAGCTTTTATAAAGGCGAGCAACGGACAACGAGGAGAATAGATCCGTTAATAAAATGGGACCGTTTCAGGAAACTATACTTTAAACTCGATGTAGTCAAGGTATTGAGACGAGAATACGCAAAGCGCTCCAACAAAAATAAAAAAAAACAAGACGCAAGTATTGGTTAAGCCTTGTGGAAATGACGCCCTGCTGCATGCCAATCCCAGAAACAACGCGAAGGGTTTCCAAACAAGAAACTACTTATTAGTAAAACAGGGATGCTTTTTTTTATTAACATATAACGCAGCCATTGTGTTCACCTACACGTATCCGTGCTCTTGGTCCAATCTACCCGTTCGTTGGGCATGTCCCCTTTTTATATCCCCTGGCGCCCATTCTTCATGCGCTGTTGCGTGATTCGGACTTCGTGTCAACTTCGGGTGGTTGGTAGCGGCCCCCATGGGCACGGTGGCGGACTCTTGTCTCCGCACAACCCCACCTGCCCTGCCCCCCCCCCCCCCCCCAAGTGTCCGGCATGGCAATGACCTTATCGTCGTTGTCGTTGTTGGGAGGGGGTCGTCGCGCAGGAGGTGTGGACAGCGGGCCCGGCATATCTCAGAAATCACACAGAGCGGGCAAAGAAGGCGCGTCTCCTCCGAAGTGTAGTGCGCGGCCGGCTCTGTGGGGTGGGTTCCTCCAACATTTGTCTCCCGAACGGTTTAGGTTCTGCAGCAGAGGGGCTGGCGCGTTCTGGCTTGGGCTGGTCACTCCAGCTCAAGTCCTATGCCCAACCTTGATAGACGTCCCGAATGAGGACTGTCCAGGTCACGACGTCCTTTGTGGCCGTTCCCGGCATCGCCAGCAGCGGCCATTTCCGCTGGCGCTGACACGTCTTGCTCACTGGCCGCGGTTACGTGGGGTGGACCTCTCGGTTGCCGCGCTTGCTGCATGCCCACCCCGGAGGAACAACACGAAGCCGTGGTTTCCAAAACGAGAAACTACATCTATTAGTATACCAGGAATGGTTCGTTAATAGTAATATACAATGCATCGATAGCGTTTACTTAGACGTATCCGTGCTCTCGGTCGGACCTCCCCGTTCCGTGGGCGTGTCCCCTTTTCATATCCTCTGGCGCCTATTCTTCATGCGCTGTTGCGAGTTTCGAACTTGGTGTCAACATCGGGCGGTCAGTAGCGGCCCCTGGGCACAGTGGCAGACCCTTTTCCCTACAGCATAAAGTCTCCATATATGAAAACCTGTCACGTAATCCATTTCTGGGCCGGCAGGTTAGATGCGCTCCAGAGGTACCGCAGGAACAAGAAATACCGCAAGATCATAAAAACAAATTCGGGCGTACTAATGCAAGATTAATCTACTCCTTCAACGTGCGCACCGGGCTCGGGAAGACCTGGCTTATCTACCGGAGCCTAGACGGAAGGAAGCGAAGGACAAGAAATGTGGCAAAGAACCTAGCCCGCGAGGTAAACTTAAGTGAAGAGGTGATGGCGATCAAGGCATGGAAATTATTCTTTCCCCATGGCAGGGCTGCGGCGGCCCCTGGAGCAATGGCTGACAGGCTGGAGGGGCCCGAAGAGGCGGAGGTGGAGGATCTGCTCAACATGGGTGGGCATACCGGAAGAAGAAAACAAGCTTCTGTTGGACAAGTATAATCAGGTCTGTAACTGGGGGAAGCCGCCGAGAGATTGGAAGCTATCGTGTATTTTTTTAATACCCAAGCATGAAAACTTCCTGGTTCGCATTAAAAATCGCAGACCGGTTTCTCTGACTTCCTAAGGCCCGTGCGCACACTTGCGTTCAGAGCGACCGCTACGACTACGAACAAATGCAACCGGTGAGAACGCCGAGTTACCGTGGCAATGAAGCGCCAAACCACCAAACCGCCTTGTTGTTCGTGTTCGTTCGTAGTACAAGGAGTTGAGCCGTGATTCACTTTTTTGCTACATTTGGGAGCGAACAGAGCGAACAGAGCGACCACACCGACAGATTAATCATGGGTCGAGGACACCTCGGCCGCGCGCGTTGTATGCGGGTCGTGGTTTCTGCTCTCTGCTGAAAAACATGGCGTCGGTGGCGATCCTCGACGTGGTCGGCGCAGGGGAAGTTTATCGCTACGCGTAGAGCGCTATCTTTGACTGTGAAGTCTTGTCATGTGTCGCGATAATTGTGATATTTCCAAGAAATATCATAATTAAGAGACCGAACACGAAGTGATGTATGGCTGGCTATCAGCCTCGGCTCGGACTGCTCGAGCGCCGTCGTCGTCGTCTTTATTCATACGGTTCTCCGCACCTCGATACATAACACACCTTCACCCCTGGTTCGCTATGGCTCATAGCGCGACACCGGCTTCTTGACTCTCGTGGATCTTCTCACTTTTGAGCTCGCGTCTACGTTTGAACTGGTAGATCCGATAAGGGAAGCTTCCCTGTGGCTAGGGCTGGCCAATGGAGCGTGAAGCTCGAGTGCGGGACGTTACGGGGATGCTGGCACCGCAGATCCAGGCGGCGGCACCGGAGGTACAGACGACTCTGTTGGATTTCTCGGGGAGGTCGGCGCAGAAGATCCGGGTAATGTAACGTCCGATAATGGCAAATCTGGCAACTGGTCACCAGATGTCCCTTGTTCCGAAGCGGTACAAACACTCTGTCGCAGGTGGTCACCGTGGCGATGCTAACATGTGCCGTCATCCAGAACAACCTGTGATGATGATGCGCTTGCAGGGTGCACTACGGACGCAGGGATCCAGTCAGGCCATTGTCGAAAATTCTTTGCCCAAACGCTGTCACCCGGTTGCAGCAGTTGCTGTCGCCTAGCTCCATGATCACAACGTTGCTTCTGTTGTAGTTGTTTTAGTGCGACCTTAGAACGGAAATCAAGATGCAGCAAGTCCATTGCAGTTTTAGGTTTCCGTCCCATGAGGACCTCCGCAGCTGTTAAGGTCGGTTCAGACACTTGCGTTTGAGTGCGTTTGACTGCGTTGCGTCGAGTACCGAAAGCGAGTCACCGGCACATTTGTGCTTCATATGAAGCGTGGAATCCAATGCAAGAAATCATCTTGGCACGCGATGTAAGCAGCAGGGATGTCCTAGTTTCTCGCAGCCGCAACGCAGTCTAACGCAGTCAAACGCAACTGTCTGAACCAGGCTTTAGTCCAGTGATCTCGTGTGGTGCTGTGCGGTACTGCAGAAGGGCTCGTGCAATCTTTGTCTGAAAATCTCCCGAGGAAGCTTTTTTGAGTTTGTTCTTGATTGTTTGAAGGGCTCTCTCTGCAGCCCTATTAGATGCGGGGTGATACGGGGGGATCCTCATACCACGAATTCCGTTCCTCTTCAGGAAATCCGCAAATACAGACCTTGCGAAGGCTGGTCCGTTGTCACTCACGATCAGGTCAGGCAATCCGTGCGTGGCAAATATTGATCGAAGACAATTCACCGTTGCCGCCGCCGAAGGTGAGGGATTGACCATCACCTCAAGCCACTTTTAATAAGCGTCTACGAGGATTAAGAAATATCGTCCTTGAAATGGTCCCCCGAAATCTATATGAAGGCGTGACCAAGCTTTCTCGGGAAAGGGCCAAGGTGTCGTTGGCACTGGTTGGGGTGCTCGCTGGTGTTCCTGACACACAGAACAGCTGTTGACCTTGACCTTAATGTCTTCGTCAATTCCATACCACCAAACTTGACTTCTTGCCACCGACTTTATTTTGGTGATTCCTGGGTGTCCCTCATGCAGAAGATCCAGCACACTTCCTGTTAGACTTTTGGGAACTACTACTCTCGTACCCCATAGCACGCAATTGTCTTGCCCGCTTAGTTCCTGCGTTTTTGTAGCGTAGGGTTGCCACTCTGGTGTAGCGGGAAAAGTTGAACCGGCGCATAGCACCTCACGTATTTTTGACAACACCGGATCTCGTTCCGTAGCTGTCGCAATAATTTCTGGGGAGAGAATTTTGTAGTCACGTTCCAACATGAAAACATCTGCTGGCTTTGGCACTGTGAATTTCTTAGTCACCAGTGGTAGGCGACTCAGCGCATCAGCATGATTAAGAATTTTTCCAGGACGATAGACCAAGACGTAGCTGTAGTTAGCTAGTTTCAAGGCCCACCTTTGGATTCTTGGTGAACACTGTGGAGGAATTCTTTTGTCAGCGCCTAATAGTCCCAGCAGTGGCTTGTGGTCAGTGACTGCCTCAAAAGGTCGACCCCAGAGATATTGGGGAAATTGTTTTATTCCAAACATAAGTGCAAGAGCCTCTTTGTCCTGGTGGCTGTAGTTCTGTTCTGCTGCCATAAGACGACGTGATGCGAACGCAATAGGCTTCTCTTCGCCCATGGAACTCCTGTGCGCCAGTACAGCTCCAATTCCGTAGGGTGAAGCGTCGCAGCTTAGCACAAGGTGCTTCGTGGGGTCGTAATGTGCAAGGACACCAGCAGAAGTTACCAGCTCTTTGCTTCGCTCGAACGCGCATTCTTGCTCTCCTGACCACTCCCAGCGTGCTCCTTTTCCCAACAGCCGATGTAACGGCTCCAGGACACTTGACAAATTGGGTAGAAATCTTCTGTAAAAATTTAGCAGGCCCAAAAAAGTTTGTAGTTGCTTTGTGTCTTGTGGATTTGGTGCCTTTACAATTGCTTCCACTTTACTTGGCGAAGGGTGGAGACCTGTGTGGTCGATCAGGTGTCCCAAATACTCCACCTTTGATGCAAAAAACTCGCACTTTTCAAACTTCAGCTTCAATCCTGCATTTGTTAGCCGCTGAAGTACTTTTTCGAGATTTCTCATGTGGTCCGAGTCATCCACTCCAGTTATTAAGATGTCATCAAAGTAGACGACAACGTGCCTGAGGTCACAAAGCAGGTTTTCTATTTCTCGCTGGAAAATTGCTGGCGCTGATGAAACACCAAAAGGTAGCCTTGTGTACTCAAACAATCCTTTGTGGGTATTGATAGTGACTTACTTCCTTGAATGCCGGAGAGAGTACCACCTGCTGGTAAGCATCTTTGAGGTCCAACTTGGAGAACTTGATGCCCCCGGAGAGCTTTGTCCAGAGCTGTTGACTTTCGGAATCGGGTACGTTTCCACCTGGGCTGCTGCGTTTATGGTGACCTTAAAGTCTCCACAAATTTGCACCCGACCATCTCTTTTTAGTACCGGGACAATCGGTTCTGCCCAGTCAGAAGTCCTGACTTGCTTCAAAATTTCTTCCCGTTCTAGTCGTTGAAGCTCTTGAGTGACTAGATCTTGCAATGAAAAGGGAACTGGTCGTGGCTTGAAGAACCGGGGTCTTGATTCGTCTGGCACGCTAATTTTGGCTTCCACGTCCTTCAGCTGACCCAGCCCACCAGAAAACACCTCTGGAAAGTTGTTAAAAAAACCCTCTGTTGATGTATTGTGTAGATTTACGACGTTAGCAACAGGTAGACCCAGAGCTTGTATCCAGTTTCGTCCCAGCAGTGTTGGGGAAGTTCCGCCAACGACGAACAGAGGAAGAAGAACATCTCGATCGTTATACTTCACCAGGATCTCGGCGCAACCTTGAACCGATGTCAACTCTCCTGAGTACCCTCTTAGAACGACATTGGAAGGGACAACCTTCACATCCGGCGACGATTCTCGTAAACGTCTCTCTTCCATTACGGAGACGCCTGCCCCAGTGTCGAGTTCCATGTCAACTGGTTTGCCTTGAATAATGACAGTTATAATAATTGGAGGAACCTGAGATGCTTTCAGTTGCCACATGTTGTACGTTGGGGGATCATCGTCACTGTCCTGATTGTTGGGGTCGTCGAGGCTGTGAACTGGAACCGCCGATGGCGCCCTTTGTGACCGTCGTCCTGGCGAGTTCTGATAGTCTCGCGCAGCTTTCCTATCTTCCTTGACGCTGCTTGACTCGTCATAGGATCTTTCTGTGCAGACCACTGAGAGGTGGCCAACCTTTTTGCAGTTGTGGCATGTCATATTAGCATAACGACATGCTGCTCAGCCGTGTGACTTTCCGCAGTGACAACATCGAGACTGTCTAGATGACTGCTCTGATAGGCGGTTGGTTTCGACAGCTGAAGTCGTCCCAGCCCGGCACGCGATTGCTTGGGAATCTTTCGTCGCGGCTTCCATGGCTACGACGACCTTGGCCGCTTTCTCAAAAGTCAGTTCTGCATCTTCCAAAAGTCGGGTCTGCATGAGGTCGTTACTGATGCCGCAGACCTGCCGATCTCGAAGCATGTCGTTGAGCTCCGTCTTGAAGTCGTAAGAGTCCGCCAACTTCCGCAGAGATGCAATGAAGTCGCTCACGGTTTCACCTTGTTGACGAATCCTTGTGTGGAACTTCAGACGGTCTACAATTACGGAAGACTTGGGAGCGTAATGCCCGTTCAGTGCCGTGATAATGTCGTTATAGGGAACATCCCGAGGCCTTTCTGGAGCCAGTAGATTTCTGAGAAGCGAATATGTGCGTTTGCCACAATTTGACAAAAATACTGCGCGCTTCTTTTCCTCTGCTATGTCATTTGCAATGAAATATTGCTCGAGTATTTCCTCATACTCCTCCCATTCATCCTTGCTTTCTCCGAGAAAGGGTTCGAGCTTAGGCATCGTAATCGGAGAAAATCCAGAAAGACTTGCCGTGCCAAGAAATCTGGTGCCTCTCCGTCCATCTTTATGGCTTTGGCCGCGTAGTTTGTTTCGGTTTGCTCGTCGCCAATGTGATATTTCCAAGAAATATCACAATTAAGAGACCGAACACGAAGTGATGTATGGCTGGCTATCAGCCTAGGCTCGGACTGCTCGAGCGCCGCCGTCGGTGGCGATCCTCGACGTGGTCGGCGTAGGGGAAGTTTATCACTACGCGTAGAGCGCTATCTTTGACTGTGAAGTCTTGTCATGTGTCGCGATAATAAACCACGAAGTCGTAGTAGAGAAGATTTATCTACTCGTGCGGCGATGTTGTGGCGGTACCCTCAAGAAACCAGAAACGCTTGTGCCGTCGTGTTTGTTTACCTCGACTACAGGTGTCCTATCCAAGGACTCAAACCGTAGCCGTAACCGAAACCGAGAAACCGTTTAGGAACGAATTTTTTTTCAGTAACCGTAACCGGAACGAGACCGTTATTTGAAATTTATTAAAACCGTAACCGTAACCGTAACCGTAAATTTTTACCGGTAACCCATATTAACCGATATTAACCGAAAAATAAGAAGGTTAGTTTTCGTCAAGAATGGCCTCGAGGAGGAATCTTGAAATGTCGTGGCCACCGATCTCTACGACATTTTGCTCGATCGCGCATCCCGCTTGGTCGCTGCAGCAGCAAGTGCGGCCACCGGACGGCCATCCTGCATGTCGAAAAATCGCATTTTTGGAGCGCTGCGGGGTTGGCGGCAGCGAGCTGAAAATACGGTTTCTAGTCGTTCGTCGTCATTCGCCGAAGAAGTTCTTTAAAAGCTTGTGTAAACGGTGAGACTTGCCTTTGAGAACACGTAAATAGTTTTACGAAAGCGCAGCGCCGCAGGAGAACGGCACAACCCGTCGAAAGCAAGTTTCATCGGTCTCACAGCATGATCAAAGCTTCCTTGGCACCGCCGAAGTGCTGCGTCTCCATGCCTTTGCACGCTTGCATACCGATCAAGAATTGACGCGTGTGTATGTGTTTCGCGAGTGCGACGTGCGTGAAGACGTGTGTGCTTCGGGAGCAGCGTTTTTCTTTACTATGACTGTATTTGTAACTTGCGGCAGTTGCGGTCCAGAAACGAGCTTGATCCTGTGGCTACGGGAGAGGGGGTTGGGATACGATGGCGGCGATGGCGACACGACCATATGGGTCGCGCTTCAAGAAATTTTTGATTTCGCCGTTTCATATTTTTGTGTTCGAAAACGCACCTTACTCCACAGCGTTTCTCTATTTGCGCTGCCATGTGATCTATTGGACTGGATTTGAAACATAGCCATGGTTAAGAGTGCATAATAGCACCCACCGATTTTTTTTCTCCTTTATTGATAGCGACTCGCCGGAACAACTGGACGATCTAGAACTTAATGCGTGGCCAACATATGATGCAGTGCAGGCACGCAGCCAGGATTTTGTTTCGGGGAGGGGGGGGGGGGGGGGGTGCCCATCACAAAATGCTGTATGAGGGGAAGGGGGGAGAGGAGGCTCCAGCAAAATGAAAGATTTCAGGGGGGGGGGGGGCCCGGGCCCCATGGCACCCCCCCCCCCCCCCCTGGCTACGTACCTGATGCAAAGACATCTGCACGCGACACATCTTTAAAACTTTGCGGCGGCGTCGATTCTTGATCGGTATCTAAGCGTGCGAAGGCACAGAGACGCAGCACTTCGACATGCCATGGAAGCTTCGAGTCCAAAGCGTCGAACCGAAATTTTTATCGGTTTGGTTCGGGTTCGGGTTCACGGCTTTCGGTTCAGTTCCTGTTCAGTTCCAGGAAGCAAAAATAACGGTTCAAATTGGTTCGAACCGTTGAACCAGTTTGAACCGCTAAATTGAAAATATATTTTCCGCGCTGTTCTTGCAATAGGCACAATTTACGCCGTGAAAAGATTAACTATATAGTGGTTTCTATCGTTCGTACAATCCAATTTTATTTTCAGGGGCCAAAAACATAAAATCCCGTTATGTAATTTTAACGCAACAGTAAAGGAAAATCTACATTAACATACAAAACGTAATGTTTATACGGCTCGACATCCCTTTGTTTACCAGTCACATATATTTTACCTGACTCAAATTGTTTAAGTAACAGTAAAGAGTTGATCTTTTTGGTGCATACCTGTAAATAAATCAGCTCGAATTTTAGATCTATATTGTCCTCTCCTGTCCTTTATTTCTTCGTGTTTCAGTATAGATCTAAATTTCAGGCTGATATATTTTCAAGTATCAGAATGTTGTCGCGAAGTGTGGTAGGGCATATAAAATACCCGCGATTGGTACAACTTTGCGTCGAACTATTAATAGTTAAATCACCATATAAGTCATGAATTATGGAGGTTTACGAAATGCGTTTCCCAATATATATGTATATATATATATTTTTATTATGACGACACAACTGAGCTAAAAGCATTACAAAGTTTCAAAATATCACGAAAATATGAGGGCAAGTTTCGGTCTACCGTTTATAGAAACACTGAGGGGCACTCACAATGTTTGTTTTTCTAACCAAACATTGTTTGCAGCCAGCACCGTGATGTAGCGATGAATCATGCAGAAAGGAGTGATCTACATTGTTCACTCTAATCTATAAGTACCTTTGCACTCGAATCGAATTTGCCCTAAAATAGCGCTTTCCCAAGTGAACTTTTTTTTTTTTTTACAAGATAAACTGACATACTGGCATAGCCAGACTGTTCAGGTTTGCTCTTGACAAGATGCGGTCAATTCAATTTGCAAATAAGCATATGTCACCCTCGCTAATTGATGATTTTTCGTTAAATAAAACGTAGTAGTATTTCATGCTCTACTCGACGTGGCAGCTACTTAATTGGACACTTTCTGACGGTTTGCGTGCGTAATCCTCATCGTTCGGCTACGCGCCCCTGTGTACTTTGTTTTGTCCAGCTCACAGACCTATAAAAGCTATGTTCACCACATAAAAAGGGTAATAGCAAACTTCTATATGTTTGAGAAGTTACATATAATTATAATGCAATTAAATGCAAAGGTGGAAGCGAGCTGGACAAGAATGACGAAAATAATCCCTGGAGAAGGGGAACGAGAGGGACAAAGGACAAGCACAAATCTCCAAACACAGCTAGATGACTGGCGAGCGACCGAAAAAATCCGCGTGGTCCGGGTATCGAACCCGGGAGCCCTCCATTACAGGTGGAGCGCTCTACCAACTGAGCTAACCAGGGGTTAGACGTCAGTAGAGCAAACGGGTTTCATCAGCTGCCACCAGTCTAACACCAACAAGGGTGAAGCTTGCAGTTTAAGATTATAATTATAATGCAATGTGTCAGGAACACATAGTTGTTTAAATTAGCTTCAAAATCCGAAATTTGTGTAAGGCTCTCCCAAATCACTTAGGACATGCCTATTAGGGATAGAAAACGCCAGAAACTATTTGCAGAGCAGCTTTCAGATAATTTGGGGTTGCGTTTACTTATAATGTATATCTATAAGATGATCGACCTTTTGTTGTGAAATCTTCTGTCCGTAATTAACTATATATTATAAAAAAAAAAATTTACTTTATGAAGTTCAAAAAACCGCTTGAGACCGACACGAGAGAAAGATACTCAAAACGCCGATTGGCATTGTAAACTAAACATAGGGTTGCCAGGTGTGCCAAAAAGGACCTTGTGCTCACATGATAGATCGGAGGGAAAATGCACGAAATGTGCAGAGGGAAAAAAATTAATTGTTTTTTTATAAATAATCACCCACACAACGCGCCTTACTGTAAAAAAAAAAATACATATAGATGCGTGAAATGATACTCCTATAAAAAGCGTGAAGGACGGACAAAGATTCTTAAAATCTTAAAATAAATCACATTTCATCAGCTTGCATGAGCTCGAAACTTCGCGAAATACTGCCTCAGGAGCCAAATGTTATATTTGGTTTTACGTACACTTGTTTTGGGCCCTCATTTTACAACTCTGTGGTTTATCAGCCATGCGCTCTAACATTCTATCAAGCTGCCGTATATCATTGCGAGACTGCTATAAATACTGCACAACTTTACAATTTGGGCATATACAGTGGCGTAGCCAGGATTCTATTTCGGGAGGGGTTCAAAGGCATTATCCCCCCCCCCCCCCCCCACAAATGAAGAAGCAGGGTGAACTCGGCGCTACGGACGCTCACGCAAGGATTAGGGAGGAGCTGTTATGATAAAACGGGTGAAGCTGCGTTGTTATTTTTTTTAAAACGGAGCAGGCTTCATTTGGGCTCCCTGTTCTACTGTTGTCGTAGTTCCGACCCAACAACTTTAAAAGCTTCCTCACAGCACACACCTTCCTCCGCTTTTTGGGGTAGCACTGCATTACCAAAGCGTGCCGGCCAGACAAAAAAAAAAAAAAAAAAAAGCTATACTGTCACAAAAATTAAAGAGCAAAAAAAAAAAAAAAAAAATCTCGACGCTGAAAAATTAGAGCAAACGTCCACCCGCAAACACGAGGCCTTATTCCGAGCCGCCATTAAAATGGCCGAGACAGCAGAAGTTGAAATTCAGATGCCGCGAGTAACAAGCCGACAACGTCACCGCTGTAACATTCCCGCTAGAAGCACGGAAGAGCATTCTAAGCGCTCCGTGTTTTTTTCTTTCATGGATTACCTGATCACACAGTTAGATGAGAGATTTAAAAAGCACCGGCGTGCGTTGCATTACTTTCGGCGCTTCTGCCTGCAAAGATCTTGGAAAGCGGGGCAGCTCCCGGCGCTGAAGAGTGTTTGGAGCTCTATTCAGGCCTGGTTTCAGTTCGTGAACTCCAATGCGAGCTGCTCCTATGGGCTTCCAAATGCAAGACGGAGAAACGTGAAACGCCCGTCACGTCCGCGCTAGAGGTGGTCGCCCTCTGTCCGGAGGCTCTATTGGTGACGAGATGTTTTTAGTTGCGCCACCTTGCGGGCGCTTTCCTGTGACGCAGCTGGTAGAATGCGAGCAGACGACGCGCTACGTCAAAGCACGGAGTGGCTATGTTAGTTCACAGCTATGCAGATTAAAACGGTTTATTTATTTAAAAAAAAAAACGCGTATAACGTTTTTGTGAGTGATCTTTCTAATAAATAACAGCGCCTCGAAATTGTTTTTTTATTAGAAAAACTTTAAAATGTTTAAAAACGAGCCTGGGGCGTTACATTACAGCTTACGCGGCGTGCGTCAGGGCTATTCAGAGCCTCTCTGACTTTTTGTTTTTCAGATTTGCGGAGGCCGCTCTAAAAAAAAAAAAAGGCTTTGCATTCACCAGAGTAATTGACTAAGTGTAACGTGCGCACAGTTGCGTTGAAACGTGTGCAGCTGTCGAGTCACACCTGGATAAAAGCGTCGGAACCGGCAAGCTCAATGCAGCTAAAACAAGTGTGCGGCACTTTCCAACGCAACTGTGCGCACGTGACGCTGCGTCAATCACTTGGTAAAAATAGGATAGAACAAATTAATCAATCGCCCGGCAAAGTCGGGCGATTGATTAATTTGTTCTATCCTATTTTGACCAAGAATTGTTTACAAATTTAAAATTGCTCGCTGAGGAGCGCGTCAGGCATTATGCGCATTTGGGTTCGCAAAAACTAAACATACAAAGGGTAGTAATTTAGTAGCAGGTATATTCCTCATTTTCTAGGATGCTGAAGTGTCACCGACTTACTAGATTACTTCGATCGCGAGGGGGTCTCGCACGTTTCGGGTCGGCCGGGTGAATAAGCAGGGATTTAGTCGAAACGACTCCGGAAGCCAGCCTCCACTTCTTCCTGCCAGTCATTCTGAGGAAATGTTCGTTTACTGGTTTACAAAATTAAAAGAAAAGGAATCACCTCGGAACTAAAAAGAGACCAACACTCACAGAACACATCAATTGGACCCGAGAGGATAGACGAAGCAGCTTTCACTGAGGTGTTCACTACACACGCGAGAGGTTCTCGGATTTCGCTTTCCTTTTTTCACTATGATGAGATCCCCCTTTCTTAGATTTATTTTGTCCGAATCATAATAAAAAAATACACCCTATTTTCCGTGGTAGACGCTGTGATGCGATAAAGCGCTGGATATTCTATTTTCCTCGTTCAGCTTTTTGTACGGGATAGAGAACAGCACACCACCACCCGACCACTTCGACACCTCAGCTCCAAAAGTGTTTGTTGGCACGACTACGCGTGCCACATCCGGTTTAAAGCTTTGGTAAAATGTCCTACTACAAATATCACTTCACCATATAAACACAACGCGTGAAGCAGGCTTTGCCGCGCGTTACCCCAGCAGCGCAAGAAGCGAGCTGACGAGCCGAGGGATCCAAGAACTGCACAATCTGTCCCAGACTGACCTACCCGTGACGCCACAAACGATGATTATGATAGCTAGAGAAGCACGTGCCCCTGTAGTTCACACACGCCGCCAATTCCCAAACGTCCATCGTCTCTTCGAGATCCTAGTGACTCTGCGCGTAACAATGGCGGGAGCTGAGCGCTTGCTCTCTTCACTGCGATGGTTGGAAACATACCTGAGAGCGTTCACTTCGAATGAGCGACTGCTCAGTCTAGCGCTTTTGAATGTTCACCGCGACATTTAAGTTCAAGCGGAGGACGTCCTGGATATTCCTTACCGTGAACGCAGGCGTCTGCATCTTAATGTGTAGGCGCTTGGCATATATGAGATGACCCAGAGAGCCTGTAAATTGCTTTCTGAAATAACTAGTCACACTTACTTCTTTATTCGTGGTAATTTCCAGTCAAAACACGCAATTTTGAACATTACTGAAGGTGTGCGTGAGCGCAGCGCCACCCGTTGCTTACAGTGCTGTTGATTTAACAAATCATTTAACACATTACTGACATTGTTTTATATTATATGTGTTCCTTTTATTATGTTCGCTTTGGTTTGATTGAACTGTGTATTTTAGTGAGGATAGCCTATTATACTTGGCCTTAAAATGGCCATTCTTCACCTCACAAATGTTTCAAAATATCCGTTCTCTACATATCTGAGAAGTTCCGCATCCCATCAAATAAACATGAATGAAGAAATATTGCCTATTTTATTTATTTCAGCATTTTCTACTCCACAAACACTTTTCCCGAAAGCATATAATTTGGGCATAGTCCGCACTCCCCCTTTGCTCCATGCTCCGTGCAAAACTGACTGCGTGAGCAGGGGAGCACGCGGGCCCGCGAGGGGGGGGGGGGGGGGGGGGGGGGGGGGGGGGGGGGTAGGTTAGGCGGTGACGTTGTCGACCCAGTCAGTGTTCATCATAGTCATGTGCTGAGATTGGGAAACGATAGAGCATGGACTGAGCTTCATGTATTGTTAGATTGGGGCTATTATCATCTTTAATTGAACCCGACCCGTTACCCGAATGTTTGGCAACGCTGATTGTCATAAAGCAATGCACTCGACACGGGTTGATGAAAATTGCGTACGTCATGGTGTCACGTGACTTTCGATCCGAAGTCGGGATGCCATGTTACGTCACGGTGTCAGCAAGGTTAATAAATCTAGTGACTTTCTCTAATTCAATTGACTTTACGCAGTGAGTCACGTGACGTGACTTTGCTTGACAGCATGTTTTGACACCAAGAAGTCACGTGACGACGTGACACATGGTTAATGCAAGTGCGAATACAAAAACGCCACGAAATCCGACAATTTATCATACATCGCAATTCTGTATTTGACGATTTCATCAATACATGTAAATACAGTTCCCAATTTTTTATTCCCAAATATTCAATCGTTATACTAAAAAAAAAGAAAAAAAAAATACCGTGAACGGTTTTGTACCGGTTACCGTTATATTTTTTTCCGGTTCAGTTCCAGTTCAGTTTTCAAGATGGCGGCGAAGATTTCGGTTCGGGTCAGTTACGGTTTGGCTAAAAATAACGGTTCGGTTCCGGTTTTCGGATGGGTTCGGTTTCGGTTCGACATACTCCGGCCTTGACACGCCGCAAGACCGGCAAAACTTGCTTTCGACGAGTTGTGCCTTTTTTTGCGGCGCTGTGCTTTCGTAAACATCTTTACGTGTTCTTAAAGGCAAGTGTCACCGTTTACACAAGGTTAAAAAAAAAGGCTTTGGCGAATGACGATGAACGAGTAGGAACCGTGTCTTCTGCTCGCTGCCGCCAGCCTCTGCAACGCTCCAAAAAGGCGATTTTCGACTTGAAAGATGGCCGTCCGGTGGCCGCACTCGCGGAGCAGGAAAGCGCGATCCAGCAATTGTTATAGAGATCAGTGGTCGTGGTCATTTGAGAGAGTTAAGGCTGAACCGCATGTAAGCGATTTAGTGAGCGACGATACGAGCGACGGCGACAGCGACGAGTCAGCGACGAGCGACGAAGATTCATTGTCCCTCGTCACGTCGCTCGGTTTTTGGATTTCTAGAAAACTTTGCTCATCGGCTTGGTCGCTTGCTCCCGTTGCTTTCGAGTGGTTTACCTTGCCTCGCGACTGACCGAGCGACAGCGAAGCGGGTCGCCGTCGCTTGTCTCGTTGCTCGCAAAGTCGCTTACATGCGGTTTATAGTTTAGCGTCAGCGAGTGGTGCATCTGGTAATAAATTTCCGCTCAACAAAAACTTGGGATTACAAATACTTAGTTGCAATCAGTGGTCGAGCTTATAATGAAACGTTTCTATTGTTAAATCTGCCACTTTCCTTCAATCGCAACAAACTATATATGGTATTCCAAGGTAAACATAAAGAAATAATGGCGGAACTTTCTGTGGCCGAGATAACATCCGGTTGACCAGCTTTTTGCGTATGTTTCAATGATCAAGAATGAGCACGTGCGTCTCTTAAGTTTTTCTCGGCGGAAAATTGAAAAAGGTATGTAGAAAACCGGACACACGTTAGATCGATGTGTGCTTCTAGACCATACGGCGCAAGAAAAGAATTTGCAGTCTCGTTTCATTTGGCCTCCGTAGCGAAAGTTACTTGGCTCTACCTGACGTCCCATTGGAAACTTGCGTATACATGTGACATTCTACGAAGTTAGACACTCACAAATCACCCGAGACATCTAATTTCGTGCTTTTGGTGCACGGGAGAGCCTGTGCAAGCACAACTAGTTTCACGTCCGACTTGTCACGATCACGCGACATTCCTGTGCACATAGCCCCACAAGCGATGTTGTGTTTGACGGCATCGGCGTGTAATAAAATCAAAAGAATGGTACCAGTGGTTTCATGTTATTTTTTCACGTCTTGCTTTAATCGTGTCTCAAATAGATGCTTTATTGCACGTTAAAAAGAAAATCTGTCTCTCGATCTTCGAAATTGACGTTTCTCAAATCGACGTCGAACCGAACCCCAGGTTCAGTTTCGTGTTAATTTCAGAATATCTGAAGTACTACGCTAATATAAGCCCCACAAATTTACGTTTTTTTTGTTTTTTTTTTAAGTTTGTTTGTGGGTTTTTGCTGGAGTTTGTAAAGGACTCTCACAGAAACCGCCTGTTTACAAACTCGCATGCACCCGAAACTTTACGTCAGTAAAAAGTCTGCTCTAAGATTGAAAAAAAAAAAAAAAGAATGCTAAACACTTGTCTCGTAATTATTAAATATTTCATGCACCACAAAGTTTGTCTGTGTGAGTGGTCTGTGTTATGAAAATCTGGGTTAATGCTAAGATATAGAGTTATACTTGGGCGAGTATGAATTAATATTTCAATCAATCCTTTATTTGCGTAAGAACACAAGTGTGAATTGTTCGATCAATTGTCTTCGCTGTCCAAAAGAGTCAGTTGAGTGCATTTTTGATTTCAAAATTAAGCGATCCTAATGCTGAGCGGGAAATCGACGTGAGTGTGACAGAGACTGTCCGCGTTCGACGGCCGCGGAGTCGCCGCTCTTGTCATCTTCTATTTCGCGGAGGTCTTTTACAGCAAAGTTGCCCAGTCAAATGCAAAACATGTTACACTACTTCAAGAAGCCAGTGGACGCGGACAACATTACAAAATACAGATTTAATTGCGGAACACACGAAACATGGCGGTGATGTTGCCCTGTAAAAGTATGCAAACAAATGCCGAACTGGAAGTGTTCTCACCTCCCTCTCATAGAGACCTGAAGTTGCCCGAATACCATGTATAGCGACGAGAAGGTGCAAATGATCCTTTCAGCACTCAGTGGGAACTTTTCGAGGGTTGGTTATAAACACTGCGGAACAAAAAGTAGCGGCGTTTATTTTTATTTTTTATACAATGCAATGATCCCCGAGTAGTGGTGGTAACATATATTTAATGCAAATATATGTAGTGAACAAATGTTGAAGCTAGAAACGTGTGCAACTTCTGACCAATTAGAAGTACAAAGACGTTTTTAAATTATTGTTATTGTGAATGTCTCGTTGTATAACATCTGGGACTACTTTAAACTGTTTATTGGAAAACGGGTGTGTAGCATTTCAATAGAACAAATTATTGGACAAACCTAAAAAAAAAACGGTTTTAAAACCGTAAAAATTAAAATCGTAAAAAACCGAAACAAAACCGATACCAACAGCAAACGGTAACCGTAATCATAACCGAAACGTTATATGTTTCAGTTCGAGTCCCTGGTTCTTTCCTAGCATTTGTGTCTTCAAACATTGCCTGGATTTCTCATTGTGTGTACTCCATGCGTGTGCTCAAGTTCAATGTACTGATGATGCGCAGTGTTTATGAAGATAATCTTCACGTTTGCATCATCTAAGAAAAGTGATTAGTGGTAGCATTTCTGAATGCTTTCAACGTCTGTGTGATCACTAATTCATTTCTTTACGTTGCTATACCGCTGCTAGAATTGTAGCTTCTTTTGTAATCATAGAGAAAGCATGTGGCGATATTTTTACTATGGGTAAAGTCCTGTGTCAAAGTCGTGATTTTCCAAGGCGGCGCACTGCATCTGGTTCTTTTTTTTTTGTCCACTCAGCCCGCGAGCCCTATCATGGAAAAAAAAAATTCATAAAGCTTGAGGTTATACGAAACTGTCTTTACATTTTCTGTTACACCAGGCAGTGATAGTGCGTCCCCTTCTTACCGCTAAAACAGCTGACAGCGGCGGAGAAGCGGCCGCCGTGCTGACGACCGCCATGTTTGCCAGAGTTGCTGCTCTTGTTGCAATGATTCCAAGAGTGTGTACGCGAGGCGCAGAGCGGTCGTTCCAGTCGCTCCGGTCACAATGAACGCAGTCGTACCTAAAGGCCCGTTCACACACTTGCGTTCGGAGCGACCACTATGCTTACGAACGAACGCAACCGCTGCGACTTCAACGACAACTGTGCGCGACGTGTACACACACATGCAACCGCGTGGAACCACACGAATCAACAGCCAATAAGAAACGAGCTTCAGCTCTTGCTCCTAGCCAATAGTAAGCAACCCAGCTACGCTTACAAACATGGCGGACGGTTCCGTGCCCGACGCGGGGTTCTCACCGGAGCAGCCCGAGGCGCCCGAGGTTTCGGCTACGGCGTACACTCTTAAAAAAAAGCTAGTAGTATTTACTAGGTAAGAGCTAGTAACCGCTTGTCACATATGTTACTAGGTGCCTAGTAGCCTGAGGTAGTAACGGTCACGCTAGTAACGGTTACTAGGTCACGAAGCTAGTAACCGTTACTAGCCTCAAAGTAGAATCCAGGTATTTTACTACCTCTAGCTAGTAACTAGCGCTACCTCCCGACGGAAGACCGGGAACGCAACTAGTCACGTGATTTCCGGTGGAAAAAAAAAAAAAGGTGTGGGGTTATGCCACTTACCACCAGGTGGCAGGTGCAACAAAAAATTGAAATTGAAACTGGAAATGAGTAATCTAGGTGGCGCTAGTCACCGCCCAATTAAACGTACACAAAAAAGGAAGACGATTATTTACAGTTTATTTCAATTCTTCCACATTTGCAAGTATATACATATACACAATCGACACAATGCATTCAAACAAACACACGCTTACTTGATCAATTTTATCGCTAACTTACGGGCTGGGGGGCAGTGGGGATCGAACCCAGATGGGTTCTCAGCGCAAGCTTTCTAGGTGAGACGCGTTAGCCCACTCGGCCACTTCCTCCCCTTTTTTTCTTTTTTTGAGCAAATGTTTATTTACAGGTTAAAAACATAAGTAGCAAGAATGGAAAAAATGAGGTATATACATATGCTAGAGCAAAAAAAAAATGTTACATAATTTAGACATTGCATTCAACGACCCAGCTGCAAAGTAAATCAGTTAAACGTTACAACATTGTTAAAGAGTGCAGTAACCTCAGCTCTAGGTGTGTATTACACTCGAAGATCTTAAAAAATATATTTTAGAGTGAGGCACTTGCGAAGGCGACGGATAGTCTTCTCGAAGCATGAAAATTTGGTGCTGCCTTTTGACCTTTTCCCAAAATGTTTCTCAGATTGTTTTTCTATTTCAGCTGGTTCTAAAGTTCAAATAATCCAGTCCAATTTGATAGCAAAGTGTCGCCACGCAGGTTTAGGGTTCCGTGTGCACTCTGTCATGTCTGCTCTTGACCGCCATAGCACATGTAGGCCTAAAACCATGATTATTTCCGTCAGGTCAATCAGCGTCCTTTTGTCGTGCAGCCGTAGAAATTTCAAAGTACACCAACTAATTCACTCTTCAGGTCATCGTGGCCGGACAGGATGGAATCCTGCTCGCTGATGGGAGCTTTGGGAGATGACGATTTTGTTCGCCTCTTCCTCCTCCTCTTTGACTCCGCCCGCTCTCCTTGAGATGTGGAGCCAGGATCTGACGCGCACGGAATTTGTTCTCCCTTTCTTTTCCCAAGCATTTGTTTGTCGCTGGTTTCGTCCATTTCGGACGCCTCCTCGTCTGACTTTATTGGCTCTTCAGCTTGGTCTTCAGCTTGGTCTTCAGGGACAAGTGCACTGAACGAGTTGGTGATGACAACATTGCTCACTGTCTCCTTCATTGCAGAGCGTGACGACGCCGACCTGTCTTCACACTTCTCAGTCCGTGAGACTGCCTCTACGTGGGCTGTGCTGTGAGCGGTACTGACCTCTGCCGAAACCTCTGTTTGTGCTGTTTCTTTTGCGTCCATCAAGTCTTCTGTAGGAATCTGGAGAGATGCAGCCGTTCGGTTGGCGTACGTTTGAATACAGTCTTTGGGATCGTGGCCGAATTTTCGGCATACGCCACACCAGGGAGCGCGGCACTGGCCTCGGACGTGTCCGACTTGCCTGCATCGTAGACATTGCGGTGCTCTGCCAGGTATGGAGACAAGTACGGTGGTTCCCAGAATCTTGAGCTGATGCGGCAAGCTGTCCGCAGTCACCCCTTCGTTCAATTCAATCGACAGTATTCTTGTGGTCGTCTCTACTTCTTCGAAGCCGGAGTAGTGCCACTTGTCTCGAACGATGCTTTTTATTTTTCCAAACGTAGAAAAAACACTTGCTACGTTTGCATCTGGGACGCTAGTTGGAACCCAGTGCACCTTCATGGACAGCGCAGTCTTGCTTCCGTCTATTATTAAACATGTCTTGTTCTTTACTTGGATCTCTCGGAGCTGCAGCAATCTTTCTTTTTCTTTGGAAGAACGCACTGTGAGCAGCCACACATGATTGTACTGGAAGGCCCCAAGCGAAGCTAGCTCGTTTGGGTTGATGATTTTCTTCAAAGCAGGACCGAAATCGTCGATGCGATATGGCCGGGCTGATGGGTCCCCATGAAGAATCAGTGAGTTTTCAAGCAGCTTACCGTTGGGAAGAGGTGGCAGTAAAATCTTGTACTCCGTTGTACTTGGTGCAGAGGGGGCAGAAGCAGAAATGAGTTCAGAATATTCCCGGCTAGGCTTAGCCGTTGAGATTTCCTTTACGGAGCCCATTTCCAACGCGGCCGTTCAGCTCGTCGTCTTCTTCGAACTCCCGGCCACTTCCTCCCCACTCACTTCTTCGACTGCCATTAAGTCTTTTATACTTACCATTTGAGTGCGCAAACTTGTCGTCGTGTATCAGCACGTCAGTTATTCGCAGTCGATGGGTAAATTGCGCGACGAGGCTAACCGCATGAAAGTGATGGGAACAAGCGGCCAAGGCGATGAGGGACGTTTCCTAGAAATTAAAAAACCGAGCGACGCGACGGGTGACCGTGAGAAATTGCCGTCGCTCGTCACTGTCCCCGTCGATCGCCTCGTCGCTTGTCGGCGAGGCGCTCGTCGGCGAGTGAGTGCTTTCTTGCCGTCTCCCGCGGCGAATAAAGGCTGTAATTGACGGAGAGTACGACGGCAGCTGCACTCCTTTCGCGTGCTGCGCTACAAAAATGCATGCAAAATTAATACCGCTTGCAGCTCGCGTCTTAATTTTTGTAGTACACCGACGAATGCTCGCGTTTTTGGGGCAAATTCAAAAAGACTCATAGAATGCCAAAACAGTTTTTTTTTTCCATTAGTCCCAAAGCTACATACACTATTTACGACGCACATTAACGGTTGTGACAGTACTGTCACGACCGAAGACAGCTCAATCAGAATCATTCAACCACCCAGCACACACAAACCGTGAAGAAGTTCTCAGTGTCAAGTAGGAGGTGGAGAAAAGCTTCTTGGACGACGAAATCCAACCCAGTGACAGCGGCACCGGCTCGTTAGAACTATCCTCGGAGCAGTCCAGGTCCACGCAGACACCGGCCCCGTCGACCGCACGAACATTTACTATGCACTCCAACGCGGGAACACGAGAGCTGCACACGACACAAGGCAAAAACGGCAGCTTCATATCAAAGAAATTAGCGTCTTGCGAACACCGACTGGCCCCAACCGCGCCAACTTGCTTGTCGTACAATGTTGCCAAGCGTCTCTTGTGAGAGAAAAACATATGATTTAAAAAAATACAAATATAAAGAATATAAAAAACATTGAATTTTTCCTGTTTTCGGAAACGTTTTAGTACGTGGCTCTTTTCATCCCAGTTAAAACCAAAATGAATATAAACACTCACAAACGAATTCAAACGAGAAGGAAAGAAGTAAGCCACATCGCCATTGCATCAACAATGGCCGCTGCACTCGCTGCAGCGCTGGCTTTCACGTCGTGCTGGTACGGAGGCTGAGATCGTTATAAAGTCAGCTCCAACCCTTAAACATGCCCCCTCATAAATATTTGACGCTATGATTGCGTGTGGATACCTCCCCCTGCGTTCAGAAACAACACGTACGTCGCTAACGCTGGCAATCGGGTATGAAGCAAGCGCCGCCATCTTCTCCGCGCCTTTGCGGTAGTAAATAGCTAGTAAAAAGGTAGTAACGGTCAGAAAAAGGTAGTAATGGCTGCATTTGCTAGCTTTTTACTACCTATCGCGCGTTTGAGGTAGTAAATAGTTAGTGAAAGGTAGTAACGGTCAGAAATAGGTAGTATCTGCTGCAGTTACTAGCTTTTTACTAGCTTTTTTTTAAGAGTGTACAGTCACGAAGATCTGCTGTGCGCCTAGAATAGCTTTGTAAAGGCTGGTTCAGACATCTGAAACGAACCCGTTATCCACGACTGCGTCCGTTGTGACCAGAGCGACCGGAACGACCGCTCTGTGCCGCGCGTACACTCTCTGCTACCACTGCAACAAGCGCAGCGGGTCGGCAGCACGGCGACCGCCTCTCCGTTGTCGTCAGCTGTTTCAGCGGTGCCTCTAAAAAGAAGGGGACGCGCAGCCACTCACTTGCGTAACAGAAAATAGACAGACCGTCTTCTATGACCTCAAGCTTTATTTTGTTTTCAGGATACGCTTGCAGGGTATAGTGCATTAAAAAAAGAAAGAGGATGCAGTACGCCGTCTTGCACGATCACGACTTTAATACACGACTTTTCCAACAGTACAGAGCGAGACACTGTTAGCGGAAACAAGCGATCGCCGGTTTTTCCCGTTTTTCTCTTTGAAACCAAGGGATGTCATCCAAGTTATTATTGCTACGGAAAGAGCTCATTTCGTTCTATAATGTAAGCAATAAAATGTCGTGCTCGCTAATACTATTTAGAAGCAAAATGCGAAAATGCGCCGATGTCGTGTTCGTGCTAACAGTGTCGCGATGTGTACAAATCTCGCCAGACGCCTTTTCTACGATTATAAAAGACGATGTAATCTTAGCAGCGATATAGCAACGTAGAATTATAATTTGACAGACGTTGTAAGCGTTCAGGCTTGCTAACACTAATCACCTTGTTCGGGTGATGAAAACGCGTGAAAATTCGCATCCTTTATACGGTACGCACCAGTAATACCTTGAACTTGAGCACACACATGGAATGCGCCAAAAAAAGAAATCCGCTTGATGTTCGCGGACACAAATGCTAAGAAAGCACCACTGTAGTCGAAGTAAACAAACACGACGGCACGGGCGTTCCTGCTGTCTTGAGAGTGCCGCCACGAGATCGCCGCACGAGTAGGTGGATCTTCCCTTCTAGTACGTGCTGGGTTATCATGACGACACACAACGAAAATTCACAGTCAAGGATAGCGCTTTCACGAGGAACGATGAGCTTCCACCACGCCGTCCACGTCGACGATCACCACGACGCCATGTTTGAAAATAGAAGGAGCCCGGCACGACCGGCATGCAACGCGCGCGACCGAGCTCTCTTCGACCTGTGATTGGTCTGTCGCTCCCGTCGTTCCCGAACGTAACGAAAAAGTTCAGCCCGGCTCAACTCCTTGCGTTGCGAACGAACACGAACGAAACGACCGTTTGGCGCTTCGTTGCTATGGTAACTCGTCGTTCCAACCGGTTGCATTCGTTCGTAAGCGTAGTGGTCGCTCCGAACGCAACTGTGTGAACGGGCCTTAACGCGCTCGTTGCAGATGTCTGAACCAGAAAATTGTGCCCAGGAAGATTTAGTGTTGGGAAAAACATGAAAGATTCAATTCCAGGCAGACAGGCTTCCGCGAGGCAAAGGGAACTCACTACAGCCTGAAGAAGCTCTACGATGTCCTAGCCGAGAAAAAACCAGCGAGACCCACCTCTTGTCGTGGCCCCAATTATACAAAAGGCCAGTTATGCCGTTTCCCGTTGGGCTGTCTTCAGAGGAGCCAAGACATGGGGCATCCGAGGCAAGGTAGTGAGCTCTATAAAGGACTTTCTATGCGATCGGACGTTCGAAGTGAAGATAGATTGCACCAAACGACGCACGACCCCGAACAGCGAAGGAGTATCGCAAGCTCTTCAGCATGGAGATGGCGGGTCTTCCGGCCCGACTACGAGCGATTGGAGGGCTGGGTATCACCGTACATACAAATAATGGGACGCTCTGGACCCGCGGAGGATCTTTGGGTGAGCTAGAAAAAAAAAAGATGCAACACTGTTTTGTGTTGCCTCGTCATACAACGGAATAGACGTAGTCATTCCGTTCCTCACGGAGGTCGGGATCAAAGCGTCATATAAACAGATGTGGTAGTAGTCAGGGCCCAAGACCATCGGAAGGAAATCGCCAAATTGATCAAGCTCGATAATGAAGGGCAGAATATAGAAAGAAGAGAACACAGTAAAGTCCTGCGAACCCACGGCGAGAAATGCGAAATTGCTTCCTGGGCTATAGAAAAACTAGACCGAGTGCCTCAGGCTATTCAAGCACACAGCGCGCGAGTCATGAGGTGCGGACGAGAAGTCGTTTCGCATATCATCCTAGCGGAGGCACTGCTAACGCCGAGAGCCCTGTATAGCTGCAATTGGTTGAACTTGTAGATGGTTGAGCGTGTTGGTGTCTAATTTATCGTAACGGAAGAGGAACGTGGAGCTGCTACTCTTGTCGAAATGGTGTTGCCAGTGTTGTTTGTTCGTCTTTCATGTCCACCTCTCGTAACACTAAAGTTGAACTTCAGCCGAGCACAATGAAATAAACTCGCAATACTGAACCACAAACCTGTTCCGAAAGTCACGGGCTTGCCCCAGCTCATCCCGATTGAAGACCTGAAGGAGGAAACATATGAACCGTATTCAGGACAAGGCCGTAACTCAAAACCTCGCCCGATTCCAGAAAATGAAGCGAACTATGCATGGGCGTAGAACCCTGGAAAATCTGGGGTATGACACAGGGAAATGAGCGAAAAGAGCTATACGTCGAACGATCTGCGGCGCTAGATGTTCTTTGGTGATTATCATCCGCTGAGATAATTTCCGGAAAGCCTTCGCAGCTTTCGCACAAAATAGCTGATCAGGTGTGGGGTATGGGACGGAACAGACACGTACAGACACGTTCGTGCTTTTGCTTCGGTGCTGTGTAAAAAACAAGGTTTCCTCAAACCGTGCCATGAAACAAGGCCGGATTCCATCCGATCATCGTGAAAGGACTGGGGTCGATACACTGTAAATTGGATATGCCGTATTATTTGAGATCTTTCTCAATTGAACCCCCTTCGGATAACGCGGTACCGTGTGGTGCGTACACTATTTTTTTCGATTGATGTGACTTGATGATTTTTATGTTGTGAGCGGGAAATACCTTTGAGATATCTTGTGTGCTCAAACATTTTTAACAGTCAATACTACCGTTATAAATTGACACGGTTGAGTGTTTGGTTGCGTAACAAATCTGCGTAAAATGAAACAAACTTTCCATTTGCAATGGTTATGTCACGCACAGGCTCAAAGAGAGTAAGTAGCCTTTGCTTGTTTTTGTACTCAATGATGATAAAATACTTTCTCTAAAGCTTCGAAAAAGCTAGTCCACTATAAAACATACAAAAAACACATTAAAACGCCGTAATTTAGCCGCCACCAGCGTCCGGAATGGCACCTATGGAGGCAGCCACAGCCCATTGACTATAAAAACCACTGCACAGCAGAAAGGCAGCCATAATGTCAATAAATTGGACATCAGTGGCAAGTCACATTTTTCAGTCGAATACACTGCACATTATTATGCTTTCTAAATGACGCTATTTATAAGAAGAGGTGATGCCCACTCCTTGAGTTTCACCGTATTTTTGTCACCCTTGTTAATAAAACGTAAAGTAACGGATCTCAATAAACGCTTGGAATACTGTGACTTCCTGTAGTTTCGTCTAATGACATAGTATGGCTGGACGACGGTATTGTTTCTCGCACTGCAGAATTGCAACATCATTGTTTATGAAAAAATAACTATCGCGTTATCATTCTTGACCATTTCACGCGCGGAGCAATAATAAAGTATTTTGTCGGAAACTTTTTAATTATAAAAAGTTCGATGTCACCAAATACCTCCCAATGCCGTCATCATTTATATAAACAGCTTTTTCACCTCGTTGAGCAGTTCAGGAACAAATGAATTCGCTGGAAGAACTAAAAAACTGTAAAGACGATATTTTTTTTTTGAAAACATTAAATTTTACAGATTAGAGAGGCTTACAGTGAACCAGAATGTGAGAAAGCTCCTGCGTACCTACATTCTTTTAATTCCTGATTTGATTTGATTTGATGCAGCTCCCCAAAAAGGGTAACTGCGCAATTTTGAAACTAAGGATTGGCACTTTAGTAAAACACGATTTAACGACACCAATACGTTTGTTTCAGGGTTGGAAAGTCACCATGTAAGTAAAAAATGTCGCGTGCTTACGTTATTAAGATATCTAAACACTTCCACCACTGCTTGTATCTTGAAGAAAGAATATCATGAAGTTTCAAAATACTGAACCAATTGTGGCTATTTTTTAAATAAAAAAGTGAGCTTGAACGTAACGAATGCTCTTGCTCTCAGGTGTCCGTTGAACTGCAGAAGGGTCATGATATATATCATGCCTTGTTTTTCTAAATTTTCTTTTTATTTGTCTATTCCCACTCTGTACACATAGCAAGCTTTCGATCTTGTCGCTTTACACCGCTAGCGTTTTTTTACGTCGGTCATATATTTGGCGACTCTTAAACTGTATTCATGAACGGTTCTCCGTAAAAAAAAACGTGATGAGCTTTATTTAACGTGAAACGTTAATAGGCTAGGTTTTCAGGTGAAGTGAAGCTTCAAAAAGCGTAACTGCGAATTTCCCCGCTAGATTTAATGGAGAAAATGACGTCACATGGCTTCCTGTCAGGTGACCTATATACGAATTCAGGTTCACCGCTAAATTTAGCGGAAAAATTTACGTCACGTCACATCGTCACGTGGCCTATACGTAAGTTCAGTTTTCCCGCTAGATTTAGTGGGAAAATCGACGTAACGTGACCTAAACACAAATATAGTTTCTCCACTAAATTTAGCGGGAAAAATGACAGTCGCGTGACCTATACGTAGGGTTCCGCGTTCTCGGATTTTATTTTTTTTCAAACTTCGGCTTACTTTTTTCGGTGTTTACTTTAAAATTCAATTTTTTTTTTCGGTGTATATTTATTCCCAAAAAAGTTTACCGATATTTTTTTTTTTTTTTGAATATGAAAGAAACACTATCGGCCACCGGATCAGATGATCCTTGTAGCTGTGATATTTGTGATCACTCAAAGAATAACGACACATATACATACGTGGTCTTCGCTTCAACTTCCGTCAGGACACACCTTAAAATTGAGGAATTTGCGAGCATAATTTTCCGCGTGCTTCTTTTTCCTTCCCATTCTGAGGCAATGACCGTACAAAAACCAACGGAATAAAAAAAAAAAAAAATCGATTGTATTTCTGATTTTACTTACAGGGAAGTTTGAGAGAGGGTGTTCAGAAAGGTATTAACGGCTTTCCTCGATGTCCTCTGAAGTGCATGAAGAGAAAAACCTTATACTATGCTTATACTAGCCCACATCCGAACTTTTTTTAGGACCGGGATCTTGACACACTAAGCCCGATCACAGAAAGGACACAGATGTCCCGCGAAGGCTAATCCAAGACCTCTTTTGTTGCATGTTGAACCTTCGAAGAGGGCAATCACAAAGACGTCACACAATGTCAAACCTTGCAAAGCCCCCTCTCTCTCCCCCCCCCCCCTTCCCCCACCCACCTCGCCCAGCCCTACAAAACTGACCTTTTTCGGTTAAAACTGAATTTTAGAAAACGGATTAGACGTGCTTTTATCGGTTTTTATCGGTTTAAACCGAAATTGCCGAACCTGCAAACTGACCTTTTTCGGTTAAAACCGAATTTCAGAAAATGAATTCGGCGTACTTTTATCGTTTTTTATCGGTTTAAACCGAAAACTCCGAACCCTACCTATACGCAAATTCAGTTTCCCCCCTAGATTTTGCGGAAAAATTAACGTCACTTGACCTAGACATAAATTCAGTCAATGGGGTAGAGAGGAGTGGGTGGAGTCTACTGGTGTGGAGAGGAGTGGAGAGACCCGGAGCAACGCCTCCTAGAAGAAGAGGCCGTAGTGCTCTTCTCGTGACGTCGCAAAGGAAGGCCATTTTGGGCGCGCGTCAAAGCGAAGGCTACGCGCGTGGATCGACCGTCGTAACACGCTCTTAATCACATACGCGTGTCCTATTAGCTAAAATGAAAGCTGCCCATAGTAACGGGTCTAGAACACATTTTATTACACGGGCAAAATATTACACCGCTAAAGAATCGGTACGAAATGGCACGATCGAGGTATGTGTATAAGACGTCTGTAAACAAATGTGATTGTTTTAAGTCGAAAACATTGAGACACGCGAGTATTGCTGTAGGAATTCATATTTTACACAGAAATACTTCGACAAAATGTCGAGACACGCAGTGATTGAACACAACAAAACAGATCAGTTAAAAATTAGGTAGACGCAGTCAACGCTAACACGGCTAGACAAGTGTCACTTACGAACATGTAAGCGATGTTATCGCGTGAAGTCACTAAATTCTTGCATTAAACCTCGGCGACATGGAACGACTGCAGCACTTTACTTGCTTCCCACAGACCGAGAATGCCCGTAAATAAGTTGTTTCTCACCTGCCGATCGTATGCATACGTCCCACAATATCCGTCACGACAACATTTGAACACGAACTCCAAAAAGTATCTTTGTCGAGAGAGAGGTCTATCGATAATCGACCAGTGTCATCGTTGGCTAGTTGCCACACATCTCACTCAGACCGTAGCAGGACTTGTTCCGCGAATCCACGTAAATGCCGTACTATCCAGCAAACGCAAAAAAAAAAAAAAAAAAAAACTACTCGAGGCTGCGGTGACGAAAGAAAAGCTTCGGGGAGAAGGAAAGAAGTATCAAAAGAACCACACACGAGAGCAGCGGCAGCAGTGTGGGACGAAAGGCTTAACGTTGTCGACCCATTTCTTGCTCGTGTGCGCGCCCTGCGGCGATGACTGCATTTTTTTTTTGGTTCCCTTCTCTTCTGAAATGTCTCAGCGTTCCTTTTCAGACAGTCAGCAACTCACACACAACGTAAATTTACCAGAATCGGAGCCCGTATGAGGGAATTGATGTCGCATCGGAGCTGGTTCATTCGAAAAGTGTGGGAAGCTGCGGGACTGCACGTAGTCCCGCGGTTACGGGGTTAATCATAAATATAAATTTGGTACTTTCAACCCTGGTAGCGCGGTGTATATTGCGTTTATGTATATATATATATATATATATATATATATATATATATATATATATATATATATATATATATATATATATATATATATATATATTTATATATATATATATACGGTGTTTATTTTTATTCTTTCAGATTTGTTTAAAAAAAATCCGTGAAAGCTACACTTGTTGCGGTTTGTGCAGGTGAGTTATACGGCCAGGGGGACAGAGTATATGGAGATAGTCGCAACTATCAGTCGGCTGATTAAGTAAAGTTTGTTAATTAACTTTTTAATTAGTGGAAATAGACATATAGTTACAATTAGAAACTTGCTGAGCATCATCGAAAACCACTAAATCAACTCTTTTTAACCCTTTAAGTGCCTTGGACGAGCTGAGCTCGTTCGAGTAGTTTGCGGCGCTGATCATAGATCGCAGCACTCGTTTTGGTTAGCACTTTTTTTTTTCGCCGCCGCTGATTTTTGCGTAATAAGCTTTTGAAATTGTATCTGTAATACTAGAGGAATAAAACTTCTAAATAAAAAAATATGGCACTTTTAGGTTACTTTGAGAAAACAAAAGTGGCACTTAAGGGGTTAAAAGTATATAACGTCGCGGCAGCATTTTATGGCGTTCTGTAGAAACGCTACATTTGGACGCGTTTCTAGATTTCGGTTTCTTATCGGAGCGCTTCTTTGCGCCCGCGGTCCTGCTCCCCGGTGGTCGCGGCGCAAAGCCCCTTTTCGCCTTCCTCGTAGAATGGAGGTAAGCAACGTTATTAAACCACTCAGTTGGGAAACTGCCATAGAGACTGCCTTCAAAAACTGGCCCCGATCAGTCCTCCAGCACCAAGCTAATGACGAACACAACGCTACCATTTCTCCCGCAGCGGCCATTCGAGGAACCGCACGTCACTTCTATTTTGGCTTTAATCGGCCATTTTGGCGCCGAAACAGATACAGACAGTGGAAGAGGGGTGCCACCCTCTTCCACTACCGCTACCGAAGTTAAAATGCACCTAGGTCGGGACGCGCCACCTGAAAGCACCGCTGAGGCATGGCTGTATAAAACCAATATTAATTGTGCCACAAAACCTTGCAAACTAAAGATTTTAAAAACATCACGCGCCCTTCATTTTGTACTAAACTCCAATACATTTCATACAAAAAGAGTCTTTTCCGTTTGTTTTTACGCAAAAAAAGGCTTTCTAAAAGCTCAAGGTGACCACAGTACAGACAAATGACAAAGAGTGGCGCTGTTGTCGCACTTAGCTCGGTCTCGGTGGACGCCAGCGGCCCAGGTTTCGACGGCAAGTTTCCCAACTGAGTGTTTTAGTAACGTTGGAGGTAAGTAAGGCGCACGTGTGTCACGCGTCTCAGCCACTGTGGAGCAGGACCGCGGGCGCGTAGATGCGCTCCGATAATAATTCGAAATCTAGAAACGCGTCGAAATGAAGTGTTTTTACAGAACGCCATATAATGCTGCCGCGGCGTTATATCCTTCTAAAAAGATTTGAATTAGTGGTTTTCGATGATGCTCAGCAAGTTTCTAATTGGAATTATATGTCTATTTCCACTAATTAGAAAGTTAATTAACAAAGTTTACTTAATTAGCCGACTGATAGTTGCAACTATCTCCCTATACTATGTCCCCCAGGCCATATAACTCACCTGCACAAACCGCACAAGTGTAGCTTTCACGGCTTTTTTTAAACAAATCTGAAAGAATAAAAAAAAAACGTCTCTCTCTCTCTCTCTCTCTCTCTCTCTCTCTCTCTCTATATATATATATATATATATATATACCGGGTGTTTTTTTAAGCTTAACAGATTTGTTTAAAAAAAAGCCGTGAAAGTTACGCTTATGCCGCTTGTGGAGGTGAGTTACACGGCCAGGGGGACATAGTATAGGGGGCTACTCGTAACGATCAGTGAACTAATTAATTAATATTCGTTAATTAACTTTTTAATTAATGAAGACATACATATAGTTCCAATTAGAAACTTGCCCAGCGTCATCGAAAACCACTAAATCAGTCATTTTCAGAAAGACTTTGAGCGCGTGAGAAGCGTAGTAGTGGACAAAGTTTACCACTCGTGGAGCAGGTACAAAGCTAGCAGTTGCGGTAAGCCGCCCGCGCGATTTTTCCGTCCCTTATCTAGCCCCAGCCTTGTACCTGCTCCACAAGTGGTAACTTTAGTACAATACTACACTTCTCACGCGCTCAAAGTCTTTCTGAAAATGACTGATTTAGTGGTTTTCGATGACAGCTGAGCAAGTTTCTAATTGGAACCATATGTCTATTTTCATTAATTAAAAAGTTAACCAACAAATTGTAATTAATTAGCCGACTGATCGTCACGATTAGCCCCCTATAATATGTCCCCCTGGCCGCATAACTCACCTCTGCAAGCGGCATAACTGTAACTTTCATGGCTTTTTTTAAACAAATCTGTTAAGCTTAAAAAACACCCTATATATCTATCTAATATATATATATATATATATATATATATATATATATATATATAATACATTGTACAAAACTGCTCTTTTAAAACGTAGGTTGATGTCGGATAAACGTGCACAAGCACCACCACGCCGCTCGACAAAAAGCAGTTTTTTTTCACGTCGATACCAGATATTTTCTCACGTAGTTGCGCCATGGCTTTCCTTCTCCGACATTGGGCCTTCTCTTCTAGGAGGTTTTGCTTGGAGGCACAGCTTGAGAAGAGATGCCTGGAGGTTACTAGCGCTAAGACAAGCACGTTTCACGTGCCAACACAATTTCAGGGCAATTCGCGATACAATTTTTTATTACGATTTTTTTTTTTCTAATCCGAGGGTTGCAACCAAAAGCGAAACTTTTGGGCGCAAAGCATAAAGGCTGAACCGCATGTAAGCGATTTAGCGATCGACGAGACGAGCAACCGCGACAACGACGGGAGTCAACGACGAGCGACGAAGATTTCTCACTGTCGCTCGTCGCGTCGCTCGCTCTTTGTCTTGAAAACGTCGTTCATTGCCTTAGTCGCTTCCTCCCATCGCTTTAATGCGGTTTGCCTCGTCGCGCGACTGACTGAGCGACAGCGAAGCAGGTCGCCGTCGCTTGTCTCGTCGTTCGCCTTAATCGCTTACACGCGATTTATACTTAAAGCAGATGAGGCGACAGGAGCCCTGAAGTTTCGCGTCAATCACGGCACAGCGGCCCAACCAACTCCGAATGCCCACGAGTCGTGGAATATTGGAGCTGAGATCTAACCGTCGCACCCCCAGCAGGTAATAGGTTGAGCCACGGGGACAGCAACCACATACTTATTTTGTTTTTGTGTGAGGCTGGGGCCCATGATCAATCCGTGGAGCGCCAATTGAACGTGAGTCCCAGCCTAACGCTGCAAACAAATTCAGTTCAAACACCGTGTGAGGTACAGGGCGAGCTCCGTGGATAGCAAACAACGCCCCGCGCGATAGCATAACGGTCTCGCCAAGAGTCGTCCGTCATTGGTTCAGAAAACGCATGAACCGCGTGACTAAAAAAATATTATATTAGTTTTAAAATTTGTTCTATTCGCTCCTTTCCCTGCTCTCTCCAATTAACATCTGGTTCCGCTTTGACGTAAAAGCGAGTCGCGCGGGACAAGTTGGGAATTTTTAGAAAGAACACAAGCATCATAGAAATAGCTGACTCATGAGTTCATCTTGTGCGTGCCTCGTTTAATAAACCCTGTTCGAACGATTGCCGTCTGGTTGAGCTGTGGCATCCCAGCACTATGGCGTACTTAAACCGCAGCGTCTCGGCACATTTTATGTGTTTGGTTGGATTAGAAGTCAAAAACACACAGGGCAGTGACGTTGCATTTTTGAGCTGGTTGATTGACTCGACGGCTCCTATCGTTGCCATGCTCCGACGTTCATTATCTAATCGAATGAGTTACACGTTCCACGATGTCGTTGTTTCGCCACTGTGAAGCGGTTCTGACCTTGCAATAAACAGCACGTGACTTTCGAAAGGTGTCTGTTATGCCGCACAAAATAATTCGCTAAAAAAAGAAGGAAACGGCACTGTGAAGCTTTCTGGTCTTGAACGATTCGCACAATGGCATTAGATCTTTCCGTGACAGGGGCACTTCTAGGACTCTAAACTCGTCAAATACAAAATTGAAGCCGAAAGTTCACGGAGCGCGCCGATTGGACACCGGTGACGAAAGCGCAAAGTCATCGTCGCCAGAGTTCAATCGGCGCGCTCCGGAATCTTCGGCCCAAACTTCGTGTTTGTCGAGTCTCGGGCCTCTGGTATTTTGCTATTACGTGCACCTTGCTATTGGCGCGCCCACTCCTCTGCTTCCCAAAGAGACAAGTCTTGCCGGTTTTGTTGTTATTCCTGTGAGGCAATGCCGAATTATGCTGCACATAGTCTGACCATGGGATACACGATATTAGATCCCTAGCGAGCCGTATTCACAGGAACGCTGGTTGTTTTCTGGAGTTCAAAAACTGATATATTTTGAGTGTATGAACCGCTCGCTGAGTGCCGACATCACTTTCGCAGGAAATGGATTCGAAGGTCCTCTATCAATTCATTTTGGGGATCGCAGGAACAACTACGTTCTGCTTCACCACTTCACTCATGCTGGCGAATTCGGTGGCGTCAAGGGTGAGAAGCATTGCTTGCTTTCTGCCATTATAATATTCACGGTTGAAGCCAAGCGCACTCTGCTCCAAAAAAATTACGCCATCTTCCCGAGGGGAACCATGGGGTGATGCGGAGCATCGGGGTGGTGCTGACGCTTGCTTGCGCCAACCCACTAACTGACGGGACTGTTGCTTCCATCACACTTCATCGGAAGAACGGAGTGAAGTGGAGTCAACAGCGGTGAACTGATGTAGCACGAGTAACTTTGAAAGTCTAATCAGACCGCACGGTAAGGCGGCGCAAAATGCCCTAACAGCGCTTGCAGGTTTCCTCGTCGAGACCGGGCTGGCCGGCGAGATCTAGGCTGCAACGGACGCGAGCGGTCGGGAAATGCTAGCAGACGACAGCCGCGGAGTTGAGGGGAAAGCTCACCCCACTAGAAAGGCCTGGCCTGGCGCTGCGACCCGCGCGCCGAAAACTTTCCTCCTTTTCCTCCTCCGGGGAAACACGGTTTCGCCTCAGACTCCGCCCCGATCACGTGATGGGGAACGCGCGCAGCGCGCTACCGCTCACACTTGAAGGAGAGGAGACTAGAGGAGGAGAGTTGCGCATTCGTAGTGTGAGTGCGGACGGGACATAGACCCGAGCAAGAGATGCTCCGCATCTGAAACACAGGTCACAGATAAGCTCAGCGCCAAATGACCGCTCAATCGGCAAAAGAGACAGCGCTGCTACCACACTGACGAACACTACTTAGCGCTAAGCTATGTCACGATCGAGCAAAATGATGAAACAGCGTGTGGAGGACGATTCCTGGGGGCCCTAAACTCGTCAAACACAAAGTTGGGGCCGAAAGTTGGCGGAGTTTGCCGATTAGACACCGGCGACAAAAGCGCGAAGTCATAGTCGGTAGTGTCCATAATCGGTACGCTCCTTGAACTTCGGCCCCAACTTTGTGTTTGACCAGTATAAAGCCCCTGGTTTCGCGCTCCGGGATGTGGCGGTGAAAGGAAACGATGTAGCAATCGCGCTCTGGACCCTCAATGAAGCCATTGACGCGCATAGGTTCTAAAGGCCCCTACGCACAGTTGCGTTTGAGTTCTTTTGACTGCGTTGCGGCTGCAAGAAACCAGGACATCTCTCCTTCTTATGTCGCGTGCACGAGGCACATATGTGCCTTTGGCTTGCTTTCGTTTTTGCGACGCAACGCAGTCAAACGCACTCATACGCTCTCAAACGCAACTGTGCGTGGACCTAGAGAAATTAATCGAGTTGTGCGACCTCATCGCTTTCTTCGTGAGATGTACCACTGTCGCGTTCTCATTGTCGCACCGCAAACTTTAATTTGAGGTTCAAACATGTTTTCGACCTCGTCTGTCACATAATGGTTATCCAAGCGCCCTGAGAAAGCAGCCACAAGGTCGTATTTTTAGCATGCACCGATTAATATTTTGATGAAAACGCGCAAAAGACGGAAACGATGAAGCTATAGATGGACCAGTTTCGTGCGAAGGTTGCAATGTTGGAATATGACGTAGTCCGATAGGGCGACCAAAATTAAAGTGAATAGTTTAAGCATAACTACAATATATCAGTATACGCAAAAAAAGTAGAACTATTAGCACCAACCTCCTGAATTCTAGCCACCTCGTATCGGCAAATCAAGGGGCTTGCTATTTTGACCCAACTCAGCTACTTCAAAATAAAATAACCGGCGCCAATAAAAAGTGGTCTATACATAAAAACAGAAAGCGCTCGTTTCTGATCTGTATTCTCTGTCTCTTTTCCTACGCACTTTTTAAGTGATCTAGTCGCCTGCCAATGTTTCTAACCACCTAAAAATACCTACGTGGTATGAGGCGTGATCAAATGAAATTCATATTTTTCATGTGACGTAATCGGAACGCGAGGAGTCGGATGAGGTTCCAATTCTCGTGATAAGCGGACATCAAAGTGCAAGTGGACACCATTAGCAATATGGCTGATGTGATTGGGAATCCGTACAAAGTACGCCAGCAAGGAGTGATTTACTTCCAATACTTCGTTTCAGCTTAAGTCACGAAGTAGTGTGAGAATCGCGCTCACTAGCTCCTGAATGATCGGCTTCACAATAAAGGTGCTTGCCTACACCTTCCTGACGTAAAAAAATTAAGTAAGGCTCTAATACTGCTTGTATGTAGCAAACGTCGCAGACCTAGCCTCGTTACTGCTGTTCTACTACGGTCATTCAGATGACAGCCATTTTGATAGCCGCCAGAGCCCTATAGGTCGTGAAAGTTGCGAATACTCGGCGTCAACTATTTCGTGTTGCATTGCTAAGGCTAGCCTAGCATCCGCAGTGCTACAAGACTGTCAAAGCACATGACGCCGAAGTGCAAGTTGCAAGTGCAAGTGCAAGTTGCAAGATGGCCACCTAGACGCGTCGCCCAAATTTGCCTCTCGAGCGATCTCGGCGGTGACGGCTCCGGAGCTGCGGCGGCTCGGGCGGACTGGAACTGGCGGACAGCGGAGACGTATACTGACTGAGCGGGCGACCTGCGCTGACGGAGCGAGGGGGGACCTCGAGACAACGGGCCGAAAGCCGTCTCCTGTGCTGGGCCTAACTTCATGCGGGGACGACCGTCCGGTGACGCCCGTGCCTGGCCCAACGGAGCGTGCGTACCCGGACGCCTTCTCGTCTTGAGACCAACGGACGCCTAGCCAGAGCTGCGTCTCCCCTTGGACCCGGAACGTCTGTGCGGGTTTGGTGTGCTGGAGGCCGGCTCTCGCTCTTAGACGAGGCAACAACCTGACCCCGGTCCACCGTGGTCCAGTCCCCTCCAGCGTTGGGCTTAGCTTCGAGTACGGCGGGCCAGCGTGCGGCGCCCCCGCTCCGGTCGGCGTAAAGCGCCGTACACACATTTGCGTTTTACAGCGGTCGAGAGCGTTGCGACGCGCTTGCGTTCTCTTGCGGAACCGGTTGCCTAGCAACGGAGCGACGCTCGCCGTTCCGCAACGTGCCGCTAGAAAGTTGGGCCTGGTCGAACTTTCGGCGCGGCAGCGCTTGCGGTGCATAGCGGCAAGCCAATCAGAAGCCGAGGAAAAAAAGGAATTTGCGCGCATGCGCGCGCTCTCATATGCAGTTCCGGTCGAGATTATATCCGGTGGATCGTTTTCCACGCGGGAAACAACGGAGTAGGCGGCGTTTTCACATCTTGTTATTAGCATGTCGATGGCAGAAGCGGAGCCGCAGTTAGGCGAGCAGGAAGAATTAATTCGGCTGATCGAAATGCACCCCTGGCTGTACGACACAAGCAGGAGCGATTACCGCTTGAAAGACAAGAAGGACAACGCGTGGGAGTCCATCGCACACAAAATGGGTAAGCCTCCTTGTTTTGTTTTCCATTCTTCGTAATGTCGAGATTAAATTACGTAACCAGGCAGCGTGCCTGCAAGAAAAGTTATTGAGGCCTTCATTTCTGCGGCCTGGCCTGCCAGTTGCGATATCATACCGAGCCTCACGAGTTTCTATTTTTAGGGTTGAAAGGTGAGGAAGGGGTCGAAGAATGCAAGAAGAGATGGAAACAGATCCGGGATCGGTACGTTAAAGAAAGAAGGAAAGTTAAAGGCAAGAGTGGAGCTGGCCGGGATGACGTGGAGCAGCCCACATGGGTACTCTTCAAGTACTTGCTATTTTTAGAAGGTCAGATCCGCCATCGAAGGTAGGTTAAAAAACAATCAGCTATGGGTATGTGTATGCATTGTAATGGTTTATTTCACAGGTCCATGACTATCACGAGAACATCAAATGGAGCCCAGGCTCACGAGCCAAGACAGGGGGACACAGGACCTGCACCTCAAGGCAGGTTGATTACAGGCATTGCTAGTTTTAAAAAGACGAAGGTGTTCTGTGATCAACCTTAAAAATCCGGTAAGCGGCCTTTAATTTATTTTTAAGCGCACAAAAAAACTTACTAGGGAATTAAAATAGGGAGCCGTCAATACACATTCACTTCAGATGCCTAAAGAAACAAACCCGATTAAACGCAAGCCGCATGCGGCCTTCATTGAAGGATTCATAATTGCTCCTATAACGATGTGTTATATACAGGATATCTATCCTAAGCGACACCATGAAGACCCGTTCACACTCTTGCGACCTCTTAAAACTGGATTCCTTGGAACCTCTTACAACGAGAGGACACACTGGCGCCATCTATTGGGTAGCAGTGTAAACTTGGCGATCCGGCATATTTTCTATTTCTCACGCGCATTATCCTTTCTTTCTTGGCTCAAAAAACTCTAGTCAACGTTATAAACGAGCCTTTCTTATAGGTATTACGCACATTTGACCTCGGAAGTCCCGCAAAACCTTCGCTCTTGTGAAATGCAGTTCCAGGGTCACCGCATAGATGGCGCCAGAGTGCCAGTGTATTCTCTCGTACCTAAGAAATTTCAAGAGGTTTCAACCCACGTCTCCTCTCTCTCGGTCGTACTCGGTTGCAAGAGTGTGAACGGGCTTTTACTGTATCTTGGAGGCGTTTCAGGCGGGAAATGCTTGGTTTTTTGAGTCGCGGCGGAAAAACGCTATTCTAAACACTCTCTTGCGTTGCGCGCGCTAACGCAAGCGCTTGCGATAAAATTGCGTACGGTACTCTAAAACTTCCTGATATATTGCCGCTTGCATGACCGAGAAGGAACGCTTCTCCGTACATCTAGAAGATTCGCGTATACTCTTACCCCGGGTGCGAAAGATAAGAAGGCCAGTATTTGTAGGTCTCACCAGGCGGCCACGAGAAACCGGCGGGTTATCTTCGCCGTCCACTGTCTCCTGCGCCCGCTTCGCCTCTATACCGGGCCATTCCCTAAGTCGGCGCAAGGAAACCGTTGGATAGTCGCCGCGACGAATTGTCTCACCCGATACGCCAGACGGAAGCCCTCCTAATCGGGATAGCTCTGGAAGTCGCCAAGTTCTTCATTCAGTCCATCGTTCTCCGTCACGGCGCTCCTCAAGTACTGTTTACGGACGAAGGGGCAGCATTTTCGGCTCAGCTTACTTCCAGCCTTCAAACAGTTCCTGGTCCTCCCCCGTCATGCTGGTAAAGAAGAAGGACGGAACGCTGAAATTCTGCGTGGACGTCTTTCTGTGACAAAGAAAGACGTCTATTCGCTTCCACACATCGACAATACGCTCGATGGACTATACGCCACGCATTTTACTTCTCATCCATGAACTTGAAGAGAGGTTACTGGCAGGTCGATGTCGACGATCGGAACCATGAAAAGACGGCCTTCGTCACGCTCGACGGACTGTACGAGTTTAAGATGATGCTCTTCGGACTTTGTACGGCGCCAGCTATTTTCCAGCGTGTCATGGACACTGTGCTGGCGGGTCTGAAATGGCAGAGCTGTCTCGTCTACCTCGAGGACGTTGTTGTACTCTTAAGCGATTTCGACGAGCACCTGCGATGACCATGCGCCGTGTTCCAAGCCGTCAATACCGTGTGATTCACGCTCAAGCTTTCGAAATGTCGGTTCACTTACGGCGAACTAAAGTTCGTACGCCGCACGTCGTAAGCAACGAAGGTGTTGGGCCTGACCCTGAGAAGACACGCACAATGGCCGAATTTTTATTGCCGCGAGACAAGAATGCCGTAAGAATAATTCTAGGACTGTGCGCCTATTACAGACGTTTCGTGCGAGATTTTGCGAATATCTTTGCGCCGCTCACCGACCTAATGAAGGACACCGTCAAGTTCCACAGGGCAGAAGAGCAGCAGCGCACATTTGACGAGCTGAAACAGAGACTTCAGACGAATCCGCTCTTCAGCCATTTTAACCACCATGCCGTGACTAAGTCCACACAAACGCCACTAATACGGGACTGGGCGCGGTAGTGGTACAAATATAGGAAGGAATAGAACGAGCGATCGGCTATGCAAGTAGGACGCTCTCCATGAAAGAAAACAATTCCTCCACGACGGAGGAGGAATGACTTGCGGACGTCTGGGCGATAACCATATTTTGTCCCTACTTGTACGGAAGTCTGTTCAGAGTGGTTACAGACCACCACTCGCTCTGCTGGCTTGCGAGCCTGAAGGATTCGTCAGGACGCCTTGCCCGATGGAGTCCACGACTGCAAGAATTCGACATGTCTGTGGTGTTCAAGTCCGGCCTCAAGTACAGGGACCTCGACTGTATGTCAAGGGACCCCGTCGAGTCAGCTGCTACCGGCGGCAACGGCGACGACGAGGACAGCTTTCTTGGTGCAGCCAACGTCGACAGTATGGCGGCACTCCAACGAGCCGACCCTGACCTGCGCGCCTAGTTCACCCCCGAACATTCCAAGCGAGACTTACTCGGGAAGGTCATTCTGACCTCCTCATATTTTACACTTGGGGTAAAAGTAAACGCGAATCTTCATTAAGAACGGAAAAGAGTTCCTTCTCGGACATGCATGCGGCAATATTAGGGAAGTCTAGACAGGGAAAAGCTTTTGTTCCTTAAAATCGCTTCTGATGACTCTTCGGCAGATCGGCAATTCGACCAGTGCTGTACTATGCTAAGCCAAGGCCTTTGACGTGCATCATGCAGCAGTGACAACAATATTGCACGCTGATAATCGAACCCACAGCTTTTATATAGCTTCAACGGTAGCGGTGACCAACAGCAGCGGTAATATCCTACTTACGTGGGGGCCGAAAAGCTGAGTGAGTTTTTGGTGCTAGCTGTTGGCATTCCATTGCAAACTCATTAGAAACAGCGTATGGAATATCGTCAAAAAGAAACAGCTGTCATGTTGGAGTTGAACAGTTTTAAAAACCATCTGCCAGGTCCATCTATCTCGAAAGAGTCAACTTTTACTGCTACTTGTCAGGAAGGTTGACACGATGCAAATAATTCCCCAAAATACGTCTGTTAGCTTGTTCATTTAAGAGTGTAAGCAGTGCAGCTGCCAAAATATAAAAAAAGTAGCAGTTTTCCTGATATCCATCCTCTCTTTGGTGTGTACACGAAATAATTGATATTTCTCGCAAATGTTCCACCGATGGGTCCATGGGAGACTATAGATAACATATTGCAAGTAATACGAAACCTGTATGTGCTACAAAAGTATAAAGATAAGACTTCAGGTAGGATAGCGCTGCATCCTTCGCTGTGTTCTCTGGACAAATATAAAGCGTTTTTTTTTTCTACATTACTTCAAGAAAGCTATAGCATTAGGGTAGCGTTATGTGACCCGAGGTGCAAGCACCATTTGTTCATTTATAATACTGCTTCACGGTTGTTATGAGAACACTACTCAACTTGCTATAGGCTGTGATTTCTTGGCAGCGGAAGTCCTGAGCGCAGTCTCGATTATTTTATTATTGTGGAATAAAACGTATAAAACGGCACACATTTATTTTCAAAGTCGCACTGCACAAAAAAAAAAAAAAGTTCTTCACGTTTGATATTATTACATTCGAAAATATCTGCTAGATTATTTTCAGAGGGCAGTGTTGCAACCTAGGTTCACGGTTGACCAGATCCACAGTTTGAGAAGAACAGGACACGGTTTTATTTTCACCTTATTCTACGTTTTGTGGTTGGTAACAACTTCCTGTCGTGTCTTACTGACCAATATGTCGCGGTGTAGACCACATGTGGCAACAAACTGCGGATGCTTGATATGTGATAAAGAGACAGAGGGGCGTCGGAGTCGTCTAAGTCTAGAGACGAATGGAAGATTTAGTCGTCTATAATATTTTTTTTTTTAATTTAGGCTGTCCGCTGCGATACGTTATCTTACGACTCCGCTTCAGAAATATAATGCAGCATTGTGGACTTCGGCTTTGTAACCAAATCGCTCTCGATAAGTTTCTAACGGCACTGAGGCTTTTACACAGATGACCCAACCAAATCTTGGGATCTAACGAATAAGAAAAGGATTTGTTTGGTGTCTACGTTGGTGCCTTGCTTCGGTTCGGTTCACTGTCGCCCATAGCAGTAACAGACTATGTAGAATTTCGTTTTTTTTATTGCGATCTTCGGGACATCTGCTGCCTAAGCACCCCTAAAACATCCACATTATTTGACAAAGCTATTTGCTTTATTAATACATATTTCGATTATCCGCAGAATGTAAACCGGATCATGATGATGATAGTGTACGCAATCCTCGCTGTCGTAAAGGTAAGTAGCGAGAATTTGCCCGTTGCTTCATGACGTATGGATATCATTCCGAAAAATGAACGGCGTTTACAACTCCCTGTAACGCCGAATTAGAGCGCAGCTCTCGAGGAGGAGGGGGGGAGGATGTGGAGGGGAGGGTATGCCCCTCTTCCTTCCCGCTAATTATTGCGGGAAAACGTTTTCGCTAAATTTAGCGGGAAAAGTTTACCCTCGTGCCTTAACACGTGGCGTCACGAGGGTAAATTTAGCGAGAATAGTTTTACGCCAAATTTAGCGGAAAAATTTCCCCGCTAAAATTAGCGGGAATATTGGCAATGTTAGATGCGTGTGACGTGACGTGACGTCACACGCGACGTCATGCGTCACGTTTTTTTTATAATGACGTCATGAGGGTAACGCCGTGATGTTACCCTCCTGACCCTCACGAGAGTCACGAGGGTTACTCTCACGTGGGTAACCCTCGTGAGGGTAACTCTCGTTAGGGTAACATTCGGGAGGGTAAGCTTCCTAACCCTCGTAACCCTCACGAGGGTTACCCTCGTGACTTCACACGTGACGTCACGTGTGACTTTATTATGGGAAACGTCCTATAATGCAACCCGCGGTTAGGCCGACGGCGACGGCGACGCCGCTCAAGCCGAAAATGGACGCCTAAGAGCTGTGCTCTAAAAAAAATGTTTAGGTCATTGTCAATTTGAAAATAGGCCGAAGGAGCCCTCTCCTTTGGCAGTGTAAAGGGCGGTCCAATCCAAACAGGAATGCGGGTGGCGGGGCTGGAACACGCGCAGTTTTTAAGGCGTGAAATGCTTTTTAAAGCTAAACACCAATCCCAAAATGTGGTCTGTCCGTCCGTCCGTCCGTCCGTTTGTGAGTCCATTTTCCGCAACATTTAAAAGGGAAAGTGGCGTCACCTGACATCAACCGACCTATGTGTCAACTCACTTTTCCCGTTAAACAGAGCGGGAAAATTCACGTCGGCGAAAACATGAATTCCTTTTCCCCGCTAAATTTTGCTGGAAATTAACGTCACGTGGCCTATAGACCAGTTCAGTTTTCCGCTAAATTTAGCGGGAAAATTCACGTCGTGTGTGCTAGACACTAACCTAGTTTCCCCGCCAAATTTGGCGGGTGAAATCGACGTCACGTGGCCTGATGTCACATGACCTAGACAACCAGTTTCCCCGCTATATTTAGAGGGGAAAATATACGTCTCGTGACACACCCATTGCGTCACCACTTCCCTCACAAATTCCCTATAACGCATTTCATGCACTGTAGGAGTTTGAGGTAAATGTCGCTGCCAATTTTTCTTACTTGCGGGCCCATTGCTGCTCGGAAGTGTGCCGTTGTGTCTGGACGACGCACCGGCGTCGTCCAGACATAAGTGACGTCAGGGCGTTTCTCCAGCTGGCCGACAATGTGCGGGATGTCACAAATTGCGGTCGTTGCGGGCCGGCCAAAGTTGAACCATTTACAACTCTGACTGCGGCGTACGGAACCCGAAATACGTTAGCGATAACGTCACACCACAAAAATAAATGGTGTTTTGGCATTTGCATTCGCATTTCTGTTTGGTTTTGACAGTACTTAAAGGACCATGCATACAATACAGTTCCTTACAATTTTTTTTTTTTTTTTACGTCACGTTAGGCGCTACCGAGGCATCCGTTCTGTATGTCATATCTTCACTACTTCTTTTTGGGGAGTTCGATACTTTAGCCCCCTGCTCCAGGCTGATAAAATAGCAGCCAGTTAGCCAAGAAGCTGGGTTTTCGTACTCATCAAAATGTTACGCGCCGGAGAAACTCAGTCGTCTGCTCTAAGCACTCGTTTTCAACTGTTTTAGTTCACGTTTCCACCCATCGAAAATCACCGCGAAAGGGTCCAAGGGATCTGTAGCTCTCAAGTTCCGAGTGGCGCCCCTGACCAGTAAACTCGAATATTTTTAGGTCGCGTTCACGCGTCCCATCGCGTCTTTCCAAACGCTCTACAGCGCCCGTCAACAGACGCTGGGGTACGCTGAGAGATGCTAGTTTATTCCCCATGAATCGTGCATCCCTGGGACGCTGAGACGCCGCTTCATGTCACCGTTAAATGTTCGCATCTCGCGGTGGAGGCGCCTCTTTTGTGGTCGCGTCTCGTAGACGCCACTGCGCCCCCTGGCTAAGAGAGACAGACCTAGTACGCACCTGATCTCGCAACAGCCCCTTCTTCTTCCGCGTGAAAAGATCCGCCTGTTTGGTCACCGAATGTCAACAGACGCGCACACAAACTCAGCGTCTGAACCCAGCTACAGCCGCGCCATCTTCCGAAGGCCGTCTGCAACCAACGTGGCAAAGGTAGGTTTAGCTCTAAGCTTCCAAACAGACTTGTCTACGCGCGGTCCCCCTTCACTTGGATCGCCGGAAATTGATTAGAATCTCAGGCCCGAGTGTTCACCAAGCCTCGCGAGAGCATTCATGGGTTCGCCGGGGATCCGGTTCCCGCTGTCAGCGTCGACCTCCACAACGGCGCGTCGGACGTAGGCTAGCGTTGCCGCGTTCACTTTAGCAGACGGCATCCGTAAGATGGCGTCTGTCTTTATTAACTGCAGACGCTGTGTTCGCACGTTCGTCCGTATAAAGTTGACGCTTCGTTGCCATGGTCACGCTGTCAATACCAGACGGACGTTACCGCGCGGAAGGAGACGGCGGGGTGGCAATGGCTGTGTTCCAAATCTTACTCAAATGGATCCGAGTTACTCCGGCAGCTCGTATCACGTGACAGCAAAGATTGAAAAACGCTGGACGCGGGTAGGTTTTACAACGCCAAGGGTACAAAACCCCTACCCTGGAGTAAGGTCGAGTAAATGTTGGAACACGGCCGACATCAGGTGCGTACTTGGCCTCTTTCGCCCTGCTTTTTATGTAATAAAAGAAGAGTTTGAAATAAAAATTTAATACAGGTAGGACGTGTTTTCTACCCTCTAATATTTCACGACCCTTACAAAAAATATTTCAGCTTCTTTCTTTTTTTGTACTGAGACAAGAGGCTAATCTATCGAGCAGGCTCTGCTATCAAGGTGCCACTTCTTCAAATGAGTTGCCACGCCTAATATGAAGCGCAGATCTCCCGGCGTCTCTCTACGTAAGTGTAAGCACACAGTATTGGGCCAACATTGGATTTGATGTGGCAAAGAATGGCCCAACAATGGCCCAAATGAGCCATATGTTTCCCAATATTGGAATCACATTGGACAATATTGGACTATCAAAGCCGATGGTTTTCCAACATTGGTAATACGTTGGCATAGGCTGGTCAACATTGGACTGTCAAAGCCAATAGCTTTCCAATATTGGATATACGCCGGCATAAGCTGTCCAATATTGAACTGTCAAAGCCAATAGCTTTCCAATATTGGATATACGCCGGCATAACCTGTACAATATTGGACTGTCAGAGCCAATGGCTTTCCAATATTGAATCTACGCTGGCTTAAGCTGGTTAACATTAAACTGTCAAGCCAAGACATCACCAATATTGGAGATGTCTTGGTATAGGCTGGTCAATATTGTACTGCCATTGCCAATGGCTTATCGATATTTGTGTCGCCTAGGCTATAGACCCGCGACCCTCTTTTTTGCCTTGCAGAGGTAGGAAAGTAGAAAAGAGTCATTCATGCGCTCGCTCGGGGCGAGAATTTCATTTAGCCAACTTCATGTGGCGTACGTCGCCGGTGCTTTGTAACCGCGATCACAAATACATCCTTAGCTGCCTATCGGACTATTGCAGCTTTTTCCCCGGCTGCTCTCCCTTCGCATTGCCTTACCTCGGCGTTGACAACTTAATTCCGTTTTTTTAGATTTAATTATTTTTGTCTTTTCCAGTGTATTTTGTATGTAAATGCATTACGTAGCGTTAACGTCTTCTACTTTGCCCGTGCCACTGCCATGTTTGTATTTCTTTCTGCGTGCTAAATTTTTTATATTTAATGTTTCTGTGCATATTTCGTCATTGTCGACGCAGGTGTCAACAAACATAAAGCCGCCGCTTACGCCGCAACCGAGGTGACTTCTACTCTCAGTTCTACGAGAGCCTATAGCGCTATAAAGTCGTCTATTGGACTCGAATGAAGTCTTCAGAGGGCTGCTTCAACTGCCAGTGCAGATATCATCAGTGTAGGCAGAGCAACGACGTAGCAATCGTGACGCGAGAGATACTGCGCCTCGAGCTTGCCGGCCGCGCTCGCTCTGCGGAAATGTGAGCGTGGGACTCTCAAGCCCCGTTAGATTACTGAAGTTGCAAGACGCTACTTTGTCGTCGCGAATCCTCTGCCTTTCGAACGGTCGTGAAGCCGTTGCGCCCGGCGTATTCCCTACGCAGCATCTTTCAGAAACCGTCCGCGCAGCATCGCAACCTTCTGTCTGCGAGCGTCGGCGATTCATCGTGTGTTGAAAGTCGGACCATGTGCTGTCCGTGGTGTCTTTTGTGTGTAACTCTTTCGTGAAAAGTTTGAAGTTTAAAAACGCGAACCTAACAGTGTACAAATAATTTTAAATTTATTGATAAAAATATATATATATTTATTTCTTTATTTGTAGACATTGTGCGCAAAAAAATAGTCGCGCTAAGTTCTTCATTCTAAATAATAGTGTGAGTTGTACGACGTAAAACATGGTGTTTTCAAACTGCCCCGTTTAGAATCCCTTTTGGGCTGGACAGCTTCTTTAGAAGTTCAAAAGCTGGCCTTCAAAGAGCTGTCCTGTTCAATCGGTATTGACAGCAGGATAGACGCTATGCGTGTTTTAGGCCAATCGTGTCTCCGGTTAGGGTCACGTGACTACAATCTCGAAGCTGGTGATAAGGCAGAGCACGGATCCTGCCAGCCCAAGGCCATGCATAACATCCACTGCACTATCAATCTTGGGTACAAGTGACAAATCCTTTCGCTGTGTTCATTGTTGAGATGCCCCTGAAGATTAGCCTTTGTAAGCGCACCCCCGTTCTGGCCTGCTTCCTTTCTACTCCTTCTCTCGTTTTCTTTCTCTCCCTTAGCTGAAGGCGTGGTAGACGGTGCGTACTTGCCGGACCAATGAACCGTGTACTTTTTATCGCTTGAATCCGCTCTCTGTGCGCGGGAAACGGCAGAAACGTGATCACGTGGTTTGACGGATGACGCATTAGCGGTTGACAAACCCAGAATGCCTGCGAAGACCTGACCTAGTTTCGCGTGCGATGCGGCCTGTGGGCCTGCTGTGGATTTCGCTTCTGTGGTAAGTGGTATCTCGTTCGAAAAGTACTACCCGTATCGATTTCTTCAAAGAAGCGCAAGACACTCTTGTGAATCGTTTAGTGTTCGGTTCGGCAAACGGCAGCGTGTGCTACATCGTGTTGAATCTTCACGGATCACTTCCTTTAAGTTTGTGTGGTTGGTCTGCAGTGCCCGTGTCGACATCTACCTCGGATTACATCTTTCAAGTCCGGTATTTTCAACGTAAGAGCGCTGCAACCTACTTGGTGATCATTGTCCGTTCTTCGGGTATACTCTTCCGGATAACCTCTAGAACTAGGCAGTGCCTATCTCCTGGCAGCCGGGAAAATAATTTTTCAGCAATTTTACCGACAGTCACCTGCCATAATGTCAGAAATAATGTCACAACTGCAGGTAGAATACTGACTTCCATATTCACCCTGCGTTTCGCGAAAACACGTTTCGTGGCCACCTTTTCGTGAATACACGTTGCGTCGACATTCACGTTTCATCGACATTTGTTATGCGAATTGCACGCTGTAGGGGCATTTTGTCGGGCGTGTATTCCTGAGGCGCAACGTTTCCTTGACATTCGTTACACGAATTTCACGCTGTAGGGGCATTTCAAAGAGCGTGTTTTTCTGAGGCGCGTGCTCACTGAACCAGCCCACCCTTTCACGCCGCTTCATGGTAAGTCTGCAGCAATTTGCAAAAGAAAAAAATGCTATTCTGAGTTTGTTTTTATGAAATATCGCGTGTTGATGAAACGATCTGTCGATGAAATGTCGTTCGATGAACTGATTGCACCGCCAATGAGCGGCGACTACCGGTAGAATTTCGGGGAAAAACTTCTGCCAGCTGTCAGGAGACTGGACACTAGCCAACAATTACCCCTGTTGTTGTTTGCTTTGCAATCTTCTCAGTTGTATAACAGATGAGTAGTACTATCGTGGACACTGTTAGCTATAACATGGCAGCGACTGCAGTCCCGTACCCCCAGCGCCGCATAGCAGGCGCCGTCCGAAACTCCGCGCATACGCCGGGTGGCGGACTCGCTCTTCCCGTTTGCGAGCACACCCTCGCTCTGTCGTCTGTTAGGCGCAGAGCAGGCGATGCCACAGTGCTGCTCGTCTGGTGCCTTTCCCATAGCGAACCGGCTTCAAACTCATTTTCAACCGGCGATTTGTATTGGGGCGAATTGCAGAGTCATTGGGGCATTAACCCTGTCTACATTTCTTTTGCTTTTTCAGAAACAGGAGTGCGCAAATCATCTTTAACAAAATGAGTTTTTTTTAAACAGTCAGGTTGGGACACGCGTGTCAAAAAATGAATTTTACGCGAAAAAAAAAAATTTTAGAGCAATATTGACGGCGAGAGATTTATTTGAAATTTTGCGCGCAAATTCCATGGTCATTCAGCTCGGCTTCTCATTGGTAACGGTGGTCATTCAAGTCAGCTTCTCATTGGCCAATAAAATGAGTGACAGCTTAGATGTTGGTTATAAATTCTTCGTGATCTCTTAAAATCGCCTTTTGAATTACATTTTTTTAGGTTTAAGAAAGAATCCATCGAATGAACGTTGTAATTGTTTACAAACGTTTTACGAAATCGTAACTTCCGTTCGGATAAAACAACAAACAAAAGCTTCGCCATTCTTTTTTCTGTCATGGCCGCCGTCTTGCAACGCGTCTCGCGTCCTCGGGTGGTTTTATAGTTTTATCGCGTTTATATGTGAAGACCTCCTGAAGAGGGCTTGTTGCTTGTGTTAGTTAGATGATGGCCGATTCACACGACGGACTGATCTGCGGACGGATCGATTACGTGACGACATGTCCGCGGTTCGTCTGTCTCCCAAGCGCATCCACACGAAGGAGACGACGAGCAGACGCCAGTGAGGACGGACCCCACAGTCGCCACCCCACAGTGCCGCGAAACTCCAACATCGCACCATGGCACCGTTGTCCAAGAGAGAAATCGACGTTCGCTACCGCGAGAATGAATCGTACGCCGCTGTTACGTAGAGATCGAGACAAAACACCGTGATAGGCTTCGCGCGAAGCGCCACTAGCTTTACTAACCCAAAGCATAAGAGTGACACAGGCATGGTTCTGCTCGAGAAGGGTTCCGTGTAGAAGCGACGAAGTTCTGGGCTCGCGAAGGGGCGTTTGGAGATGCCTTCACGCACTCCGCGCTCGTGCACAACACTCAAGTTCACCACAGCCACAAGAGAGGTCTTGCTCGTTGAAGTCCTGATTGGACGTGCAAGAATTATCGCGGCGTGCTAGAAGAGTTTTGACGGAAGCTTCTTGACGCGGACTCGGAGGAGTACCGGAACCTGCGTCGCGTCAGCCAGACAAAGTTTCTGCAGTTCTTTTCACACGTGGAACGAAGAAACGCCCGACAAAATGAACCAGCGAACGCACGAAACACAACGATGCCCCGCTTTTGTTTTCATCGCCCAGAAACAAAAAACAAAACAAGAAAACAATGTACCGTTGCCAGACTAAACACTTTTCAAGTCAATCTCCCGCCAAAAACCCGCGCGTGAAAAAGGATCAGTCCGCGCGTCCGTGGACGAGGCGCGGATCGCAGGAATCGGTGACGTGCCGGTCACTTTGTAGACGGTCTGCGGACGAAAGTCGCGATTCGGTCCGTCGTGTGAATCGGCTGTACGACGCGGTACGACTAAAGCCCCTCGGTACGACGGGCGACCGGCAGACACAGGAAATAGCCATGGCTCTCGTACGGGGGGCAGCCAAGCCAGGCAAGCAGCCAAGCCGATCCACTACGAAGAGGCGGGGAGTACCTCTCCTCCACGCGCCCGAAATGCCGAGAGAGAAAACGAGTGGAGAGGAGGTGACTGCCGACTAAATTGCGTCTGGCGCAGTCAATATTGCTCTAAAAAAATTTTTTTTTCGCGTAGAATTTATTTTTCGACACGCGTGTCCCAACCAGACTGTTTTCAAAAAACTTTTTTTTTCTTTTCAGGGGCCCTTTAAGTCCGAGCGCAGCGTACGCTACAAAACTACAGAGCCAATCAAATAGCGGCAAAGGTGCAACGTCACGGAGTGCATCACCGGGAACCCCAATAAGGTGCAAAAAGTGCGCTTTTGTCGCTGCTTGGTTGGCCCTATCGTCTCGTAGCGTCCGCTGCGCTTAGACCTAAAGTGAAACGGAGTATAACTGCAAGTTTGTCCCATAAAAAATGTAATCTACCGTGATATTACATTTAGTGGCGATGATTATCCTTAGCCAGCGGTGTCAGGGAATGAACCGTGGGTACGTACCTCTTACGCGGTGGTTCGCTGAACCGTGTTCAGCGAAAATTGGTGAGCGCTGTGGCGTCGTCTGCTCTGTGCCTAGCAGACGAAAATGCGAGGGTGTGCTCGCAGGCGGGAAGAGCGAGTCTGCCACATGGCGCATGCGCGGAGTTTCGAACGGCACCTGCTATGCGACGCGGGGGGTACGGAACGGCCGCCGCTGCCGTGTTATAGCTAACAGTGCCCACGATAGTACCTCTTCACATATTACAAATTGCTTAGTTTGTACTTGTCTACAGAATAGGCTGTGTGTAATAAACTTTTAGGAGATTTAAAAAATATCCATTGTGTCTGTGTACCTTTCTTTTTACAAACAACTTTGCGAGTGCACTTGCAAACAGCTGGGCGAGTGCAACGATGGCCAAAAATCAGCACCAATGACGGCCAACATTAGATCGGGTCGCACTTCCAGTATTGTCCAATATTACGCCGGTCTTTGCCAATCTGGGACCACTATTGGCTGGAACCATGGTTTAGTAATGGCCCACCCAACATTGGCACTAACAATGGGGCCGACATTGGCTGGAACGATGGCTGAACAGTGGCCCAATATTGGCACCAATGACTGGGCCAACATTGGATGGGGTAGCGCTTCCAATATTGAGGCCGGTGTTAGCCAATGTTAGGCCAATGTCGGACCAACATTGGTGTGCTGCCTGGGATATGTAAGCTCTAGTATCTTAACACAACGAAAGCAATCGGCAGACTGCCTTTAGTGTTTTATGCGGTAAAATCAATAGGAAACTTGACTCGTACGTGCGTTGCTGCGCCTTTTATTTTTAAGGAAAGCAAATGTCGTTTCAGTGAAACAGCACTGTAGAGGTTAATATAATATGGTTTAGGTCCTTATGCTCCCGTTCCTTCGCAAAATAGGCGTCCAATTATAAAGTTTGAGGATACGGATGGCGCCATTGGGTCGGTAATATTATTACTACCCCGGAGGCGGTTTCCTGATCAAGGTGAGCATCTCGCTTGGCAGTTAACTGAACCGCTAGATAGATTTTAAGCTCATGTTACAGGCTCCGGGGAGAGAAAGTACCTAGCATTCCATCCGATTTCGCTCAGCAGACGTACTAAGCCTTACCAGTCGTTTTCTTTAAGTCTCGCTCAAGACAACCTTCCCCAGTAATAACTTTACACGCCGCTCCCAAAGCACACAAATAAGTTCCTTACACTTACATTTGAAGCACCTACACTCCTAATTCCTTTGTGCCAAAACTTGAAATGAGGACGGACTTACGACAGCCGTTTGCCTGGAACAATAGGTACGTTTGTTCTCCATGGAGCCGGTCATGTGACCTCCGTCTTGCGAGTGAGATGATCGGCGGAAGAGGGTCTCCATTTCTAAGCAAACCGGCCCTAGTGCTAAAAAGGGGTGAGAGTTGGCGGCAGTATGCAACGGCTGCGCCGTCTGGTTGAAAGCTTAGCTGTTTTGTACACAGACATTATGCACATAACCCAGAACTGTTTGCGCCCCTTATAAAGTAGAATACGTTTATGGCCTGAACTTAAAAAAGATTTGGCGCTACGTTATCGTCACATGACATTTAGCCTTTGACATTTCTTTTTAAGTGTAGCGGAAACTTTTCGTGCTACATTACGATCGAAAGGTAGAAAAAAAAGACCGTTGAAGTTGTTCTGTAATGACTACCAGGTATAAATGTATTCTACGATCCACTGTCTTCACCCAGGGACTAAAGGGCTATTTTGTTGTCCGGTGGTCATGAACGGCGTTCTCGCGAATACCAACTAACGCATCTGGTATAATTTCGCCTCATCCATATCTTACTGTACTTCTGCTACACTTCGTTTAATGTTTGTTTGCAGACCTTTTCATTAAAATTATCTTATGGGACCGTTCGGCTGGGCCAGGGGACGCGCGGGAGCGATACCAGTGGCGCCGCGTCGTGGCGCAAATTCGCCCTGATTAGCCGTTCGCTCGTCCCATCGCGCTGCCAGTTGCAATGGCTAGCACCGCGTTGAAGCTTTCTGTCTGCTAAAAAACTGTGATATTTTTTTCAGGGAGGCGAACCTCCGCAAAGAAAGGTTGCCTGTATGTCAGGTCTCTGGGGCGGAGGAAATAATCCAGGCATAAGAACATTGTCGTTTGCGAAGTGTGTCTCGCAAGTGCAAGACAGCGTCGACTGTAACATCCGCCTCGAGATAAATGTTTTTTTCTTTATAGTTTCACTAGCTCTTCAAAGTCAGGGTGATTCGGACAAAGATGAGGATGCAATATTTTTTAAATTGTCTTTTCGCGCACAACTGCGCTGTCGCATACACTCCTTGAACTCGGGTCAGTTATCTTAGAAACTCGGGAGTTACCGGCTGCTGGAAGCATGCCGCGCCTGTTCTAATTCATCCGAATGAAGTTAATGACGAGGCACGCACAGCCTGATCTCAACACTGTGACAAGTTATAATAAAAAACCGAAACGGTACGTCAATAAGGCCACTGCTTTTATTTTGAACGGGTCCAACAACAAAAAAAAATATATTACTATACGCCGCGACACCTTGCTGTGTTTGCGCGCATCTGTCACTGAGTCAAAGCGGTAGAATCGCAATTCATGTGCGCGCGTCAATAACTTACTTATAATTTTATTAATGAAGAGAGTGATCTCCAATCTACTTGCATTTGCGTCGTAAAGCGTCGCCTTTTTAGAGCGCAGCTCTTAGGCCTCATTCACATAGCCGTCGCCTCTCCCACCCCGGCACCGTCACGGGAGCACGCCGGGACGGGGACGCGACGGCATGGTGTCCGAACAGGCCGCGCAAGCAAAGCGACGGAGGCCGCGACGGCAGGATTGGATTGGATCGCATTGCTTATTCATTCAACTTAAATTACAAAATAAAGAGATAATTGTGCCTGAACAGTAGTGCGCACGTTTCTTTTTTTGTAAATTAAAGATTTGCGTCTGCTACCAGCAATTCCCGGCGAAAAGGAACAAGAAAAACAACGCAACAAGCGTTGGCTCACTATTGGCAACCGAACGATGAAAAATCTTCCAAACTTAGCGAAACTTTTCTATTTTGTGATTGGTCGGTTTTCAATGGGGGCGGGACTCCGTCATCTGCCGGGACGCCTGGACGCCGGTGCCGTAGGAACAGCTCCCCACGTCGCCCGGCACCGACGGGGCTCAGCTTTCCGTCGAAAACCGGGCCGAAAATCCTCTCCCCTGACGGGAACGCCCCTCGCGACGGTGACGGGATGGGAGAAACGACGGCTGTGTGAATGAGGCCTTAGGCGCCCGTTTCCGGCTTGAGCGGCGTCGCCGTCGCCGTCGGCGTAACCGCGCGTTGCATGCAACCTACTGGCGTCGCCGGGTTGCATGCAACCCGGCGACGCCCCCGAGGTTACGTTACCCCCCCCCCCCCCGCGGTCACACGACACCTCCTCCAAGGTCACGTGACCCCCATCCCCGAGGTCACGTAACCCCCCCCCCCCTTCCCGAGGTCACATGACCCCCTCCTCAGTACCCTTCCCTCCTCCTCCTCAAGAGCTGCGCTCTAATTCGGCGTTACAGGGATTTGTAAGCGGCTTTCATTTTTTTAGAGCGCAGCTCTTAGGGGCCCGTTTCCGGCTTGAGCGGCGTCGGCGTCGCCGTCGGCGTAACCGTAAAGTCACGTGACCCCCCCCAGGTCACGTGACCTCCCCCCGAGGTCACGTGACCCCGTGAGGGGAGGAGGAGAAAGGAGGGGTATACCCTCCCCTCAGTACCCTTCCCTCCTCCTCCTCCTCAAGAGCTGCACTCCAATTCGGCGTTACAGGGAGTTGTAAACGGTTTTTTTCAACTTATTTTTATGTGATCGCAGAATGATAATTTTGAACACTGTTGCAGTTCACAACTAATAAAAAAATTGAGTCACTATTGGTTGTGTTTGCCGTTTAGGTACAATTAAATTTGATATATCTTGAGTCTTTTGCCAGGAAAAGATCGTCAATATTTCTTCACTCTCTCTCTCTCTCTCTCTGCAAGAAAATATTATTTAATTTTAAATTTCAATCCTGAATGTTTATAGTAAAACCCGTTTATAACGAACAGCAGGAAACGCTGTGACCAGTTCGATATAGACAGTAGTTTGATATAGGAAAAACCATTTACAACGAACTTCCACGATGCGTTCGTTGTAAAGCGAGAGCTTCTCTTTCTTTCTCATCTCTTCGCTTCCGCCTTGTAACAACCCGCTGGAATTTTTTCTTTTTCTTCTTTTTTTGTTGCACGCATGCATGTTTTTAGCTTTTCTCCCTTTTTGAAGTGCTTCTCTTCGTGGGCAGCCCTTTTGTGATGAAAAATGTTTTTTTTTTTTTTCTGTTTGTGCGTGCAAAGTGTTTTTTAGCTTTCTCCCCTTCTGAATCGCTTCTCTTCGCTCAGTTTTTTTTGCGGCTTGAGCGTTTGTAATTTTCTTTCTTTTCTACTTTTTTGGGGAAGGAAGGGACAGGCTAGAAGACGATTGTTTGCGCGTTTTTGAAAGCCTTCCCAGGGGAAACAAAGTTCGATATGGCGAATGTGTTGTTCCTTATAAAAAGTACTTTTTACATGCAATTTTATTTAACTTTTACATGAGTTCGATATCGACAAGAATTCGCTGTACGTGGGTTCGTTTTAAACGGTTTTCATTGTAGTTACTGGCCTTTGTGACGTGCCCTGTCCTCGTCCTGTTCATATTGCTTTGAATTTATACGTCTAACCTTGCCAACACACTCTTATTGGTTGACAGAGGAATGCACTAGGGTTTGATGTTTTAGAGTTCCTTGGAAAGTAATTAGGCCTGTTGTGGGTTAACTACATAATTCTAATAATATAAAAAAGAACTAGAGTACAGCCGTCAGTGTAAATATCTTTTCAACTCTACGCTCAAGTCAGTGCAAAATACGGGCTATGATTATCTGCCTCATTTGCCCTCACGTCTTTCGCTGCTTACTTGCCTTCTCTTGTAAGCATCGGGGAACAAAATTGGTAGAAATTACTGTGAGAGCGCAGGCGAGCTGGTGTGTATATTAACACTTTGAATGAATTGCCCGAGACTGGGGCGAAAAAACTAAAAATATCAACCGTGTAAGAAAGATACCTCTTTCTGTCTCTCCCACGGTTGATGTTTCTAGTTTTCTCGACCCAGTCTCTACCAGTTCATCAAATTGAAAATTGGCAGGTAAGCAAAGTGAGCTGGGTTCTTAAATTTAAACTTGTTAAAAAAATAGTAACTGCATAATCGGGTTTATTTTGTTGACACCCACGGGGAACCATCCTAGCTATTACATTAGGAACATCTAACATTGCCAACGCGCTCAAATTGGTCGACCCAGGGATGTTCTAGTGTCTAATTTTGAGAAGCCCTTAGGAAGTAATTATGGACCGACACGCGCGCTTGACGTCACGGAGCTGCGGCGGCGCTGCGATCGCGCCGGAGCCGGGTGGTGTGGGCAAAAGGGCGCGCGTTTTGCATGGGCGTCAGGCGCGTTGCCAGGGACGGGGGGGGGGGGGGGGGGGGGCATGGGGCCCGGGCCTTCCTCCGAAATCTTCCATTTTGCTGGGGCCTCCTTTCCCCCCTCCCCCTCATACAGCATTTTGTCATGGGCGCCCCCCCCCTTCCCCGAAACAAAATCCTGGCTACGTGCCTGATGGGCGTCATAGCATTTCAGCATGCCGCGAAGCTGTGTAGCCGTTAATTGCACCGAAAGGTACAGAAACATTAGCGGAGTGAGTTTCCACAAGTTCTCGGCGAACTCGGAAACGCACAAAAGGTGGATAATATTCGTGGATTGAAAAGGATCGATGGTCGTTTCGCGCGGACGACCGTTTGTGCGGCAAGCACTTTCTTGAAAGCAAGTGCGGCTTCCATTTCAATCTCCGTCCCGAGGCTTGCTGATGTTCAGGGAAACTGTCGTCTGATCGAGATCACACAGATTTCGTTCCCACGGTGTTCTCGCACAAAGCACCGGCCAAGCGCTCGTCGGAGGCTCGCTACGCCCGTGCTACCAAGCAGAAGGGGATCGACGACAGAAAGGCAGTATTCTAGGCGCTACCGAAAAAAAAGTAACGAAATACGTTACTCGTTACTTGCAAATAAAAGGTACGCGTTACCGAGCTAAGTTACCTAAAAATAAAAGGAACGCGTTATCCCTACGGATAAAACGTAACGCACGTTACTTCTGCGTTACTTTTTAAATTATAATTTAACACGTTTTACTGTTTTGACGATACAGCTATGCATAAGCTCATATATCCAGAAACATTATGTTCATGCAGAAACGGAACATAATTACTTTATCTCTTTTTACGGTTGCACCTAAATACTCACGAGAAAAAACTCAAAGAAAAACGCAGAAAACTCAGAAATTTACATGGCTTGACACCTAAAAACACGGAAAAAATTGAAGTGTAATTTCTTTAAGACTTGGGAAGTAGTAACGAGTAACGTAACTACGTTACTTGAAATAGTAACGTAAGTACGTTACCCGTTGCTGTGTCGAAAAAGTAATGAGTAGGTTACTACGTTATTGAACAAAGTAACGCGTTCCTGGTAACGCCGTTACTTGTAAGGGATTACTGCTAAGACTGCAGAACGGACAAAGCGTTATTGCTTGTCATGCCTTGTGGTCAAGAGGGTAGGAAAAATATCATACCTTGACTCGAAGACGCTGTGTGCATTTAATCAATTAATAAATACATTTCCGCAGACCCACAGTCTGCTGATCCCGCCGGGAGTGCGGAAACCGACTCGAAGTAATTGCAGGCCTCGAGAGACTTGTACGGCTGCACCATGTCAGCCGTGAACTGGCTTGCGAAAAACCTAAATAAACGACGACTTGAGCCTTCGACTTTGGTGGCAGCAACTTCAGTTTGTTTCGATACCGCTGCCATTCAGGCTCGCTTAGCGAGCTCAAATGGTTGGGCATAACGTACGACATACATTGTCAGGGAAATACGACGCACAAATAAAACTAGAAGCGTCTCTACAACGTCAACAACGAGCGCACGCCACACAACGCCATGGCGAAAACACGGAGAGCCGGGCCGCTTTTGCCCACATAGCTTCCGCGCATGCGCGGCCTTCCGGCCGTGTTGGTAAACCGAGCCGCTCCGCGTGCCGGTCTATACCTGTTATAGGCTAACTACATAAATTTAATAATATATGGGAAAACAAGAATACAGCCGTCAATTTCTTTTCAATGATACGTTCAAGTCAGTACGCAATAGGGGCTACAATTATCTGCCTAATTTTTCCTCGAGTCTTTTGACGCTTACCCGCTTTCTCTTGTTAACATCGAGGAACAAAATTGGCGGGTAAGCAAAGTGAGCTTGGTTCTCAAATTTAAAGTTTATAAAATAAATGTTAACTGCATATTCTGGTTTCGTTTGTCGACAGCCGTGGGGAACCATCGTAGCTATTACATTAGGAACTTATCGTAGAACGTCAGTGTCGGATTGCGGGCTCCACGGGCGCCAGCTCATTCCGCCCCCAAGCAACGCGAAACTCCTGCATGCTCTTGCGTGTGACCTACGAAAAGTCCCCATTAATGTGACAAGCAGGCGTAGCTGCATTACTGAATCACGCGACAAGATACAGAAACAATAATTAAACCTGTCCTCCGCACAGCTGGCGATTCATGCTTCTGGCGATCTTTCTTGAATCACCTACCAGGAACCAAACAAAACCTTTCGGCAGATAGAAACCTTCTGTTTAACACAAATCTGTGACATTTGGGTACCTTTTGCATTTGGTACACTACTTTTCGAAACGCGAATCCAGCACGACAAGCGCACCAGCATCCCGCGTCGTCTGCTCGTCGTGCTTCTAACAAGTATCGACGCGTCTCGCCAGGTGGAGGAGTGGCGCTGCGTATGCGCGGCGAAACTTCAGCCGCACAGCCCTATGCATGGGCGGTTTCATTTGGATTCAGGCAAGGAGGTGCAGTCGTATTTTTTTTTTATTTTGCTTCAAATTTTTATATTACGTGGCGAATGTTCCAAGAAGAACAATTCTTTAAAGCGCAGCTCTTAGGCGCCCGTTTCCGGCTTGAGCGGCGTCGGCGTCGCCGTCGCTGTCGGCGTCGGTGTCGCCGTAACCTGGGGGGTCACGTCACCCCCCAAGGTCACGTAACCCCCCAGGTCACGCGTTACAGGGAGTTGTAAACGGCTTTCATTTTTATTTTATTGGCCTAACATGTTTAGTTTCTGAGAAAAAAAAAAAAAAAACTCAAAGAAGCGGGAAAGGACGACGAGGTTTTGACGATTGTCGTGTGTGGCGTTTTTGAATCCCTCTCAATTTCAAAGTATTCAAAAGAGAGCTTCCATATTTTTTTTATTGTGATATATTTGCAAGTAGGTAAAACGACGTTCCAACTACTATTTATTATTCGTCACTTCATTTTTTGTAAAAATTCCCAAACATGCCTCCGCGAACAGCTGTGACCTCAACTGCGGATTTGTTTTTGAGTCGACTATTTTTAGTATCGGTTTTAAAATATTACCACGTGTAGAATCTTTCATTGCCTTCCACATTGTGGCTTAAACATGAACGAGTAATGAAAATAAATTATGAAACAAAGGTTTTCACTTTTTGTTTACGCCGCGTATGAAAAGAAACGTTCTTAATTTTTTTCTTTCTTTCGCGTCGTGTTTTCTTCACACCCTTCTTTTAGGCAGAATACATTTTGTTAGAGGTATATGCACTAGATTAGAGTTTTAAGCCTCTAAATATGCTAAAACAGGACAAATGCCGATGGTGGGTTTATGGGTTATATTGACGATCGTCGTGTTTGGCGTGTTTGAATCCCTCTCAATCTCAAAATATTCAAAAGAGAGCTTCCATATTTTTTTTGTTGTGATATATATGCAAGTAGGTAAAACTACATTCAAACTTCTATTTAATATTTGTCGCTCCAATCTTTATAAAAATCCCCAAACATGCATCCTGGAATAACTGTGACCTAAACTGCGGATTTTGTTTAGTCGACTGTGATTAGTATCGTTTTTAAAATAATACCACGTGAAGAACCTTTCATTGCCTTCCACTTTATGCAAATTTTGTGACTTAGTGAGGTACGAGTACTGAGAAATAAATTATGAAACAAAGAATATTTTAACTTTTTCAATTTCATCACGCTGTATATATAAAAAAAACTTTTTTTCTCGCGTCGCGTTTTTTTTACACTTTTCTTTTATCCAGCATACATTCCATTAGAGATATAATCACCAGTATTAAGTTTTAAGCCTCTAAATATGCTAAAAAAAGACAAAATGCCGATGGTGGGTTTATGGGTTATAGCTGTATATTTTATTCTTTATTATAAGAATTATAAGAAGTCGGTAGTGGCAGCAGCAATTTGACGCGTCACCTAAAAAGTTCGCCCGTTCTAGACTGGACTTGGCGGCCGGTGCGAACCTATCTACGCGGGAATGTGATCATCCTCGTCTGGCTCGTCATCATCGGCAAGGGGACCGACTTCTGGCGGCGAACCACGACCAGGGCACGTGGCAGTAACGTCACGACCGTCCCTTTAACAGATGTTACCTTACTACGGGCTCCTCAGTCGGCAGCGGCAGCAGCACTTTGACGCGTCACCTAAAAAGTTTGTTCGCCCTTTCTAGGTGAGTTCTGGTTCTTTAACCTCCCTCAACTTTTCGATTTCTGTGTGCTGCTGCTGCCGAAACAAAGTGCATGGTGTTCGTGTATCTTTTTTTTCTTCCCAGCGGTTAATATGGCACAAGAAGAAATGACAAAAATCTTAAAGGCCATAGAATATTTCAAACGGGAAATGCGAGCGGAGTCACGAGCCCTCAAAACTAGTGTTGACGCTTGCAAAAGTGCCACAGATGACTTTAGAACGGCACCCGCCGATATAAAGCAGCTTCGAACAGATGTTTAAAGGGTTCAGGGAGTTTGAAATGAACTAGAAAAGGAAAATGACTGGCTGAGAGAACAGTTGCACAAAACACAAACCGAAGTCCAGAACCTCGACCAGTACAGTCAAATGAATAACGTGGAAATAAAAGGCATCCCAAAAGGAAACGGAAAACACACCACTGAAATCGCTAAAAGCATTGGCATTCTGGTGAATTTTCCGCTCGAAGAAACCGACATTGGCATCTGCCACGCGGTTCCCGCCCGTGGTAACGAAACTGAAAACATAATCATTCACTTTGTCACAAGAAAAAAAAAAACGCAACGAGTTTCTTGCGGATTCCCACAAATCAAGGCTAACTACCGAAATACTTGGGCTCTCGGACGCTGGTGTCCAGTCGATCATCGTTAACGAGCATTTATCTCCTGCAAAAAAAGCAACTGCTGGGCGCAGTTGTAGCGAAGAGAAGAGAAAAACACTGGAAGCACGCTTGGACAAACAACGCAAAGATTTTGGCAAGGCATACGGATGACTCTGAGATATTGTATATTGCTTGCAAACAAGATATCTCAAAGAAAAACTAAGATATGCATGATGACGGCGCGGAGAGAGCGAAAATATCTGATACGTCACAGTTATATGATATTACAGCGTTTAACACATTTTGCTCGAAAGTATGTAACAATTTTTCGATTCTTCATTTGAATGCCAGGAGTTTGTGTAACAAGGTTGATGAGGTTGAGTGTTTTGTTAATTCCCTAGACATAAAGTTTGATGTTCTAGCATTTAACGAGGCCTGGTTTCGTAACTATGACGTTTGTTTGAATGGGTATCACTGTATGTAAGTCGACCACAGATGACTGGCGGTGGTGCTGCCATATACATAAAGAATAGTGTTGCTTTTAAGTTAATCAAGGAGTTAGCGTCGTAAACCCCCAATTATGAATGTATTGCGATAAGCTGTCTAGGCATTCTTGTTCTCCTGTACCGCCCCCCTGATGGAAAGAAATGTGCATTCTTTGAATTTGTTTGCTCTGTTTTACAATATGTAAGTTCACTCCGTCTCAAAGTGATAATTTTTGCTGACTTAAACATCGACTTACTCGTTCAAAACACACACCAAGTAGAGTTTCCTACTCTCATCTAGTCTTTTGCATGCTTCAACAGGATCAATACTCCCGCTCGTGTAACAGTCACTTCATCTACATTATTAGATCCATGCATAACAAACTTCCACCCAGATGACGCACTGTCAGGAGTCGTAACCGCTGGAATAAGCGATCACATGTCCATTTTGTGTATTTTGCTTAAATTAAAAAGTTAATAATACACCTGTTTCACGCTTCTATCGTTATATATCGGAAGAGCCGTTAAATACATTTTATGTCTTATTACAAGAACAGAACTGGGAAAATGTCCTGTGTGAAAGAAATCCAGATAAGGCATACAATCTATTTTACGAAACACTGAAGGATTTCTATAAGACATCTTTTCCTCTACGATCGAAAAAAACAAACAGGATATTTAGAAAGCCATGGATCACGCAGGAACGTTTCCGTAGGATAGGTGAAAAACATAAAATGTACGATCGCTTTGTTCAGACTCGAGATACTACTATTTTAACGGAATTCAAAAAGTAGAGAAATCGCCTGAACTTCGATGTTCGAAAAACAAAAGAAGCTTTCTTTCAACGTAAGTTTGCAGACGCGCAAAATGATCCATAAAAGATATGGGAAACTGTTGACGAAATCATTAGACTTAAGCCGCGTCAGAACTGCTTACCCGATTTAAAAATAGACAGGGAATCGTCATCTGGAACTGAACTAGCGACACGATTTAACACTCAATTTCTATCAGCTGGTGAATCCACGTCTGCAAGTCAGCCTGGTGACCACAGAAAGTAGTCTCGTTGTTACTGTCTCACGCAACGACCTTGGCTGTTGCTAATGCTACGTCAGACGCGGAAGGCAGGGATGAAACGCACATCTGGACTTTGGTTTCAGAAAGAAAGAACTTTTTCGAACCGCCGATTCGCTGCACGCTAACGTGGGGGGGAGTAGAACCGATGGAAGTCGACACGGGATCTCCTGTTTGTGTCATATCGCGGCAAAGTTTTGAGAAACATAGCAAGGTGTGGCCGTGTTTGAAGCCGTCACGTGTTAAGCTGTCATGCTACACAGGTCGTATTCCAGTGTTGGGTGAGTTTCAACTTGCTTGCCGCATGTTATCGGCGGTTGGCACGACATCGGTGGCATCGGGACGAAGACAGCGCCACCAAGCGGAAGGCTCTGGAACACTGGACCATCGGACGCTTCCTTCAGTGGGCTCGGCGCAACCGCCACGGCAACATCGTCTGATATGCCACTGCTCTTTGTCATCCAACAGGCGCTCCTTCTGGGATCGCTGGGCCTGCTTTCATCGTCGTCACTTGCCAGGGCTGCCAGGGCCTCGTCACTGCCTGATTGCGGCACCAACACCTGCTTGCCGCATGTTATCGGCGGTTGGCACGACATCGGTGGCATCGGGACGAAGACAGCGCCACCAAGCGGAAGGCTCTGGAACACTGGACCATCGGACGCTTCCTTCAGCAACATCGTCTGATATGCCACCGCTCTTTGTCATCCAACAGGTTAGTGCACAGATAAAGTGCAATTGTTTTCGAAGTAATGAGACGTGCATTGTTATCGTGCCGAGCCCAAAAGCGTTGTGTCGTTTGATGTCCGAGTGTTGTAAAATGTTGCTGCTACTGTCCGGTGACGTAGAACAAAACCCTGGACCACAGACCAAAACTATAGATCTGGTTCAAGAAGTGCTTAATGTTCAAGAACTTATCGCCGCCGACGTACGGTTAATAAAAGAAAATCAGAGCCGGTTTCTACCTGAAGACTTTGAGCGATATCCGGAAAACCAAACAAAAACAGAAGCCCTAATTCAAAAGGTTCTCGATGCACAGGAGCGTATTTCGACCGATGTGCTGTCGATAAAAGAAAAGCATGATCGACTAAGTGAGCGCATCGAGACCATGTTTAAGCAGCTTGAGATCATTACAAAAAAGCAGGGTACAGATGCAGAACTTGTCGTACCACTTCAGGATGCCGTTAAGAGTATTAACCAAGTCACCTGTTCTCAGCAGGAAAAACTTGTCGACCTGGAAGACAGGAGTCGTAGGAACAACATTATTGTATTTGGTATTCCGGAACAAGAAAGATAAACCGATGAAATAATTAGGAAAACGGTGATACAGGATTTATTTCGGGGTCGCCTGGGCGTTGATGTACAGTCGGTAGAACGTATACATAGGCTTGGTGCAAAAAAAAAAAAACGGAAAAAACTAGGCCAGTTATTATGAAGGTTTATGATTACAATGAAAAGTGCGACGTGTTTAGAAATTGTATGAAACTCAAGGGCACAAAGATATCAGTGTCAAATGACTACTCACAGGTGACGTTGCGCAAACGGATACTGCTCTGGAACAGTGCAATGGCAGAAAAAGAACAGGGTGCTAAAATAAAACTTGTTCATGATAAGCTGCGAGTCAATGATGACACGTACACGTGGGATGATGGAAAAAAATGCCGTGTAAAAATAGGTGATTGTCCGGACTCCGAAACTGCGTCTACGTGACAGCTTGAAAACACTCCGACGTCATATATTTTCCCTGATAGCCAACTGGTAACTAGCGTTAAAAAACGAGGTCGTGATAAAGAATGTAATGGTAAACGAAGTGTTGTTTCTGAAAGGGTTTTTCCTGAAAAGGCACATACTGCTTTGTTAGTGAACTGTCGCAGCGTAAAAAATAAGATTGAAGAGTTAAACGGCTTAATTCAAGTATTGCATCCTGACCTTATTTTTGGTACCGAATCATGGTTAGATGAAACAATACTGAATGCTGAACTTTTCCCCCCGGAATTTGACGTGTACAGAAGGGACAGAAATGGACACGGGGGTGGGGTGTTCCTCTTAGTTAGCAAGTCTCTAAACAGCGTGATGATTGATGTGGGAGCAGAACAGCTTGAAACGATATGGTGCCGGATACGAACCCCTAATAAAGGAGATATGGCTATAGGCGTTTTCTACCGTCCCCCTGGAACCGGTGTCGCGACCCTTCAGGCTTTGAACGATGTTGTTTCTGTCTTACCTGATGAGCAGATATTTCTTGCTGGAGATTTTAACCTCCCAGAGCTAAAATGGCATGGTGATGACACCACTGTGCCAAATGGGGCTGTTTATGCTGAATTTGATGATATTTTGACAACTTATGGTTTCGAGCAATTTGTCCAGGTCCCAACTAGAGGCGAAAATATACTGGATCTACTGTTGTGTAATAGTGAAATAGTTCATGATGTAGCCGTCCTACCAGGAATTAGCGACCACAAGATAGTCACTGCCACCTTGAAGTTCCCTCAGCTTTTCCGTGCCCAGGATAATGACAGAAAAGTCTTTATGTACGATAAAGGTAATTTTGAAGCTATAGAGAAAGGGCTGACTGAATCTTTCGAAGATTTCGAGCTTTTTGCTCTAGAAAACAGTGTAGACGCTACATGGGAATTTTTCAAAAATCGTTTATTGGAATTAATAGGAAAATACGTTCCCGTTAAAACACTACGTGCAAAAGCAATGAATGATAAGCCCTGGATGACAGCTGCCGTAAAAGAGGTGATAAAAAAGCGCAGACGTGGGTATAAAAATTATAAATTACACCCATGCATATCGGTGGTCGCAGAGCTAGAGAAACTGAATGTAACCTATAAGGAAGCTATTACCACTGCAAAACGCGAGTATTTTGATAAACTTTCCGATGGCATGCGACTTAGTAGCAAGGAATTTTGGAAATACCTCAGAAAGACGCGTAAGGAGAACATGGGAATTCCAAATATATTATACCTTGGGGAAGTAATTGAAGAAAGTTACAAAAAATCAAGCTGTTTTAATACATACTTCCAGTCTATTTTTGCCTCCAGCGTCAGAACTCATTCTTACCCCCCTCTCAATGAACAAATTGTGAATCAAATGCCTCCGGTCGTCATCAGTGTAGAAGGGATAAAGAAGTGCTTAGATGAGCTTGATATTAAAAAGGCGGTAGGTCCCGATGATTTGTCACCGAGAGTTTTAAAATTATGCTCATTTGTTGTGTCTCGCTACTTAGGGATTATTTTTTGTAAATCGCTCGAACAAAGTGTACTCCCAGGTCAGTGGAAGATGACGTGTGTTACGCCAATCCATAAGCACGGATCAAAACACAATGTAGAGAATTATCGCCCCATATCACTGAGCTGCATATGTTGCAAGATTTTAGAGCATATTGTTTATAGTAATGTAGTGAGGCATTTCAATACAAATAGATATTTCTCTTCTACTCAACATGGTTTCAGAAAGGGCCTCTCATGCGCCACACAGCTCGTAGAACTTTATCATGACTTGGTTTCAACTGCTGAGGAGGGAGGAGAAACGCACGCCAGCTTTCTTGATTTACGCAAGGCTTTCGATAAAGTGTCTCACCCTTTGCTGCTACACAAACTGAGCTCCCTTAGCCTTGATGAAAACATATACCATTGGATTGAAAATTACCTTTCTGGGAGAAAGCAGCGTGTCGTCATAAACGGTGCAAGCTCAGATCTTGTTGATGTGACTTCCGGCGTGCCGCAGGGTTCAGTGCTGGGACCCCTTTTATTTCTTGTATTTATTAATGACATATCATCGACCATTAACTCGCCCATAAGGCTGTTTGCGGACGATTGTGTTTTGTACAGCAGGGTAGACAGTGTTGGTGATTCAGCTTTTTTTGCAGTCGGACCTAGATAGAATATCGGATTGGTGCAGGATTTGGGAGTTGGGCTTAAATGTGGAAAAGTGTGTGCAAGTCATTTTTGGGAGGAAACGTAACCCTGTCCCATCATGCTATTTTATTGATGATCATAGATTAAGTAATAACACTGATGTTAAATATTTGGGGATTCCTTTGTCAAACACCCTTTCTTTTAATGTTCATGTCACTGAAACTGCTAAGAAAGCCAGCCGCACTTTAAATTTTCTTATTCGAAATTTACGCGGTGCTCCACAGAAACTAAAAGAGACTGCCTATTGCTGTTTAGTAAGACCTACACTGGAATACGCATGTGTTTTGTGGGATCCGCATCAGAAGTACCTTGCAGATAAGTTAGAAAAACTTCAGAACCGTGCGGCGAGATTTGTAACAGGAAATTATAGTAGAAACAATAGCGTAACAGTGACTAAAAATGGACTTGGTTGGGAAACTTTATTGTCAAGGCGCAAAGATTTTCGATTGAGGTTCTTGCTCGCAATGTTTAATGATATGACTTGTATTGATAAAAGCAACTACATAAAATTACCTAACTACATTTCTAATCGTGTTGATCATACCAGAAAAATAAGGGAAATTTCTTGTAGAACAGATTATAAGAAGTTTTCATTTTTTCCACGCACAATCGCTCAGTGGAACCTGTTACCAGAGTCTTTTTTTAATCGTGACGACGTGGGACCATTTATCTCAGGAAATGGTCTTGATTTTTAATGTTTATGTTCAATGTTTATGTATTTTCTTTGACAGCCCAGGTTGTATATTCAAGTGTTCTGTTTTTATATTATTGAGCGTATTTATCCATGGGCTGTACCTGCAATAATGCCGAAGTTTTCGGCGCTGCAGGTTTTTTTTTTGTAAATAAAAACTCCGTGTGTGCTACAACTGCGTGGCCGTCGATTGCTCCCTGACTGTGCTGGACTGTTCGGGACCAAGCCTATGCGGCCGGGACCTGCTTGCCAAGCTAAAGGATGCCGGGATGTCGATTCTGCAGTGGGCCGGACACGACTCTGCAGCACCAAACCATAGCCTCCTTTATACTGAAAATGCCTGCCCAATGCTTTCATTGTCGTCGTCGCGCCTACTTCACATATTTGCTACTAGAGGCGCCAAAACCCCATACAGAAAAGCAGACGACGCTTGTCCGCTGTCTGCTACTACAGTTCACTGTAGCTAGTGTAAGCTACGTTATTACGTTAAGCTATGTGATAACGTAAGTTTTCCATGTTAGGTTACGCGGTAACGTGACCTTACGTGTTTAAATAGGTAACGTGATCACGTAATGTTTTTGTGGCACCAGTAACTTCTTTCGGTTGTCGTTCGATTCTCAGAGCTCTAGAGCGCTTAGCCATAGCCAGCATAGCTCAATAGCACGAGGCTGTCTGCGGCTCCCGGCACGCACACCGTGACGCCACACGGTGTGCGTGTGGCGTCACGTAGTAGTAGGTGGATATTTGGCACGGGTGGTGAAGGAACATGTCAACTGCAGTGACTGCTTCCTACTGGTTATTAAGCAGGCTTCTACGGCTCACAGTGATTCCATCATCAGGCACCAGCACAGGGCAGGACTATACTATCCATCGGAGAAGCTAGTGAGGGTGCTGTATCCGCTGAAGAACTTCGTAGAGGTTTTACTGAAAAAAACGAAATATTCTGAAAAAGCATTTGTATGTAGCTGTTGAGACTTGGGTAGATACACTTATGCACCATGGCGTTCTGAAATGCGCGAAGGCAGATAAAGATGTAAACCATTACAAAGATTTCCTGCGAATTCTGTCTACTGAGTATTTCAGGCCAATTTCCGCAAACTACTCTGCATCCGTGTCTGACAAGCATGACCTCAAGAAGATCTTCTTCAACAAGCCACTATATTGGAAATCGTTAAAGCTCTAGAACTGCATCCATGAAAAACTGCAGACCAGAAGAAACCGGTCAAAACATTAAAAAAAACCTGTGAGCTTAAAAAAAAATTAAAAAAAAATTGAAAATGTATTTTAAGATCCCCGGTCAGAGCGTTGCCGACAGGTGCGCAGGGTTTCGGTCAGCGAAGGCTCGTTCGCGGTCCTGAGAAAAATCCCTTGACTGCCGCATGTGGTCCGCGGGCTGTATGTTTTTCCGGCTCTGCTCCAGAAGCAATAAAAACGCCAAGTGGCTGCTGCTGCAACGTCGTGAACGTCCGCCAGCCGCTCTGTCTCCTTTTTAATTTGGTTTGACTATTACTGTTGTCGCTGTGACAAGCACCAGAGGTCTGGTAACATTTCAGCATAGAAACATAACCAAGTGAAAGCTAAAAGAAAGGTTAAGACTTCTTTTATATATGAAAACTATACTGACGGTGCCCTGCGCTAGCTATGTAGCACGGGTTACAAATGTACTCAATTCACAAATGGCGTCACAGTGGACTGTAGCAGCGGGCAGCGGAGAAGCGTCGTCTGCATTTTTGTATGGGGTTTTGGCGCCTCTAGTGGCAAATTTGGGGAGCAGGCGCAACGACGACGAAGCATGGGGAAGCCAACCATTGGGCAGGCATTATCAGCATAAAGGAGGCTATGGCCAAACTCAAAATGCAGCTCATCAGTCAACAACATCTTCAGTGACTACCAGGATGTCTTCTCCAGGGGCCTGGGCGTAATCAAGGGACCTCCAGCCAGCCTGCAACTGAAGGACGTAGTTTCCCCCAACTTCTGTAAGGCGAGACCCATCCCTTATGCGCTTCACGACAAGGTGTCGTTAGAGCTTGACCGACTAGTATCTCTCGGTGTGCTATCACCGGTAAAACACTCGGAATGCACAACCCCATAGTCCCAGTACTTGAGAAAGACGGCAATGTACTAATTTGTGGCGATTTCAAATCCACATTGAACCCCGCCTACGCAGTTGAACAATATCCGCTGCCTGTTATTGAGGATATTTTTGCACGCTTAAATGGTGGCGAAAGTTTCAGCACCTTGGACTTACGCGTATAATCAGGTGCCATTGGATGAAGCCGCGCGGAAGCTTTGTGTTATCAACACTCATAGGGGCTTGTTTTGTTATAATAGGCTTCCGTTTGCCATTGCCTCTGCCCCGGAAAATTTTCAAAGAAAAATGGACGTGGTACTTGCGGGCCTGCCGGGTGTGCAAGCCTATCTTGACGACGTGCTCTTGTCGCCCCCCAAAAGAGGACGATAACAGGGAGCCACTGAAGAGCGTGCTGGAGCGGTTTCGCGAACACGGCGTTAAACTGAGGCATGACAAGTGCACTTTTCGTCAACCGGCCGTCACTTATCTCGGTCATCGCATAGACAAGCAAGGCCTTCACCCGACTGAGAAAAACGTGGACGCAATCACACAGGCACCCAGCCCACATAACATAAATAAGCTCCCTTCATTCATAACATAAATAAGCTCCCTTCGTTCCTTGGAATGTTGACGTTTTATGCTACGTTTCTGCCAAGCATGTCAACCCTCCTCGCTCTGCTACATCGAGTATTGGAGAAAAAATCACGATGGCAGTGGAAACAACCACAGGCAATCGCTTTCAACAGGGCCAAGCAATGCCTTGAGGAAGCCAAGGTTCTTGTGCATTTCGACCCGTCTAAGGAGCTAAAGCTAGAATGCGACTCATCGCCGTATGGCGGTGGAGCAGCCCTGTTCCACACCTCGGGCAACGTTCACAAGCCCATCGGGTTCCGCTCTAGGACCTTAACACTAGCAGATTGGGGCTATTCTCCACTTGAGCGAGAGGCCCTCGCACTCGTGTTTGGCGTAACAAAGTTCCGGGATTATCTCCTAGGTCGAGGGTTTACCTTGGTTACCGACCACCAGCCACTCCTGGGCCTCCTGAGAGCTGACCGCCTAATGGCCGCCGCCCGCATTCAACGCTGGGCGCTTTACCTGGGTGGCTACCGTTACAAGCTGCACTACGTGCCAGGAAAGCAGTTGCTGAACTCGGACGCCCTCAGCAGATTGCCGATGCTGTCAGCGGAGCCGGATGATGACTAAGAGCCCCCAGAGTATGTTCTGTCCTTGGAGAGCTTGGATGACGGCGTGGTGACAACGCGTGAGCTAAAAGATCTTACGGCCGCCGATTCCACCTTAGCTCGTGTCAAGCAGCATATTGCGCGGCTGGCCTAAAAGCGCAAAGGGACTGGAGCCTTCTTTGCTGACATTTTATGATCGCAAGCTGGAGTTGTCGGTGGCGCACGACTAGTATACTGGGGTAATCGAGTGATCATACCGGTCAAAGCCCAGTCGAGAATGCTGAAGCTCCTGCATGAAACACACCAAGGTTCCTCGGCTATGAAGTCGGTTGCCCGATCGTTGTTTTGGTGGGCAGGACTAGACCACGACATGGAAAGACTATCAGCTAACTGCCACAACTGCGTAATAAACTTGCCCATGCCGAAAGCAGAACCCCCGGTGCCTTGGTCAAGGGCCCTAGAGAAGTGGTCTCGACTACACATAGATTTTGCAGGACCGCTAGCTGGAAAGATGGAACTCGTAGTGGTGAACAGCCATTCAAAATGGATCGAAGCTGAACGCATTAAACATGCTACCGCAGCGAGTACGATCAGCTGTCTACGCAACATTTTCAGCCATTTCGGCGTGCCACGTACAATAGTTTCTGACAACGGAACGCAGTTCACTAGCCAAGAATTTGCTACATTCGTAAAGAGAAACCGCAACGCTCACCTCCGCACAGTCCCTTTTCACCCTCAGTCGAACAGAGCAGCCGAAAGGGAAGTCCGAACTGTGAAAGATGGCCTTCGTAAAATGAAAGAGGGGACATTGGAAGACAACCTGTTGAGGTTGCTATTCAACTACAGGAGGACTCCTCAGCGTACGGGGAAATAGCCTTCCGAGATGCTACTGGGTTACCAGATACGTTGTCGTTTAGACGCATGTTTTCCTCAAACTGTCGCAGAGCCGCCACAAGGGCGTGATGACTGGGCGGTACAACCGGACAGCAGCGTCTATGTGCGCAATTACGGCGCCGGTGAAAAATGGACACCCGGGCGCGTCAAGACCACGACAGGAGCCCGGATGGCGACCGTGGAAACCCCTGCAGCGGTATTTGGCGGCACACCGACCAAGTACGCCCCCGCCACGACGCAAGCCCGCAGAGTCTGCCGGATAGCCACGCATCGAACGCTACAGAGGCCTCAGGTCGAGCACCGCCTTCCCAAGCCCCCGAAGCGGCTGTGGGGTCTTCCGCTCAGCTATCTCCTGACGGGGACCAGCGGCTAGATGACCCCACTACGCCCCCATCCTCTACCACGAAGACGGACGCAGGTGGACCTCAACCAGCGACCCGGCGGTCAAAGAGACTTCGTAAACCAGTAGATCGGTTCCACTATTAAGGGGAGAGAAATTGTTGTGTTGTCACTAGCTTTTTATTTCTGCATTGTCATTCCCGCGGATGCTGGCTTCTTTTATTCCGTTCGCCGACACAAGAGATAGTCGATCGGTACCCCGTCGTTCCTCCTCCCCCCTCTGCCTCACCCTTTCAGTATACTCCTCCCGCTCAGAAAACTATATATTCCGGACGCAACCGAATAAAGACGTTGATATGCTGCCACCAGCTGTGATAAAATAATTATGTTTATCATGTCCCTTAAAAACAATTCAGCTTGCGGGGTGGACGAGCTTAAAGTAGTACCTATTAAATTTGTATCTAGCATTATTTCAATTCCTCTTAGTCATATATGTAATTGTACATCTGAAAGTGGTATTTTTCCTGATCTATTAAAAATGGCGAGAGTTTCAACAATCAGTAAGGGTAGCTCCAAACATGACTTAGGAAACTACAGACCGATATCAGTGTTCCCGTTGTTCTCAAAAGTAATTGAAAAAGCAATTAATGGAAGGCTTCAAAAGTTTATTTTCTAGATACGATGTCATAATCAAACAACAGTATTGTTTTCAAAAGGGGCAAACTACCGAACTAGCGCTTTTGCACATTAAAGATAAAATATTACGTAATATTGAAGATCAAGGTTTTACAATTGGTTTATTGATCGATTTTAGAAAGGCTTTTGATTTCATAAAGCATGATGTACTCCTTTCAAAGCTCGAGACATATGGCATACGCGGGACTGCGCATAAGCGTATTACAAGTTACCTTGCATCTCGCACACAGTATACGGTTTATAATAACGTAAAATCGCCTCTAGGGTTAATAAAATATGGCGTACCGCAAGGCTCGATACTGGAACCTTTACTGTTCCTCGTCTATATAAATGACATACATAATATGCCATTTACCGAAGATTTAATACTGTATGCCGATGATACAAATGCATTTTTTTTTCTGGGGCCAATCTTAGCGAACTAGAGACCACAATAAACAAATAATTAATTGAACTTTCATCCTGGCTGGTGGCTAACGCGTTAAATACAGGAAAGACAAAATATGTAATTTTTTCCTCAATAAATCGCGCCCACAATACACATATTGAACTGCAGTTCGAAAGTGCTCAAATGGAGCGTGTCGATAATCATAAGTTTATTGGAGTGTGGTTTAACGAACGCCTCAATTGGACACACCATGTAAATAAAATACCAAACGAAATGTCAAAATCAATAGGCCTAATTTCATCTGCAAAGCATCTTTTACCGGAATGGCTGAAGTACCAATTGTATTATGCGCTGACATATACCAAGGTTTACTACTGCTTTCTTGTCTGGGGTCAGTCAAAAAAACACAAATATCACACATCTGCATTTATTACAAAAAAAAAAAAAAAGCTGTTCGTCTAATGCACAATTCTGCTTACGATGCACATACAGCTCCGCTGTTTGAGAAGTATCAAAGTTTGAGCTTGGAACAACTCTACATTTATAAACTTGAACTCTACATATTCCATGACCATATACTTCAACAACCTAGCTATCCATCAGCATGCACTAGACCCGACCACCATTACAACACTCGAAATGACAAGTATATACTCCGCAAAATAAGAACAAACATGGGCAGACAAACGCTCTCATTTCAGATTCCAAACTTCCTTAATACACACAGTTATCTTCATACACTTATTACGCCAAATATATCGCTAAACAGATACAACAGCATAGTGAAAGAAGCTCTCTTGCCCACAAATGTTGCAAACTAATCTGAAATATTTGGTTTTATCCTCTTTGCTATCTTTTTTTTTTTGTTTGTTTTTTTTTGTTTTTTTTTGTTTTTTGTGTTATGGTATTATAGTATAATTTTATAGGATCAAAATGTGTACTATATAAATGTCATTGATATGTGTATTTTGTTATTCATTATATTTTATTGAAGAGCGCTTCTTGTTTTAGACTGCTCTGCTGTCGACGATTATCATTGTCTTTTTAATATTTCATTTATGTAGCGGTACCGAGGCCTCGTCAGACCTTCTGGTCTTGTGCCTTGGTACTGCAGACAAAATGTATTGTCTGAAGAGACTGCAATAAAAAAAAAAAAATAAGTGACGTTTAATGAATAATTGTATAAAAGACATTGATGTCGTTAGGCGTATAATGACAAGTTCGCAATTCTAAATGTCTAAACACTCTACAAAATCGCAACTGCCGAAAGCGGGTTTTCAGACAATTTTCGCCGGTGCATGATTTGAGAGGCCTTAAGCCTAAACCCTATGTGCTACATAATCTGTACTATGTTAGAAATGTCAAAGTATAACATTGTAAAACATTAGAGAAAATACACTTCGTATTGGAAGCCTAGATTTTTAAATGATAAATTTTATATTTTAGATGCGAAATTCATGTTGATAACACAACAGAATCATTTTCATTTATGTTTCTCCCTCTTTATTTTGTACGTTTTTATTTTACTCTGCAAACATTTTTTTAATTGAAAATGTTTTTTTTTATACAGCGTGCTGAAATTGAACAAGAAGTAAAAACCCTCTGTGTTTTATAATTAATTTCTCAGTATTCATACACGATTCTGACACAAACTTGCATAATGTGGAAGGCAATGTAAGGTTCTACACGTGGTATTATTAAAAAAAAAAAACGATACTAAACATAGTCAACTCGAACAAAAGTCTGCAGTTTAGGTCACAGTTGTTCGCGGAGGTATGTTTGGGGATTTTTTTTACAAATATTAAAGCGACGAATAATAAATAGTAGTTGAAATGCCGTTTTACCTACTTGCATATATATCACAATAAAAAATATAGAAGCTCTCTTTTGAATACTTTGAGATTGATAGGTATTCAAAAAGGCCACACACGACAATCGTCGATATAACCCATAAACCCACCATCGGCATTTGCTCCTTTTTAGCATATTTAGAGGCTAACAAAATGCATTCTGGCTAAAAGAAGGGTGCAAAAAGAACGCGACGCGAGAAAAAAAAATATATATGTTTTTTTTTATACTGCGTGCTGAAATTGAACAAAAAGTGAAAACCTTCTTTGTTTTATAATTTATTTCTCCTTACTCGTACATGATTAAGACACAAACTTTGCATTATGTGGAAGGCGATGAAAGGTTCTATCCGAGGTAATTTTTTTAAAAGCGATACTAGACATAGTCGACTCATAAAGAAATCCGCAGTTTAGGTCACAGTTGTTCGCGGAAGCATGTCTGGGGATTTTTACCAAAATTGGAGTGACGCATAATAAATAGTAGTTGGATTTTGTTTTACCTACTTGCATATATATATATATCACAATAAAAAAATAAATCAGCTTTCTTTTAAATACTTTGAGATTGAGAGGGATTCAAGAACGCCACACACGACAATCGTCAAAACCTCGTCGTTCTTTCCCGCTTCTTTGAGATTGTTTTCCTCAGAAACTAAACACGTGAGGACATTAAAATAAAAGGATTGTTCTTCTTGGAACATTTGCCACGTAATATAAAAATGTGAAGCAAAATAAAAAAAAATACGACTGCACCTCGTTGCCTGAATCCAAATGCAACCGCGTTTCTGCACGTATACATGCCACAACTTAATCCGGCTCATAAAAGACTTCGCATAAAAAAAAAAAAAAAATTACACCATCTTCCCGAGGGGAACCATGGGGCGATGCGGAGCATCGGGGTGGTGCTGACGCTTGCTTGCGCCAACCCACTAACTGACGGGACTGTTGCTTCCATCACACTTCATCGGAAGAACGGAGTGAAGTGGAGTCAACAGCGGTGAACTGATGTAGCACGAGTAACTTTGAAAGTCTAATCAGACCGCACAGTAAGGCGGCGCAAAATGCCCTAACAGCGCTTGCAGGTTTCCTCGTCGAGACCGGGCTGGCCGGCGAGATCTAGGCTGCAACGGACGCGAGCGGTCGGGAAATGCTAGCAGACGACAGCCGCGGAGTTGCGGGGAAAGCTCACCCCACTAGAAAGGCCTGGCCTGGCGCTGCGACCCGCGCGCCGAAAACTTTCCTCCTTTCCCTCCTCCGGGGAAACACGGTTTCGCCTCAGACCCCGCCCCGGTCACGTGATGGGGAACGCGCGCAGCGCAGCGCGCTACCGCTCACACTTGAAGGAGAGGAGACTAGAGGAGGAGAGTTGCGCATGCGTAGTGTGAGTGCGGACTACGATGCCGCGGGACATAGACCCAGCAAGAGATGCTCCGCATCTAAAATGTTGGTAACGTTTTGTAGCCCTGTAGTGTCTGATCGATATATCCGTAGACCTCTCGCTAAACGTGCAACGTCATACGCGGCGTCGAAAATAATGCAGGAAACTGTCTGTCTACATAAAGGAAGCGGAGGATACAAAGGCGAGTGGGCGACAGCGGGCGAGCAAGTACGCTACCGACACCTCCTAGAAAGCAAAAGCCGTGATGCTTTGGGCGTCACCCAAAGGAGGTCAACGCGAGATTGCGTCGCAGTGGGACTCGGGTTCTCCCTGATTAAACACGAAGTTAAGCGCCGACACAGCATTCGGGTCCTTGTATCCTCTTAGGTGGCGCCAACAATTGGTTTGTTCCAGATAGGTACACGTTAGCCACAAAAGTGACTGAATTCCGTAACTCGTTACTAGCTCAAGAAGTAACTAGATTAGTTTCTCGTTACCGATTCCTCCCCCCCCCCCCCTCAAAAAAAACAAAACAAAAAAAAAACGCGTTACGTCATTTTAAAAGTAACGAATTACGTTTCTCGTTACTTTGACGGCCAAATACACAGCTGCTTTTGTTTCATGCTTTATTGCTTTCTTTTCGGTAGTCGTTGCACTTAAGCAGTAGCTGTCTTTCAAAGTTTTTATAGGTGATGTTTCCCCACTTCCTTGAGAATACATCTCCGGTGACTCGAGTCGTTCTACCGACGAACTTGAAGGAACGGCAGAGTTGCGCTTCAGGAAGAGCTGGTCAATCTGGGATTCCCCTCTTCTTTTGTTCTCTGCGCTTCTAAAGTTCGAAGTTGACGATGGGATCTGTACCTTTCCGTGTTGGGAATTTCCCGGTTTAGATTTGCTCGGTACATGGTTTTAAGAAGGTTCAATTAACGTAGTACCTTATTGTGTTCGCTTGGTGAAGGACATTCCCAGCTGCAGAGATTGACTGACGTATTCAGCGATAGACGTTGCTGCACTTTCATAACATTCAGTTATTTTTTGCGGTTGTCCATCTGCTTTTGTTGCAATACACGCATACTCAGGTTGGAATTAAAACGAGGCTGTTTAAACGGTGTTGTACACGTTACTCCTCACCAGTAACGAAATACCGTTACTCGTTACTTGGCCTTAAAAGCAACTTAGCATGTTGCTCGTTCCTTTTCTAAAAACTAACTAAATACGTTATCCGTTACCCAAAAAGAAACTAGGCAGAAGTAACTCGTCACCAGTAACGCGTTACGTATCTACATGTTTGGTTTGTTCTTAGGTATCGGCAGAAATTCAGTACTCTGGCTTCGTCAACTATACTCCGGTCCAGCCGCAGCCGACGCTACGATCCAATTGAGCCAATCGGGCAGCGCCAAAAGTCCGCTGTCACGGCGCTAGTTGTGTTGTAAAGGTTTGTCATTGCCGGCAAAACCAATCCCGAACACACACGCACGCACACAAAAAAGTGCAGGATCGCACGCGCGATTGGATTATGCCGGTTAAAGCGAACGCGCGAGGACGATGCGTCCCGTGACAAAGCACCTTTTGGTGCTGCTTGACCGGCTTCATTGAATTGTGGTGTTGGCTCTGGTCGAACGGGACGTGAAATAAAGGTGCTGTTGGCGCTACACTGTCTCCCTCTCTCTCTCTCTCTCTCGCTCGCGATCTTCAGTGTCAGCTGGTAGATATTCTGCCGCGGAGTAAGAACGAGCGAACCTAACGTTCTCACCACTGATCTCTATTGTAGTAGACTCGATCGAGGATCGTGAGCCCGCCGGTGGCACCACCTGCGGCCATTACTTGACACCAGTGTTGGACAAAATGCTCGATAAAAGTATTTAAGTTACTAAATACCTGCTTCATAAAGTATTTCAAATACTACTCAAGTTACTTTCACTTAAAGTATCTTGAGTAGACAACAAATGCTTAGAAATGTAATTTAATTGCTTTTGAAGATGCGTCCACATTGCGTAATTTGTATCGACGTCAGTGACAACGACAATTATATAGCTGCGCAAATCTGGATTATCAGAATGGTTTGTTACCACGCGACAACACAAAACGGAGAAATAAAGGTTTCGTAAGGCTATTTTATGCAGCCCAACTATGAGGAGCAGGATATTGTCACGAATGACAAATGATGAGGCGGCGAATAACTGAAGAAACTAAACGGTTAATTAGGCGAACGTGTGCCCCAAACAAAATAGAGAAAGGCTAGCGTCGCAGGCGTCGATGTCGGCGAAACAGCAGGATCGAACGCTGGGGCGAGACTGACTCTGGACCGCCACTCTAAGCACATTTAGTACCCGCGTGGGTTTTGGAACATTCGGCGTTGATCGTTCGGCGCGTAGAACATTCGTAACTTGATCAGACGACAAGGTTCTCGAACGTACGAGAATGTCAAGTTGAAGGAATAAATAAAAGAGGAATCCGCTCCCTGCTATCGAACTCGGAGCCTCCGCGCGAGAGCCAATTGCGCGGTAACCATTCGGCCAAGCGCTCGCTCGGCAAGGTGCGTGGAAATATCACTGATACATGTTACAAAACATTTCTGGAACAACAAGAAAGAGGCCACTTTAGTTATTGGGAAGGAGATCAGACCATGGCGCCCTAAGTGTTAACTTTAGAACTACACGAATGGGGAAACCGAATAACTATGGCTCAGCGCTCGGCTGACATAACCGAACGCGGAGGCAGCGTTCGGCTGGAGCTCGTGTTCTCCGGTGAGGGGGAGGAGGGGTTCTTTTGTTACTACTCCGGCCTGCATGAACAACGCAGCATGCACATGCCCAGCTCAGCACAAAAGCCCAAGTGGGTCAAGCTCGCATCCTCTGACGACTGCCTTCGGGAGAGATCCGGCACTTCAATTCACTAATTGTTAGTATTTTTACATTACACTGTTCTCCGCGCTCTATTCGAAAAGAGGACATGAACATGCCCACAAGGCCTGTGGCCATTTGCACAGCTTGTGTTGGGTAAACACCGAGGTGTGGGGGCAAAAAACGGGCCAGAGCGCCTCGCCAATAGTGACATCGCTGAATATCACAATATCACGTATTACGTCTTCAAGTATTGTTGCGTTCAGAATGGCACCCAACGTTGGGGGATACTATGTTGGCCGTTTGAAAGGTCAACCAGCTCGTAGTTCGTTTCCTGTGCTGTTCTCTGCTTATCAATGTTCGCTTCCAGATGGTGTCCGCGAGAGCAATAAATGACAAACTGACGACAAAAAAAAAAAAAAAGAAACGAAAGAAATCCTTGACGTTTTGTAGCGGGGTAAAATATACAAAAAGCAAAACAAAAAATGTATTTTTTTTGTGTGTCCACTTCTTATTTTTTTCTATTTGTTATTTTCTTGACACTGAAGTCTGCATTGTTGTCGTAGGTCATTTCCCTGTCTGCGTTGCACCTCAGTGTGGCAATCTCAACATCCGTAAAACCACCCATTTTGTTTGAGGATTTTTTGGGAGAAACTCTAGGAAACAAAAGGTGCCTTTGGGAAGGCGAGGGGAAAACCCTCATTGTACGAACTTTGGGCTGAAATATAAGTCACAATCGACAAAAAAAAAATGTTTTCACGAGATCAACCTAAGTCACCGTAGCTAATCGGAGCTAGAAACAGGATTTGGTTGCTCGAAAGAATGTTCACGTTCGCTCGTGCCACGTCCACGCCACTTGACACCGAAAAACTCGGAAAATGGCGGAATGTCAAAAATGCATTTGAGATAATGAGTACAAGATACTCATAAATGTAATTAAAAGAGTATTAAATACTCTCGATCAAAGGTATTTGGAAGATACCAAGATACTTCAAAAAGGATTTGAAATACAGCATTTTGAGCAGAGTATTTGAGATGGGCACAACTCTGCTTGACACCATGCAGACAATACACGTAATTCTATGGGAAAAACACAAATGTAGGAATGTTGAAGCTTGTATGTTGTGCTTCAAGGCGAGTATATTATGGTGTGATGCGATCATTATATCGGGTGTTCGGAGGTCGAATCGGTATTTTTCAAGCGTTCAAATGCCAATTAAAAACAAAATCACAAGTGCCGGCGCACCTACGTCTGAGCTGGCAAACTTGCTCTCGTAGTGGAGTAAACAAAGGAACTTGCCTGTCAATAAGACCGTCCCCGGGGAAGACCAGATGTTTATGAGTGTCGAAAAAGTTCTATGTTGACAGCGGCTTTCCGGAGCTGAGCGAATTCCGCGTAGCAAAGCCCTCAAGGTTGTCGTCTGCTAAACCCAACTTGTTGAAACCGCCACCGACCCCGCGGTAACTCTAGATAACTTTCATCTCATTGAGCTTCACTACATTTCTCGCCCAGAGCAGTCAATGTGGACCACAAAACATTTATTTATAAGAACTGTGAGGGCTGTCAGTTTTAATGTTTGTACATATGCTATTTAACGGGCTTCCCGAAAAGCAGCCGAAAAGTTTCGGTGCCGTCAACAACTTAAAAACGGGGGAAACGGCACTTTTTCTCGTTTTTCCCAAAGAGTCCCATGCATTTGGTGGTGTCAATCAATCGCCGCCGGTGGCGACACTTGGCCCCAGCTGCCGAGACCACGGTCCGCGATCCAGCCTATTACAATAGAGATTCGTGGTTCCCATCACTGATCTCTATTGTAGTAGGCTGGATCGCGGATCGATGCTTGTCTTGCTCGGGTCGAGTGGAACCACCAGAAGCCATCACTTGACACCAGCTAATGCATAGGACTCAGGACTCTATGGGGAAAACGAGAAAAAGTGTAATTTCCCTCGCTCCTAAGGTATTGTCGGCACCGAAACCTTTTGGCTGCTGTTCAGGAAGCCAGCCAAATAGCTTGTGCAACACCATTAAAACTGACAGCCATCACAGTTCTTATAAATTAATATTTTGCGATCGAGAGTGAATCCGCTGGGCGAAAAATGTAGTGCAGGTCGATGAGACAAGAGTCGCCTAGGGTTACAGCGGAGTCCGTGGCGGTTTCGATGAGTTGGGTTTAGCAGATGACAGGCTTGAAGGCTTTGCTACGCGGAATTCGCTCACTCCCGGAATGCCGCTGTCAACATTGAACTTTTTGAACATTTATCAACTTCTTAGCTACCCCGAAGATGGGCTTATTGAGGGCAAGTTTCCTTGCTTACTCCACTACGAGGGCAAGCTTTACAGGTCAGCCATGGGCGCTCCGGCACGTTTGATTTTCTTAAACGGCGTTCGAACACTTGACAAATACCGATCCGATCTCTAAACACCCGATATAATGATCGCAGCACATCATAAAATACTTGCCTTCGAGCACAGCGTAAAAGCTCCAATATTCCTACATTTGTGTGTTACTTCCATAGACTTGCGTGTATGGCCCGGTGCAAAGTAATGGCCGCCAGTGGTGCCACCGACGGGCTCCCGATCCGCGATCCAACCTACTACAATAGAGATCAGTTGTTCCCGCATTTAAAGTGCCGGGTGAATCCTCTCGAGTATACAAGTACCGCCAAAGTGTTTCATTATCGAGGGCGCGTGAGGCCAAAAATGACAGGGCGTCGCCAGAAATGCCATTCGGCTTCGACAGCCACTGCAGGCCAACAGGAGCGTGTGCACAGACGGCGGCGCGTCGCCGGCGGTCACAGCAGACCAATAAGAGCCTGCGCGTTCGCACTTGGAATGCATCATGAGCCAAAAATTGTGACTAGTCTTCGTTATCCAATAGGAATAACGAACGCCGGTGGCTCGATGAAGCGATGTTGGTACTTGCATTCAGCGCCCCTTTAGCCGCACTTGGTAGCGTCCTTCTGCGGAGCCTTAAAAGTTTATTATTGGCGAGGCAAACTGCAGTTGCACAAATAATTCTTTGCTCACTTCTTTGATGTACTTCCGTAATTGAAAATTAGTCAATTTTTTTAATCCAGAGTTTTGCGTTCGTGCATGATTGCTGGTAAGCGATGTGTTGAAACGGCGCAACCGATTCCGACCCGCAGGGCGTCATTCTGTACAACATCTACGTGTTCTACAAGAGCTACAAGGAGGCCGGTGACCGAGACGCTTCCGCGGGTCAGCCCCAGCAACACCGGATTATAGAACAACCCGGCGGCGATGCCTTGCCAGGTGCAGGAGGCTCCGCTGTCTTCAATGCCCCGGGCCCACCGCGACGGTAGCAGATATGACTGCCGGCTTCAAGGATCGTCTAGCGGGCAAAAACTCAATAATTGCCCCGGTATTCTCATAATCATTGAGTTTTGGTCGAGCAATAGCTCTTGAGAGAATTTATGTAAAGAACAAGTACGTTTTGACTGAGGAGAAATAAACTTATTTAAGTTTTAGATATTGTTCAACAGATTTGTTTTGAGCCGAAGGTTTAAAACAAGGTATTTAGATGGACATAAAAGGAACACATTTCTCAGACGGCTCGTGTATTGAATTTCTTTGTCAAATCAAGCTTCGTTAAGGCGGCGGTCCCGCGGCGGCCGTATTGAAGAAGCTTAAATTTCATACCCCTAGATGGTGACACCAATCCGTGTTGCCGAGAAAGTGCGGTATGGCTGGTGGCACCAATAGGGAGTTTTCGTTGACCGCATTTCCTCCTCCGCTAAGCCCTCCGCAATGAAAAATCCGCAACTGCACCTGCGTGCCGATCGCCTTGGATGAAGAGTTTCGGGTATCGTATCGGCATGCGAAGAGCGTTGCAGGACGGCGAAAACGATCTACGAAAACTCCCTAATGTTTCGGCTAGTGCCCTGTGCACGTTACACGTTCACCATGTGCTCTCGCTCAAGTCACGCGGTGCCAGCGCTGTCCAGTTTGCAACGCTGGCCCAGCCAGCTCATCTACCGGAGGATGCCAAGCTGGGTGGCTCTAAGCCCGGTTCACACAGTTGCGTTTGACTGCGTTGCGGCAGCCAGAAACCAGGACATCCCTGCTGCTTATATCGCGTGCCAAGAAGATTCCTTGAATTGGATTCCACGCTTCATACGAAGCACAGATATGCCGGTGACTCGCTTTCGGTTCTCGCCGCAACGCAGTCAAACGCACTCAAACGCAAGTGTCTGAACCGGCCTTTATTCTCTGTTATGGGCTTCTAATCCGCGGTGCAGTAATTTCCACGTGCTTTTGTGCTAGACGGCGCACGAAGTGAAAAAAAGATATTCGGCTTAACTTGCTAAATTTTAGCGAATAAAAAAAAATTGCTCGGCATAATCGCTTAGCAGGCCCTCTCTCAAGACACATGTTGACAAGGACGTCTGGTAGAGAGGTAGCGACGCTTGGTGATTGATTTATCTGATCAATACGATAACAACTGAACAAAAAGTTGGGGCTCAAACAAGCTTGGGATGGTTAAACATATTTTAAAACAAAGCTCTGAGACTGAAAAATAAAAAGAACTTTGTGGTGTCTAGTGTTCTAGGCGTTACCGAAAAATGTAACGAGATACCTTACTTGTTACTTGTAAAATAAAGGAAAACGTTACCGACTACCACAAAATAAAAGGAACGCGTCACCGTTACCGATAAAAAGGAACCCACGTTGATTTTGCGTTACGTTTTGAATGAATGATTAACACGTTTTACTGTTTTGACTTTGTAGGTATGGATAAACGCCAGATTTCAAGCAACATTATGTCTATCCAAAAATGTAACATAAATGCAATATTTTTTTTTTTTACTGTTCCACCTATACTCTATTTCATCTTGTGGTGTACCGCAAAAAAGACTAGAAGCGCGAGCTCCTTGCTCTAGGGCACGTCTCGGCGGCACAAGCGCTCGTGCATTACGGGCAGCTGACAGCGCTATGAGCTCGCGCTTCTAGCCTTCGCTGCGGTACAGCATAAGATGAAACGGAGTATAAATACTCACAAGAAAGAACGCAAAAAGAAACTAAAAACCTCTGACGCTTCGTAGCCCAGAAACACGAAAAAAAAATTGAAGTGTATTTTTTAAGTCTTGGGAATAATATGTAACATACAGCATAACAAGGTTACCCGTTACTCGAAATAAGTAACATAAGTACGCTACCCGTTATACTGTATTGAAAACATAACGAGTACGTTAGTACGTTAACAAAAAAGTAACGCGTTACTAGTAGCGCGTGACCGCCTGCACTGGACTTGTATCGTCCTTCGTTTTTATTTCCGTCTCAAGGTGTTGTCTTAAACTACTCTTTCGCAGAAAGGCGCTGCACATTGGCCAAATTAAAGCGCCTAGATAAAAGCTGTGCCTGCAGACAACTGTGCTACATAAGGTGCCGACCAATTGTTAGGCAGTTTGAGTAGATTGTTCCGATATATCTGATAACCCTACTCGATACTTCGCCGCGCCTTTGCGCATGCATATGTCATATTGCCATCAACGTGTAAAACGTATCTAATGTCTTCGTTTCAATTCGAGCACAGTTCTGGGGTCGATAGTTTCATTTTTACACAAATATATAATTTTTGGTTTCATACTTGAAATGACAAATAACGCAATAGGCAAGCTTGGCGGATTTCATTGTTTTTATGTTATTTACGATTGAAGCGGCCGAGGCCAGAACTGACATTTCTCACACCTGTCAGAGATCGCAATTTTGACCGCTCGCAATTTTGTCACTTGTCAAGCAAATGCTCTAGGACTCTCTGACACTTTCAAAATAGACTTTCATGATGTTAAAGAAAATAAAAAAAACACATATTTTAAAATAATATAACAAAATGTTTAACAATCTCCCGTTTCAGATTTTCGGCAAAGATTTGCAAGTTCTTACGTGAAACTAGTGAAGATATTTTGATTGCCTTGATATTACCAGAACACTCATAGTGTCTATTTTAGTTAAAACAATTTCGATAATACTTGTACAAATTAAAATGTGTTATGTAGTAAACTTCCTTCACTTACCAAGGTATTATCGTGATCTATCATGAAATGTAAATAAAACATAATATTTTGTCTACATAACCGAACATAAATTCTGAATCCTGCCGAACCCTCAGAGGTGCTTCAAGTGCCAATGGTTCAGCCATGGGCCACGGAGCTGTCGGTGAGCCGACACCTGCGCAAATTGCTCTAGCAAAGAGCATGTTCCCGACACCTGTGACAACGATCCGAAATGTACCAGCTGTGACGGTCCGCACCCAACATACTCCCTCTTCTGTCCGGTGTGGAAGCAAATAAGGGAAATCCTTAATCTAAAAGCCAATAAAACTCTTTGTTACCATGAGGGGAAAAACGTTTCTCTTTCTTCGCAAAAAGCGGATATACCGAGGTCGTGCCTAGGGGACCTCCAAGGCCAGTAATTTGCATGGCGGGAACCCAGACGTCTCCGGACGATCTGCGAGACTCGTCGGAGTCCCCACCGAAACATACGGGAACGGTGCCAACGGCACCGTGTCCCAAGCCCAGGGAGGGTTCTTGCCCGCCAGCATCCACCCCAGAGCAGGGAATACGGCCCACCACCCCCTCCCCCCTCCTGCACCTTTGCCCTCCGGGGCCGGGGCCAGCCACCCCGAACTTCTGCCCCGAGGAAGCCCGGTGAGGCGTCAAACCAGTTGGCCCCTAAGGGCCAGCTGACAGCATCGCCTCAAGTGCCAATGGACGAGGGTGGGCCTTTCGGGATCGGAGTCCTCCCTTACTGCCCCAACTAGCTCTAGTGCGAAGCAGAATGATTGATTGAAAAAGAAAAAAACGCCCGGCGTATAAAATTATTTTAAACCATAGAACCTGTTTGAACAGACTTTTGCTGTTTTTAATTTAAAGTTGATTTTAATTTTATCACTGCTATGTGTAAATATTTAGGTATCATGCAGTAGAACTGTGGCGTCCTTCTTTCAAATATTAATGCGAAAGCATTAACTGTCTCATGGAGCGAGCTGACGTCATCAGTTTGAAGCGCGAAAACGACTCCTGGTTTCCGCGATCCCAATAGGAGCGATTCGCCTTCAGTTCCATTGGCTGCCATCCGTCGACGGGGCTCCCATTGGCCGCTGCGAAATGGCCTCCGAGATTCCGAAGCGCGCGCGCGCTACTACGCAGCTGACGACAAAGGGAGCGGATGAGCAGACAACAAGGGGAGCGGTAGACCGGCTTGCATGCTTTCGCATTCACAACTCATTAACAATGCTTAGGGGTACCTCGAGCTTTTTGATGATATTAGTTGCTTTCTCCATCAGTTTTGTCCTGAAACACTTTGTTACAGGACACCGACCTGAATGAAACACACACAGGTCTTACGCCGTCACCAGGTTTTTAGGATGAACCCCCTTTCTCCTAACCCTTCCGGTGGTGTCGCAGTAGTAGTGCAGAGTGGGGTTGTGTGTGCTTAGGTTCCTCTACACACGCCGCTTGAGACAGTGGCAGTTCGCGTTCTCTTTGACTGCCTCATCACCCTCGGATCGCTCTACAAGCCACCCAACCTTCCACTGCAGCTCCATGAGCTGCAAGAACTCATAGATCAGCTGCGTAAGCCTTTTTTAATTACAGGAGATTTTAACGCCAACCGTCCTTTGTATGGACGTTCTAATCAGGATTCTCGCGATGGAGTTATAGGACGAGTTTTGTTATCATCCTTGCTCTGTCTTTTGAATAAAAAAGAGCCAACGTTTTTTTAGTGCTGCTCATAACACCTTCACATCAATAGACCTTTCCATATCCTCACCAACTTTACTTCAGTGCTTTTCATGGAAAGGTTTAGAAAATCTATTTGGCGGCACTTATTTCTGCAGACCCGCCTTCTAAAGTGGAAGTAAGAGAAGGGTGACTGGGCCCTTTTTGATTTAAATGCTGTACTAGATCTGGCTGTTTTTGTAGCATGTCCCCCGAGGAGGCAACAATTTTTGTCACCGTATGTTTAACTAATGCTGCTGTAGGGACCGGGACCAGACAATATCAGCTGGGCCGGATGGGCAAAGACCCGCGGCAGTCTTTATTCATGACCTATATACCAAACGTAACAGTAAGGCGGCGCCCTCTATTATAGTGTGTTAGAATCCTCTTAGTATCATTAAGAGAGTCACCTGCCCGTAACAAACAGCACTACATCCCCCCTTCCAGAAGGATGCACTTCTCTCAACTGAACTAACAACCATCACAAGTCCAGTCTCACAGGCGGAATAACCCGCCGCCCTGATCTTGTGTAGAGATGATCCTGCTACCTGAAGTCGCTTGATTTCGAACTTCTGTTTACCCTTGGGTTCGCACTCGTCGCTGCCGATCGTTGCTGTCGCGTTTCAGTCGGCGACTCTGAAGGCGGGGCTGGAAGACCAGCAACAGGCTCCTCAGGAACGAGGACAAGTTACCGTAGCAGCTTGGGCGAGTTGGTTGCTCATATTAACACACACAACAGCGCACTATTGCAAACGTACACTCACTCTTTAGACACGAAAAAGAAAGCAAAATTCAAACGAACCGCGCTGACTGACAACTCAGTTCAGAAAGCGTTTATTGGCCTTTTGGGGACGAAGAGTGGGGCTGAGATCGGTGGCTTACAAGCCTGGATCTATGGCCAAGGAAAGGGTTGAGGGGGTTATAGATAGGCGGTTAGCCCCGCATCGTGGATGAAATCCACGAGCGTGGTCATGACCGCCCGACGTTTGTCGGGAGGGTCCTGAGGATGGACCCATTCCTCCATGCTGGAGACGTCTGGTGGTATGTGTTTTCGACGAATCTCTTCCAGCTCCGTGCAGTCCCAGAGTAAGTGACTTCGGTCGGCAAGAAGGCTGGGGTCTTGACAGAAACAGCAATGGGGTGATGTGGGTGGCGTGGTCCAATGCGCCCTGCGCGCTGGTGTGCATGTAGTGTTTGTGATTATCCTCCGGAGCAGCACCGATGATCCCCTGCCCATTCCGCTCGGGAGCGGATTTACGCAGGGGGTCAGGGCTGCCCTCAGGGACTGTCTTGAGGCTTCTTTAACAAGTTGTTTTGCCTCCTCAGGGTCGTAGTCGGGGTCTTCGCCATCTTCGCCAAGCTCAGGCGGGAGTGAGTACCCGTGTTCTTGTACGTGGCTTGGCACACTACTCGGCTCGCGGGGGGAATCCAGATGCGCGCGGGCCATGCAGTGAGCTTGTTCGTTGCCCTGAATGTCTGCGTGGGCAGGTATCCAGAACACTTTGACGTTTGTGCCGGCTGCAAGTAGGTCAGAGGCCATCCGTCGGATTTCCTTAACTCGCTTGCTCGGTGAGTGGCGGGAACGACATTCCATTAATGCAGCCGCAGAGTCAGTGAAAATTTGTAGGCGTGTCGGTCGGACTTCCTGCTCAATGATGGTGCGCAGTGCCAGTTGGATAGCTCCAAGTTCTCCTCCCTTGACCGATGTGCCGCCGGGCAATGTTTCGGCCATGGTGATTCCTAGGCGGGGAATCACAACCTCAGCGGAGCAAATCGTCTTAGGGAAGGAGACGAAAGCCGCATAAGTGTATACTGCGAGCTTCTCATTGGTGTTCGTCCACTCTTGGACGAGTTTGCAGTGCTGTCGTACTTGGCAGGCTTGCTTGTCAGGGCGACTGGGCCCGGCTCCCCTTCGTACCGGTCGGTCGTCCACGATGCACACGTCGTCGCTCCATGGGGGGTCAACCCCAGGGAGAGGGGGAAGGGCTCTGATATCCGAGCCGATCATCTCTAGGATTTGTCGTCCGGAGGCTAAGTGTTGGAGTCGCACTAGATGAGCTTGTGCTCTCTCCTCTACGGTTTCTCGAGCCGTGTTGAGCTTCGCGTGTGCCTTGAGCTTGTCCAGTGGTCTATATCGGGGGAGGCCAGTTACAATCCCAGCTGCGTTGTTGGTAAGGATTTCCAGTTTCTTCCACTGTGTGTTGGTAAGTCGGTAGTGGGGGGCACCATAGCAGATGCGGGAGACGATGAGGATTTTCACCATGCGGCGGGCAACTTCCTCGTCAGCGCCTCCTCTGGTGCCGCTAATCCTTTTAATGACGTTTAGTGCTGCCTGGCACTGTTGGGTGACCATTGTTAGCCAAGCCTTTGTGGTGTCATCCTCGTGAAATTGGAGTCCTAGGATGCGTACCTCAGGCGCTGATCTGATCGGTTGGCCGGCGAGAGTCAAGTGAAGAGTTGAGCTGATGTTCCCGTCCCTTTCCCGTCTGGGGGCTATGACTACGCAGGTTGTCTTATCCGGCGAGGCGGTTAAGCCTACGCTTTGGAGGTGACTTGTCACGATATCGATCTCCCGTTGGAGAATGCGCTGTTGTTGCGGAACGCCACCGCGCACTGTCCAGAAGGAAACGTCGTCCGCATAGATGGTGAAGTGGAGTTTGGATACCTGTTGCAGTCGACTGGGGAGACGCGCCATGGCCAAATTGAAGAGGAGTGGGGACAGAACTGACCCTTGTGGAACTCCTACTTTGTTCGGTCTTGGCGCTGCCAGGTGTTTGCCGATCCGGGCCGCGAAGGTGCGAGCCTCGAGGAAAGACTTTATGAAATTTAGTGCGCGGCCTTAAATGCCGAGGGCGCGCACTTCTTGGACAATTGCCCAGTGTGGGACGCTGTCGAAGGCTTTTTTGACATCGATCGCGACGACTGTTTTGATTTTAAATTTCTGTGGAATGGGCTTTGGAATAAGGTCTTTGGAGAGTAGGATGAGGCTTTCCTGCGTGCCCAGGCCAGTTCTGAATCCTGTCTGCGTCGTAAGAAAGGCTTTCGTCCGCTCCAGATACCAGAAGAGGCGGCCAAGTAGCATTCTCTCCACCAGCTTGCAGACGCAAGAGGTGAGATAGATTGGACCGAAGTTGGCTAGGGTGGTCGGCTTCTTGCCGGGCTTAGGAATTGGAATAACAGTGGAGTGTTTCCACTGGTCTGGAATGATGCTAGTGCGCCACACTTCGTTAATTTCTTCAAGAAGCCGAGTTTTTGTGGCTTCGGGAAGGTTTCGGAGCATGGCGGTGGTGATTCCGTCCGGACCTGGAGCGCCGTTTGGTTTCCCGTGGTGCAGAGCGTCCTCCATTTCTCCTCTGCTGAAAGGTTGGTTCATGGGGTCCTTCTCGTTGATGTTGACCCTTTCGTATGGGTCCCCTACAGCTGGTGGGGTGCTGGTCGCCGATGGCTAGGGGAAGAGCGTGTCTCCAGCCTCTTGCGCCAGTGTTTCAACCGTCTTGTTTGTCGTGAGTGCGAGCGTGAGGGTCGCTGCGCGATCCCTTGTTTTGCCCAGCATGGCTCTGCTGACTGCCCATAGTTTTCGAGCGGATGTTTTTTCCGAGAGCGAGGCACTGAACTTCAGCCACTTTTGCCGATCGAGCTGAACCGCATATTTGCGGGCAGCTACTGTGGCACTTGTGACCTCCCTCAAGGCTCTCGCGTTTTTCGGGCCTCTTCTGTAGCGTTGTAGAGCCCTCAGCCGCCGAGCCCAGAGATTCAACAGGTGAAGGTCCGGGGTGGGAGCGTCGAGCTTCATTTTTTTCTTCGTGGTCGCGGCCAGGAGGGCCTCCTTGCTTAACTTGAAGACCGTTGGTGCTGTGCTGCTTTGGAGTTTGCTCCGGTACAGATCCCAGTTCACGACATGTGCGAGCCGTTTCCCGGGCTTGGAGGCCACCGATCCGTTGAGAGCCAGGACTATCCTGATGGGCAGGTGATCGCTCCCGCGAGTGTCGGCCTCCGGCTTCCAGGTGTGATTGGCCGTTTGTGGGCTGTTTGTCCAGGTGAGATCTGGGGCGGTGTGTTTCTGCCGAGCGTTGCAGCTCAGCCGTGTCTTCATCCTACGGTTTTCATCAGGGTGTAGCGGTGGTGGGTCATCTCATCCAAAAGATTGTGGCCTGCCGAGGTGTCCTGAGCGTAGCCCCACGCTGTGTGTTGGAGGTTGAAGTCTCCCCCGACTATCTTCTGCTCTTTTGGGTAAAGGTCGTCGAGGTGTGCAATCCATCCGTGATCTCTGGGTTCCCTGACGGAAGCCCGAGGTCGGTAATACACGGACAGCAGAATGACATGAATGTCTCGCTGGGTGGTTCGGACGGCTACCACTTCCTCATGTTCCGTGCACCATTGTTGAAGGTCGATCTTGTGCTGCGGCGAGTGTTTCTTGAGGTAGACCATGGCTTGTCCTTCACGGCCTTCGAACTGGCCCGCCTTAACGGACGGTATCGAGGGATTTGCGTAGGACTAATAGCCGGTCAGCTTGACGGTGGTACAGTAGACTTCTTGCTGTAGGTAGGCGTCTGGGCGTTCCTGTGGTTTGTTATGATGCTTGGCTTTGAGTTCTGCGGCACGTAGCCGCAAACCTTGGCAGTTCCACTGAGTAACGTTTACTGCCATGCTGGGGGGTTAGGGTTGCTCTGAACGGCAGTGCCCATCTGGGCAGCGATGGCCGTGAAGAGCTGGAGCAGCATGGCAGGGTCGATGGTAATCGTTGTAGGAGGAGTTAGCTGTTGACCGTCTCCCCGCTTCTAGCGGTATTCTTGTCGGATTCGCTTTGAATTGTCTTGAGACCCCGGAGGAGTGGCGCGCCGTCGCGCCGCCTCTCGACTTTTGCGGACAATATCAAGTCTCCTTGGGCAGTATTTGTCTGTAGTCAGGTGTCCATTCTTTCGGCACATTTGGCAGAAAGGGATGGGGGAAGGGCAGGTCACGTTTCCTTGGTTGTCCATTGTCTCTTCGTGGGGCTTGCCGCACGTGGAGCAGACCTGGGGTTCTGGACAGATGTCCGGCTTGTGGCCGATCTTATGACAGTTGCTGCAGGTCACAGCTTGTGCCCTGTACGGGTACACCTGCAGGACGCTGCGCCTGTACCAGACGTGTCTGGGTAGATGGGTTCCCTGGAAGGTGATGAGTGCAGTATTGCCTCCTCGGCTCATCGGCCGAGCTGCCACAACCACTGACCCCTCAGTCTCCAGGCCTGCCATCAGTGAAACATTGTCTTCTCCTTGGTCGATGCCATAGATGACACCGCGGATTTGGTTGTCGCCGACTGGCTTGTACGCCTGGATGGTTAGAGGGCGTTTCCCAGCGATATAGATTTCGGTAATGCCAAGTAGGGTTTGGGCGGTGGCCTCAGAGTTTACCATGACGGTTATTGTGTTAGTTTCCTTGATGGTTTTAATGGAGACCGCACCCGGTGCGAGCTTGACGGAGGCGGTGATGGCCTCTATTAGTCCTTTTTTGGGAGAGTTGTGACGTCTGTCTTGGTTTTTGGGCGCAGTGTGATTATGTGGCCTTCTTGCGTCTTGGGTGTAGGTGGGGAGTCTACGGTGCGCGTGTTGGATTTTGCGCTAAGGCGTGCCCTCTTGGCCGCTTTTTTTGAAAGCTTTGTCACCCATGGGTGGGGCGAGTTGTTATCGTTGTCGGTGTTTTCTTCTCTGTTAGCTCTGAAGGTGAACAGCGATGTTGAGGCCGCGGCAGCGCCATCAGAGCAAGAAGAGAGCCCACTTGGGGAAGGATTTTGGCGAGCTGGTGCCGCCGACGGGGTCATTTCTGACGACACCGTTTCCATGTCCTGGTCGCCGGGCACGCGGTGATCAATCGTGACGTCGGCGTTGTTGAGTTTTTTCTCTGGTGGTTTTCGTGGCGGGATCGTGGTGGTTTGCCCCGCGTTAGGCTTGGTAGTGGACGAGGCTTGGTTTGACGGATCCTTAGTCAGGCCGAGTTTCGAGTTGCGTTTCAAACGGACCTCGGAAATCGCCGTCTGGAGGCAGGCGTGCATGTCTTCTTCGGATACTTGTTCGAGGTAGCGCCCTACCATCGATTTGCAGGAGTGGAGCATACCTTGCGGCAGGGCCTGGGCGAGCTGGCACTGGGATGCTGTCATGGCGGTGGACACGGCCGGTTTTGGAGCCGGCCGGAACCATGGTGAAGAGGCCGTGCTGATGGGTGTTCCAAGTCCTCGTTGAGCCGGTGGCTGGGCCATGGACTGGCGTAGAACTGCAGCAAATGTGGCTGCAAATTTGTCAACCATGATCGACTTGCGCGCGCTGGGTTGGGTTGCGGAGCTTCGAAAGGACACGTCCTTCCTAGTCGGCGGTCAAGCGCGCGCCCGACTGACAACTCGTTTTTATATACTTTGTCTTCTTCTACCTCTTGCACTACCGAATTTCCCGAATCAAGCGCACCAATCGCCTAGACGCCTAAAAATGTTTTTCTCTTTTTCTGTCAGGTTTGAAGATGGTGTACTGATACAGTTTTCATATTTCCTGGCAATGTGTTCGGCTTCAATAATTTGTCTAGTTAATTGGTTACTGTTCCTACCTAAAATTGTACAAGATGGCAAGTCAACCTCGCACCGATATTACAATCAAAACGGCATAAACAGACACGTTTTTACCGGACTTCTCTTTACGTGAGCTCATGCAATCTTCCCCATGGGAGAAGCATGTGGCGTGAGCACTCTCTACACACTGATCGCCCAACAGAATATTTATGGCGACTTACTTTGAGACATCTTCGCAATAAAACCCCCCAAAAAATGAAACGTCCCAGCTAGGGTGCCTCAATGTCATTCTGTTTAGGGTGATGCCACCCTTTGTAGTACCCGATGCCGACAACACGCGCTCATGGGTAAAATACAAAGAAATCGACGAAACCAAAATGTCGCCATAGCACAGTCAGCGCCACAAACGCGTGCAGGAACACGCGCTTTCACGCGCTTCTGAACAAAAAAGAAAAATAAAAGTGTGGGACAAAATGGCCAGATGTCTTTACCCTAAGCAAAGCGCACATGAAGGCACCCTAGTCCCAGCAATCCTGTGCATGTCATAGGTGACATTAATCTACCCCAGGCTGTGCAAAGTATTCTCAGTCTTGGTCCCAAATTCGCTGTGGAACCAAAAAGGTCACCGCAAGAAATGTTATCGTTTATACGCCAGGTCTCGCGCCGTGCTTCTGAGTTGGAAGTATACCGGGTTACATCCAAAGGAGTTGACTTGCTACCCCGACAAGAATTGCAGGCCCCTTCTACATCTACCAGGACGGTGATTAAATATCTACAAGAGCTTACCCTATCTCTTTTGCCTGCCTGCAGACAAGGAAGGAGGCTTTGCTGTTATGCACCAAATATGTTTGGGACAAAAGCCATCTCAGCGATCGAGTCAGTTTTCCAATGTCATGAAGATGTCTCCCTGACTACGGTAAAAATAAAAATTATGCTAGGCAATTGTGCCAGTCGTAGGAACTGAAAAATATTGGCACCCACATCAATCGCAACAATCTGCTACAAGTCTCAGTTTATTTTTCAGTGCCAAAACCCATAAACCCGGTTAGCCCTTCAGAGTTATTGTATCCGAAAACGGAACTTGGCAGAAATCACTCGCCCTTTTTCTCAAAGAGAAACTAAATCTTCTTACAATTGACGACCCTTTCTTAATTAGGAGTTCCAACGAGGTAATCGCATTCCTGGTACAGCAGAGTTATAGTCACCTAAAAGCTTTTTTCATCGACATAAAAGACCTATATTACGAACTGCCTTAGGGCGGCCTTTTGGGATGTGTAGAAGAGAGTATTGAATCTTTTGGTGGCATAGCCTTTCAAAATTCCGCGGGTATTTCCGAAGACAATTTTCTACATCCACTCTTGGTCTACCTACACTCGATCTTTATTACCTGGAAAGAAAAAAACGTATCTACATAAGAAAGGTGTCTGCATTGACAAACACCTTTCAAGACAGACTATTGAACAATTAGCACTGGAATTAGACAGACTATAGCTCCAGTGCTAAGTGATCTCGTTTTTCTTAATCATAGCATTACTTTGTCTGGTTTTGAGTTTTCTGTAGCAAGAGGTCTATTAGATCACAGTGCTGTTTTTGTGACGCTTAATATTCGTGTACTGCATGCAAATTCCGAAATTGTCTCCTTTCTCCTCTTTTCTAGAGCAGATGACGTTTCCATTCTTGATTTCCTTAGTTTTTATTTTGATGAATTTGTTGCCCTACGTAATGACTGTGACGTTGATATGTTACTCAGCAAATTCTGCACGTTAGTCAGTGACTGCATTTCGAAGTTTGTTCCAGTCAAAACTAAAAAAGAAGAATCTGACACATCCTTGGATAACTAGGGAAGTGTTACAATTATCTCGCCGCGTTAAGAGGAATAAGAAACTAAAGCATAGTGTTAACCCAGTGGACGTAGACCGTTCTGAATGTTTGAGGAAAACTCTTGAAGGAAAGATGGCTGTCGAAAAGGAGGTTTACTTTAATGTAACACTAACTCAATTTATGAAGTCAAATTCAGCGAAGTTTTGGAGTTCCATCCTACCCAGAGATGAAACACCCCGCAATTTCATTATTCAGGATAAATGTGTTAATGACCCTTCTGATATTTCGAATAGCTTTAATGAATATTTTACGTCTGTTTATAGTCTGGATAACGGCTGCGAACCTTGTTTTTGTCCCACTATATCATGTCCACCGTTAACAGACATTCAGGTTAATGACTCTGGTGTACTTAATTTGCTCCTGAACCTTAACTGTAAAAAGAGTTCAGGCCCAGATGATATCCCAAATTCTTTTCTGTATCGTTACTCCGTCTGGAAATCGAGATATTTAACTATAATTTTCCAAAAGTCTCTTTCATCCGGAATGGTTCCTCGACTTTGGAAATCAGCAAGAATAGTTCCCATTTTCAAATCTGGTAATAAGCAGAGTCTTCTAAATTATAGACCATATTCTCTTACATCCTCTTGCAGCAAACTCTTCGAACACATAGTGTGTGAGCATATCTCCAATTATCTTGAAAATAATTCTTTACTCTGTCCTAACCAACATGGTTTTCGTCGTCTTTTTTCAACCACCACGCAGCTTCTGGAATTTACTCTTGATATTGCTTCATCATTAGATAAAAATTGACGCGTTTTTTATTGGCTATTCGAAGGCGTTTGATAAAGTCTCCCACCCCAAGCTTCTTTGAAAGTTAAAAGTCATTCTTAGACACTCCCTTCTGCTTGACTGGATTTCAGATTATTTGAATTGCAGGTCGCAGTTTGTTTCATTTGCGAATGCCTTCTCTTCGGAAGCTTCGGTTAGCTCAGGTGTACCTCAGGGTTCGGTGTTAGGGCTTCTTTTATTTATTTTATATATAAATGATGTCGTCGAAAACATACCCGTTAAGATTCGTCTTTATGCAGATGACTGCATTCTATACAATGACATTTCGTCTCCTAATGATCAACTCTTACTTAACGAATCCTTTATCCGTTTTTTAATTGGAGCAAGAAATGGCAAATGGATAATAACTTCGATAAGACTGTGTTTATGAGATTTACGAATAAGAGAACCCCTTTAGTTTTTAGCTAAGGTATCGATGATGTCCTTTTAAATGAGGTTACGGAGTTCAAATATTTAGGTGTTTTCTTCACGTCCAACCTCAAATGGGGCAAGCACGTCAACTTTATTTGTTCTCGCGCCCTTACAAAATTAGGTTATGTTAGACGTACTCTTCAATGGTCTACTAAAGAAGTTAAATTCTGTGCTTATAAGACCCTTGTTAGGCCCATCTTGGAGTATAGATCTGTTGTTTGGGATCCTTATTTTAAGAAAGACATTAATCTCATTGATGCCAAGGCTGTAAGGTGTATTTTGAATAGGTATGACCGTAATTTTTCTCCCTCCTCGGCTGTTTCATCTCTGGGGCTGGAGCCTTTGTCTAGAAGGCGAACAGTTGATAGAATTAAAATGTTGCACAGAATTGTTAATGAGGACTGTGGAATAGAGCGAAGTAAATATATTTAATTCTCTACTAGGTCACGCACCCGACGATCTCATTCATTAAATATTGTTCCTTTTCAGTTTCATACTAACTGCTTTAAATATTCGTTTTTTTCACATAGTATTGAAATTTGGAATAATCTTGATGGGGAAATACGTACTCTTCCCTATGGTGATTTCATTAGCGCGGTTCTGTCTATTCTTTTTCGAGTAACGCATGATGTCATCGTTTTCATTTCTGTTATGTTCAAGGGCATGTTGTATTGTTTGAATGTTAATTTGTTTCTGTATTTTCCACTCCTGCAATGACCTCACAGAGGTCGCAGTATGTGTAAATAAATAACTAAATAATAAATTGACTCCCCCAGAGTTGCCAGAGTATTTCGGTACGTTGACGATTATTTGATCATTCTTGACGCCGAGAACAGCAATTTTCCAACCACTGTGGCCGGCGTTCTATCAACTTTTAAAAACTACCTGAAACCATTGGATATTACTCATGAGCTTCCGGAAGAAAGATCTATTCGATTCCTAGATCTCAGGCTCCATTTCCTACACTATGCTGGACACATGAGCCAAGGGGTAAAAAAACAATTCTTCCGTTCAATTCGGCACATTCTAAGCTGGTAAAAAGAGGAATCGTAAAATTAAGTCTAAACAACTCTCTTCAAACATTTTGCGAGCACTCTATTTCAATAAGCCTTGATGCGCAAATTTCAAGATTAACATCCGCCGGATATTCCATCTCTTTATTAACACCAATTGCAAAGACCATCCTCAAAACAAAAAAAAATAAAGGAACATCTGTCACACCAAGAGCCAGAGATAGAACCACGAGACCAGTCGTTCTTCCCTACTTCCACAGGTTCTCTCATGGCATCAAGAAAATCGCTAACAAGTTCAACATCAACGTCGTCTTCTCTGCTCCAGGTAAGCTTGCCAACCTGTGCAAACAAATCAACTCACCATATACCCACCGAACAGTAAGCTGTACCAAAAAACATCAGAACAGCTTCGTTGAGTGCGCAGAGCAAGTGGTGTATTCATTTCCCCTTTCGTGCGGGAAAATGTACATAGGGCAGACTGGACGATGCCTTAATGATAGGCTCCGTGAACACAAAACCAATAGCACCAGAGCTAATTCTGGCCATATGGGCATACACTGCCGTGATTGTGGGTGCGAGGTTCACTTGCCATCTTGAACAATTTTAGGTAGGGATAGTAACCAATTAACTAGAGAAATTATTGAAGCCGAACACATCGCCAGAAATTATGAAAACTGTATCAGTACACCATCTTTAAACCTGACAGAAAAAGAGAAAAATTGTTTAGGCGTATAGAAGATTGGTGCGCGTGATTCGGGAAATTCGGTAGTGCAAGAGGTAGAAGACAAAGTATATAAAAAAGTTGTAAGTTCGCGCGGTTCGTTTGATTTTTGCGTTCTTTTTCGTGTGTAAGGAGTGAGTGTACGTTTGCAATAGTGCGCTGTAGTGTGTGTTAATAAAGGACCAGCCACAGGCTCCCCAGGAACTGCAAGACCAGCAACAGGCTTCCCAGGAACTGGAGCCCCAGGAGCGTGAGCACCGTAAGGTGCAAGATGTTGCCGGTCTCGCCGTAGCGTACCCCCGTCGAGTATTCACAACTTAGGAGCGTGACACGCTGCCCACCGCTGAGCACCCGGGCAGAGCACTCAGCATCCGTCACCCAGACTTCCTCCTCCGGTGAGAGGTCTCGAAGCACCTGCAACCCATGGCGACGGTTTAAGTCCGCTGCCTGCTGCCGCCTCGCCGCACAGTCCCCCTCTTGGAAGGCACCCAGGGCCGGCACCTCAGGACGCAGCTTCTCTTTGGCTCTTGGCATCGGAGAACGCAGAGCCGTGTATACAGAGAGTTTGGTCGATGGGAGGCGCGGGAAGAGCCAGGTCGTGCACCAGGCGCAGAAAGTGGGCTAGACATGCTTCCTTGGCCTACCAGAAGCCTAAAAGAAGAGCGGTGGTAACGAGAAGCTCTTTTGGTCCAAGGTACATGTTGGTATATGGTTTTAATAAGCGCGTAAGAGTGAAGTGTAGTAACCCTTTATGGTTGAAACTAGGGTGCACGTTGATGTTTCGATCATGATCGTGCAGAAAGATGTAAGAAACGAACGCGCCGCTGAACTCTGTTTTGCTTGGATAGAGTGTGACCGCTCGGACAGCAGATTCCCGGCCCTCGGCGCTTGGCGTACGGATAATGTTGATCGTTCCGCTAGTCACACTCTTCCACCATGATTTTGGATGACCATGATTGAAACATCACGTGCACCTTATTCTCAGTCACCGAGAGTTACTCCGATGCACTTATCAGGTTTGTTTCTCGCGACCACCGCTCGGGTATTATTTTCGGCCACATTCAAATTTGTGAAGACGCCCTAGAACACGCCCAGCCCGCTTTCGGCCAGTGGCGCCTCTTCATTTTTCTCCTATAGTTCCCAACGAATGGCCAAACTCTACATATACGGCTCTGGGACAACGCAGACGCCGCCCCATCAGGAGTTGCGCCGGGCTGAAGCCTGAAACGCCTGGGGTGTCCCGGTACGACAACAGTGCCAAAAAGACATCGTCACTTTTGCGAAAAAGATTCTTAATTGTTCTCACAGCGCGCTCCACCTCCCCGTTTGTTTGGGGTAGCCGGGGCTACTAGGGATACGCTCAAAACCATAGTCTCTTGCGAAGAGACCGGGACTAGACAATCTCAGCTGGGACGGATGAGCAAAGATCAGCGGCAGTCTTTATTCATGACCTAAATACCAAACGCAACAGTGAGGTGGCGCCCTCTATGATAATGTGTTAGAATCATGTTAGTATTGTTAAGAGAGACAGCTGCCGGGTAACAAACAACACTAAAGCTGCTGCATCTTCGATTCCACGAACATCTGGTCCTCTCCCTCAGAGATACAAACCCTGTTGGAATGAGGAATGCACAGCCACTCGAAGGAAACAGAACCGGGTTTGGGGTATATATCGCCGTTATCTTACTTCTTTTGACTTGATTAAATTTTTTTTAAACTGTAGGGCCAAGTCACGTTGTACACGAAAACAGTCGAAAAGGACCTCATAGATAAAATATGTATAAATTCTAATTAGCTCTGTCCCAGCAAAAGAAGTCTGGGATCGCCTGCGTAAAGTCTGAATAGATTACCAATATTTCTGAACCTCTTTGTTCTTTTCAACACCCTGTGTCTCTCAAGGATCACGCAAATGTTCTCGGGGAGCATTTCCAGCTTATTCGTAGCTTCTATAATTTAAACAAAAAATTCAAGAAGTTCCAGTCGACTGCTAAAAAGCAGCCCATCTCGACGTCGGCTGTGGTTCGTATTTTTACAATAGATCGTTCACAATGTGTGAACTCAAAATCGCTCTCGGTGCAAAGAAGCAGTCGGCACCAGTGTCAGACAGACGCCGCTATGAAATGTTGAGGAAACTATGCCCTAAATCTATGAACGGTCTGCTAACTGTTTTTAATCATATATGGCAAGCCGCTGCCTTTCCTCGCTGCTGGAAAAACACGCCCACATATTTCCTTTTTTGAAACCTGGGAAAGACCCCTCACTCCGGCGAGTTATCTTACCATCGCAGGCACGAGTTGCTCAGCGGAGACATACGAGAGACTTGTCAATCGTCGTCTTGTCTATTTCTTGAAGACTAAGAACCTTTTTGGCGTAAACCACGGTGTGGCTTTCGGGAGAGACGAGCGACCACAGATCGTTTGGTTCGCTTGGAAACTTTTATACGTGAGGCATTTGTATACCTGCAGCATTGTGTCTCATTGTTTATTTACAAAAAAAAAAAACATACAATAACGCGTGAAGTACGGAATCTTCGTGAGTTCTACAACTGTGGTGTGGGAGGCCGCATGCCTAAGTGCATACAGAGCTTTCTGAGTGACATAACTTTTCAAGTCCGATTGGGCTTCACACTGTCGGATGTCTTCTATCATGAAAATGGTGTTCCCCAGGGAGAAGTACTGAGTGTCACCGTGTTTTCTGTTAAGATTAACAGTCTAGCAAAGGTCGTGCCATCATCGTTATCTTACACATTATATGTGGATGATGTGCACATTTTGGTACCTTCCTGCAATCTCTCCAGTTGTGAACGGCAGTTACAACAATCAATAGGATGTGTAGGTGGGCGGATAAAACTAACTTCAAGTCTTCTCTTGAAAAAAAAAAAAAACAATCTGCTTTCCTTTTTCGTTGCGCCGGGGATTATCTCTTAATCCTTCCTTGCATAATTATAGCATTGATATATCACTCTAACAACAACACAAATTTGTGGGTGTGATCTTTGACAAGAAGCTTACCTTTGTGCCACATCTGAAGAATTTGAAAAGAAAATGCTTGACGTCATCAAATATCCTTAAGGTGCTGTCGCATATATCATGGGGTTCTGATAGGCGCTGTCTCTTACGACTCTTCAACTCCTTAGTTCGATCTCGCCCCAACTATTGTGCAGTTGTATATGGGTCGGAACGGCTATCTGTTCTTAAGGGGGACTCACCCGCAATTTATTTGTAGCCTTGTCGACATTCGCGACTCCAGAAAAACGGATAGAACCTAGCGGAAAAACACTGAACAGGCCGGAACATGTCCTTTCGCGATTTCTGCTTGTCTCTTGAGGCTTCCCTGATTACATGTTGTCGGTGGTTTGCGCGATAGAACAATTAACCCGGTGACTCTGTCGTAACTGTGGTATCAGCTTGTTCCCAGGTTGCTCTGCACGCAACCTACGCAACCGCGTGAATCATACATTCCTCTTTTTTTAACGTTCACCAGCACCGTGGAAGGACAGTCCTTTAATCGTTTCCTCAAAGAAAGTAAAGTCTCTGGAAACTCGTTTACGCCAACACATCGCCGCAGGTTCGAAACGTGGAGGATAAAAAGCGGGGCAAACCATTTTGAGTACAATGCTTGCTTGTTTATGCCCCAGCGTTGTGCCTTGAGCTCGCTGTGCCTTGAGTTGTGCCTTGAGCGCGAGTGTGATAACGTACCGTTGAAGAAGACGAAGTTGTTTACAGGCTTGTCTGAGACGACGAGACGACGTAGTTATGCCGTAACAACCATCAATGCCTCAACGCCGCACGCTTCCCTTTTACTTTCAAAATTGATGCAGCGAGCAACGGCAGCGAGCTATCCGAACAGAGTGACCGAGTGCTCCAATCCAGCTTGCTATGTTATTTCAGAAAAGTGAAGAGTGCACGTGTGCAGATTTGAGCCACGCTGAAGCTGCGTGAATGCACGGACGCCAAAAGCTTTGGCCATGGCTTCTTATTATATGGGACTAGGCATTAATTTTATAGCCGCAGAAAGCGGTGTCAAGCAAACTGCGCTCGGCACGAGACGTTTGATTGACACCGGATGCGGCCGAGATCGGCTTTGCCCAACGGCTTTGCCGGAGAACAGGGAGATTTTTATTGCCGTATATCTAGTGAATGGTTTTCAGACGATGCACGCAGGACGTGGTGATGCCATGGCAACGCACAATGCCTTGTTAGCGCTGCCGCGCACCTTCCTTTCACTTTCAGTTGCATACACCATTCCAATGTTTACAAGTCCTCAGCCCAGCGTGCGATTTCCTCAGCACCGCACGCATATGCTCGTCACTTCGGAAAGCGAGAAAATTACGCGCCATACGAACGAGCACTGAAAATGGAACCGGCCAGTAGCCCTTTTCTGGAGAGGTCTATATGACCGCGGCCGATGCCGCGAGGTGTTCAAGAGTAACTATCACAGCCAATCCAGCATCACGTGACCTCGAGCTCCGGGTATCGCAGCCCTAACTGTCACATCCCCTTAGTGTTGGACTGACTCGGATGGCTTGTAGAGTCCGCATGATACATCTCGGCTATTCCGTGGCCCATTTTAGTGCGAAAGCATTAACTGTCCCATGGAGCGAAGCTGGCGTTGTCTGTAACCAGAGCTTTGCCTGTAAACGTCTGTAGAAGAGAAACGGCAGTTGAATTTGCATTGGCCAAAAGCACAGCGACGCTGATGCTTCGTCACGCGAGCCGGCGGGGCGCTCGAGGTCAAAGCGGACGCGCCTCAGAAAAACACAAAGAAAAGCACAGCAATGCAGATGCATCGCCACGGAAGCCGTCGAGGCGGCGGAGTTTCGCCGCGCCAGCTCAGTGGGGGAGCGTGATGTCACCGTCGGAGCGCATGTGACTCATAGCAACGGCGTCATCGTTGCTAAGGGGCCAGCCCAACTGATGGAAGCTTTAATACGTGTAGAAACATTACTCGAAAACATTTCACCCGCGGGACCATAATGCTTTCGCACTCTTACACGTGAGCAGTTCTAAGTGTCCTCCTGTAATTTTAACTTTAAGTGTTTGCCGATTACATGGACTTTTGTATCTCTTCGCAACTGTGTATGCCCGCCGCCATATCATATACCTTCCTTTGTGTTTCCTCTTATTCCTATTAGTTCACCTCCTCGTTATCACGGCATCTAAGTCTACTTCCATTATAGATTCTACTGTGCCCTCCTCAGCATTGGCCTTTGTGAAGGCTCGTCAACGCCCGTTTCAGTGGCTCCGTATCTCGGTGCGACAAGGGGACCGCCGCACCGAGATACCAAGCCGCGTACAAGAGAAAGTCAGATATGGTGGTTGTAATCTGTTGCGTGTCTGAAACATCTATGTACTCACGGCTCTATTTCATCATAAGTGCAAACGAAGCCAAAGGCACGAGTGCAGTGGCTCTATGGCCTGCACTGACTTCACACCAGTTGCCATTCTGATGGCGTTGCTGCTGAGCATGTATCTTTTGCAGCGTAAACTGTGTACTGTGGTCCATAAAAAGACTGTCTAGTCTTCCGTTCACTGCTTCCGTAAGCGACTGCTGCGGAATGAAAGGTCGTGCTGGCGCTGCGAGCAATCGGTGTGCCAGAATTTGGCAGTTACCAAGTCACGAAGAAAATCTGGAGAAAATACGACAGACACAAGCAAATGAGCCCATCACAGATGAATTATTTACACCTCCTAACCTTGAAAAGCCTTAGCCGTTTTCGCCTGGCTGAACTCTCGTTGTTCATTTGTTTGGTGTAAAGGCGGAGAAGGGGGTGGATGAAAAATTTGAGTATGTTTGTTGTTATCGCCATGCATGCACCTGACAGCCTAAGAAAGGCAAATATGTCCTTGTTCAGAAGACAGAGAAGTCAACAATGATTTTCTGCTTAAATTTCCTGAGACCGAAAAAGGTATTGAATGAGGAAGGTAGCAGCTACACCAGCACGCCGATTGCGCGCAGCGCCCCCTGCAATTTCATCCACGGCGCAGTCATCTCGCTGCGTGGGGAGGGGCGTTCGAACGGGAGACTAGTCAGTCTTTCCAGGGACCACATGTGTACTATCGGGGGGATCGGTGGCCGAGTGGGCTAGTGCACACCAGGGGTGCTATTCTGGTCGCAAACGGGTACCTTTCGAGTTGTGACGTATCGAGAAAGAAGGGGCGGAGCCTCAAACTAGAATGATTCTTGTTTGAGGCTCTGCCCCAACGTTCGGGTTCACGCACGCGCTCAATGCGCGTCCGCCTTTGCACCGAAGAGACTCATACAACAGCACGAAAGCACTCGTGTGCGCGTTGATCAAGTTACCAATCGCATGTCAAACCCCAGCAGCGGTCGATCCGACGAACATCACGGCCATGTTCTTTCGAGTTTATCACGCCAAGGGTACGGTTGTCGAGTTAAAACAATGCAAATACTCTCGTGCATTCTTGTTCTTACGTCATTTTGTCGTCACAACCCGAACTCGAAAAGCGACTGTTAGCGGCAAGCAGAGGCTTTCTAGTTTCACGAACGTTCCCATGGCAAAGAGCGTTGAATCGTCACGCGCAATGAAGCCAATGGGATAGCGAGGTACCTATGTAGGGACGTGTAAAGACCGTTTTCTTTTTTTTTTTCTTTTTTTTTTTGCACGAGCTTTTCTGCAAATAAAAAAGTAAGTAAAAAAGACTGCCCGAGATTATGCGGTCGCGTCCATTTCTTCAGCGCCGAAAGCAAAGAGCATGGCTTATGGGATTGGGGACTACCGTCGTAATCACTGCAGTGAGCAAAGGGAGCAAAGCATTATGAAAACTGCCCGAAGAAACTTTCCTGCATCATCCACAGCATGTTCACGACCGGTGCACTCTGCGTCAATCTCATGACTTGTCATATATTACCACAGAGTCGTCGTCAGCTCTGTATCCATTTGGAGTCTCCTTCACAGGCAAACCGGAAATTTCATTTGCAGCTTATGTTCACGGAGGCTTCACAAAGGATGATCGGTGTCGCAGCGTACCTTCACATAATATTTTCTTCTCGTAATACGATCCGTATCGTGCAGAAACAGGGAAAGCAACGACGCAAACGAGACACAAACACCACAAGGTCGTCACCGCGGTTTTCGCCATGTTTGTTTTGAAAGACCGTAGCGAAAGACTTCGAGAAAACAAGTTGAGATATCTTAGCTAAATTTACTTTACGTCATAATTATTGAAATAATCTTTCCTATTTTATAAAATGATAATATTATTTTTTTCTGCTTCCTTCCATTTTCCGGAAGGTATCCTTTTCTCCGTTATTCGCTCGTTCTAACTCCCGGAGGAAAGAAAGAAGATAACAAAAAGAACAGGGGGAAATGCGGGGATTTCTTCGCCCCAACTGGGTGGATACGTCATCGCGACGTAGGGGGATCGTCAGATTCTATAGACCTTTCCAATGTTTACAAAATCACAGTCCAGCGTGCGATCTTCACAGCCCAGCACGTGCGTGTTCGTCGCTTCGGAAAGCGAGCAAAACACGCGCCATACGCACGAACGCTCAAAATGGCACCGGCCACAAGGTCGTTTTTGGAAAGGTCTATAATAGCTGACCGCGTGCTTGAACCCGAACGTTGGGGCGGAGCCTCAAAGAAGAATCATTCTAGTTTGAGGCTCCGCCCCTTCTTTCTCGATACGTCACAACTCGAAAGTACCCGTTTGCGACCAGAATAGCACCCCTGCTCGGAGCACGTGGAGCGAAAGCTCGCGCTGCAGAACCAGGAATCCTGGGTTCAATTTCCACCCCTGTTCGTTTCAATCTGGATGAGCATGTACCGGCGTGCGGTCGTGCTTCGCTAGTGTGGTGTACGTTAAAAACCCCAGACTACCGGTTGTACCACACTAGCTACATTGCTCGTGTACAGCTGAGACACCAGACGCCCATTGAGGCAGACTAACTTTCGGCTCTATAAAGGTATACAGATTAATTTTATTGTCGCATTTAGTTTTTTGCAAGAAGTACAAGGTGTCCCCGAAAAAAAACTTGTGGCTTTACTGAGGACGTGTGACTCTTCGGTGTGACCTAGGGACTCGCGGAGCGCGAGATTACGTGGCACGTTCTTACCGCTAGATGGGCTGCATAGGTCGTCGCATCTAGAGTTTCTGTATAGGCTCCCTACGGGAGCCAGTGTTGCGCGTTCACGTGATGAGTCGGATCAAGTGCCGTGTAGAAAAGTAGACGTTGCGCGCGCCCCGCCGAACGTTCCTCTGCTTTTGAGCGCGCCGCGCTATTCGCCGAATTCAGTCACGTGAGGAGCTGGATCATCATGCCATGCAGGAAAGACGGTGCTACGGGGATGAACGCGCAACTCTGGCCCCCGTAGGGAGCCTATACAGGAACTCAAGTCGCATCGTCCGTGGTCACCCTAAAATTGAAAGTGAAAGCTCGTCGCGTGGCGGCGAGACAGGGCACGTTGCCATGGCATCACTAGGTCATAAATGCGTCGCTTCTCACTGGTCTTTTTCTCTTTTTTTTGTGCAGCAGGCAGAAATTTTACAAAGACCATTTTCGAGCAAAACGGCAAAACCAATCTCAGCGATGTCAAGCAAAGCACTCGAGCCGCGAGTCGCCGTCCGTGCAAGCTCGTGAAAACTACAACAACAACAAATTCTCTGGCTTGGGGCATTCAGAGCCGTAATAGGAGGCGCGGGAAGAGCCAGAGCGTGCACAAGACGCAGAAAGAGGGCTTGACATGCTCTCTTGGCCAACCAGAAGCGAAAATGAATTCCCTAGTGGTGGTAGCGAGAAACAGTTTTAATCATAGGTACATGGTTTTATAATCGCGTAAGATTTAAATATAGTAACCCTTCATGGTTGAAAATAGGGTACACGTGATGTTTCACCTATGATCATGTGGGGGGTCGATGGCCGAGTTGGCTAAAGAGCACTCCCAGCTCGGCGCGCGTGGAGCGAAACCTCGCGCTGCAGAACCCAGGGATTTTGGGTTCGAGCTCCGGCCCCTGCCCGTTTCGATCTGGATGAGCATCGTACCGGCGTGCGGTCGTGTATCACTACTAAGTGAGCACGTTAAAGACCCCAGGTTAGTAGTCGTACTACACTGACAAAATTGCTCATCTACAGTGCAAACCAGTGTCATTCTATCCTGGCAGACCGACCTTTCGCTGTATAAACACTAAACGTCCAATTTGATTTTTTTATTTTATGATTATGCAGAAAATGTGAGACACGAATGTGCTACTCAAGTCTGTCTTGCTCGGACAGAGTGTGACCGCACGGACGGCAGATTCCCGGCCCTCGGCGCCTGGCGTACAGGATTATGACGGTCGTTCCGCTAGTCACACTCTTCCACCATTGAAACATCACGTGCACCATATTTCCAATCACCGAGAGTTACTCTGACGCACTTATTAAGTTTGTTTCTTACGACCACGGTATTATTTCCGGCTTTTGGTTGGCCACATTCGAATTTGTGAAGATGCCCTGGAACACGCCCAGCCCGCTTTCGTCCAATCAAGCCTCCGGATTTATCTCCTATACTTCCCAATGAATGGCCAAACTCTCTTCTTATACGGCTCTGGGGGCATTTGGTGCTGGTGATGCCACCTCGTAGAACCCATTGAAAATAAGTCTATTGAAAACTGCCGTGTCAAATGTATTTACACAAATACGCAAATACCAAGACATTTCGGCTTCCCGTCAGAGTTTTAAAATTATGATAGAAGGCACCTCTGGTATCTACTGCCATTCGTTTTGTCACTTCTATCATCTAAGATAATTTAATTTCAAAATTGTCTCAAAATGCGGTCAAAACAGTCAAAATGGTCATAATTCTGAATTTTATTAAAAGCGCCAGCGCTCTCAGGGGAAAATTCAAGGGCCGAACGACCTTTATACATCGTCATAATTAACCTCTAAAATAATGGATGCTCTCGTGCATTCCTGAAGCTAATTTGTGTTGCGAAATTTGCCTATTGAGTGACGAGCGGGTAATACACCACCTTGGACTCCGACTTGCTATGGGTGCATTCCACACATCGATCGTTTTAGAAGTTTATATGCTGATACACGTCAGACGTCCCTCGAGAAACGGGGGCAGTACCTTAGCGTCTCTTATGCTTACAAAGTATTTCTAAATCCAAAACAAATATCGCGGTGTAAACTTCACATCAGACCTTTCATGGAATAATCACATTGAAGCCATCTCCGCAGACACCTCCAGAACCCTGGGAGTACTCCGACGTAACCTTCGACCTGCTCCACCAACTGTCCGCAAACTGGCCTACGACACACTTATCCGACCCAAATTAGAATATGACGCCTCCATCTGGAAACCCCATCAAGGCTACCTTATCAATCATCTGGAAGCAATTCAAAACAGGGCCACTCGTTTCATCCTCCCCACGTACGATAACTCCATCAGTGTCTCTTCCCTAAAAAGTCGACTAACCCTTTCTTCTTTGCAGCTTCGTAGGAACGTCTCTCAGCTCTGCCTCCTTCACAAAATCTATTATGACTGTCTTGACCTTAAAACAGCATTATTATCACCTCCCGATCGAACATCATCTCGCCTAAACAATGCCTGTACCATCAAAAGGATCTCTGGCTCAACAAACGCTTTCAACCGATCTTTCCTCCCACAAGCTATCAATGACTGGAACAGCCTCCCATCCTCCATCGTCACCATCGTAGACCCAAACGCCATTAAATCAAGTCTTCAATCGCACTTTTTATGTTGTTAACCGTTTACTAACCTTTTCCTGAATGTATTTATTTTTGTGTCTGCTTTTCCAATGTATAATATGAATGATCCCCCCTTTATGTAATGCCCTCACGGGCCCTGAAGGTTCAATAAATGAAATGAAATGAAATCCTTCTACAGTGCCCTTCATATTCGCAGAAGTTCACAACTTTTTGAAAACAAGCCGAGCATTGTTAGACCATTCCTCCGTTTGGTCACGTTGAGGCTGTTGGGCACCGTTGCAGAAGCGTCCCTTCGATTCATAGCGTCGGTCGCGTGGGAGGTCTCCGGCGTTTTTGGGGCTTTCTACGTCGATGGTCTACGGCAACTTGACCTCCAGGGGTTGCCGCGCTTAGTTTTCCTGGCGCGACAAACGCGACAGGCTCTCAAGAAGGGGCCGGCGCATCGGCGAAGCTGGAAGTCGTGGTGACGTTGGCCGGGACCCGCGGCGAGGTGCAGGCAAGGAGACTGAGGTCGTCGGAGGTACTCTTTAATCTCCCGCGGTCGCTCACCTTAGCGTGGACGTGGGTCGTTCGGGGGGAAGCCGCGCAGCCCCCTTTGCCGGTAGGGGCAATGGCGGTAGATATGGTCAGCTTGCCCGCAGTGGTAGCACAACTGGCGTCGATCGGCCGTCCTCCACACGTCAGTCTTCCTCGGCGAGGGTCGTTCCGGGTGGACGTACTGAACTTGTCCTTCCTGGCGCCAAAAATACTGCGGCATCGAAGTTTCTCGTCGGGGTGGCGCCGTGGCTTGCCGGCAACTTGCGGCGGTCGTCGGGCCATGGCTTCGCAGCTCAACGTTCCCCCGGTGTCGTCGTGTTGATAGGAACTTCAGGTTGGAAGGCTCGGTAAACTTTCTCTCGGACGAGCTCGGCGAGTGATAGTGAGGACGGGCGATCCGCAGCGGGTAGTATCTTGTGTAGCTCTTCTCGCACGACTTCATGGACAATGGCGCGGATGCCGGAGATGCTAGGACTGATGTCGTAGCCCGATGCGAAGAAGCAGCGACATTCGAGTGCCGATGATAGTGGGTGTCTCTTGCGAAGAGGGCACGTCCTATGTTCATGGCTCCCGTAACGAAATCTTCAACGGTAGATGGGGGGTTGCGAACAAGGCCACCGAATATGTCATTCTTTACACCTCACATGGTGATCCCCAGCTTCTCTTCGTCGGTTGCTTGAGGGTTGGCGCGACCTATCAGGCGCAGAGCATCCTCCACAAAACTGGGGATAGTCTCGTTTGCGCCCTTTGTCTTCATTCTAAGAAGGTCCTCGGCCCTCTCCCGGCGATGTTGGTTGGTGATTGTCCGCCTCAGCGCATCATTGCAGGCGGTCCACGAAGTCAAGAAAGTCTTGCGATTCTCGAACTAGTGCCTGGCCGTTACTTCGAGCGCGGAGTAAAGACTCTGCAATGCGCTGTTCGATCGTCCATCGGTTGTGCCGGGCCACTTGCTCGTACTGCTATAGCCAGTCCTCAACCTCTCCATAAAGCACACCGTCGAAGAACGCGGGCGTGCGTGCAGCGACGGGAAGGACAGCGAAGGGTGGAGTGGTCATCGTCGCGGTCATCTTCAGCTTCTGCGACAGGGGACCGAATTTCGGGGGTTGCGCTTCGGAACGGCGGCTTGTTCGGGCTTCGGCGTCTACTGCAAAGGGTAGCCTTCCGTAGCTGAGCACCTCGCTTGGCCGGAGTTTCTTCGGAGGGGTTCTCCTCAAGGGCATATAATGCAATACCAAGCACATCCACCAAAATGTCACGAATGACAGATGATGAGGCGACGAATGAACAGTAACTAAATGTTTCTTTTGGGGAACTTGTGCCAAAAACAAGAATACAGAGGTAGCTTCGCCGGTGTCGAAGGCCGCCGGAGTCGCATGATCGAGTCCAAGAGCGAGACTGACTTGTACGGCGCGGTGAAGCTTCATTTAAGCCTTCCCAGGGAGGATAGCATATTGTGTCTCTATCCTTCTCGGACTATACATTCAGAACATGAATAGGCTAGGCGGTTCTCCAACCTTCTCGAACAAAAAGATCAAACGACACGCAGTGTCGGGACTCAAATCCGAGCCACCTGCGCTTGTGCCAAACGCGCTGCCGACTCGGCTACGTAAGCGCTTTTTTTCTTTATTTCCGGCTACGTAAGCGCGCGACAGTATGAGGCACTCTTAAACGAGTAGATCTGAAATTTTAGAAACAGCTGTCTTGGTTTTCGTAGGCGAGACTTTTAAAGATAACTAAAAGAACTGGGCCGATTCTGTTTCATTGTTTGTTTGTTTGTTTATTTAGCTTGAGTGACCCACAATTACGGCTTGGTGCCTCCTTAGTTGTGCACTTATGAATGTCATAGCATGTATGTGCTTATCAATGTCCGATAGATGTATGTGCGAAAGCCTATCGTACATGTAATTCAATACAGCTGTTTCTGGCATTGTTGCTCGTGTTCTCGCCTAAGGGGCCCTTAGTACTCTATACGTCGGACGGCTGAACGTCTACACCGAGGGCTCCACAAGCCCGGCCAAGGTGACACCCACCCCCACAATATGTATATGCCTGTAATACCTGCGTTGCCGACCTCAGTGACAGCGAAGTCGGTTTTACTTGGTAGCATTAAAATTTATATTTGAAATTTATATACAAAAATACAAGTTCATTGTTCGCGCTCATTTCGAAAGTCTAGCCTATATATGGATTACTTTTTATTCTCCGCTGTAGCCCGACATTGAATGATGGTGAAGATGAATGACTTTTTTGTTTGGATGGGACATGTTAGTTGACGAGTTGGTACGTAATAATTATAATGATGTTTTGTGTATATCTATACAGCTAAAAGTTAGTCAGCCTCAATGGGCGTCACCTCTTCGATTAGCGCAGAAGAGCACCGTATTTTCTCGTGTTCAGCCTGCTATACATTTTTGCTTGATAAATTTCTATTATTGAAACAAAATACATTCACATGGACAGGATAACATTGCAGACCAATACAATAAATGCAACTTATTTCCATGATTAGTTTTGGGGAAATAATTTTTTTATGAGGAATGCGTTTTTGCGAGAAAATCATCCTAGTGAAATAGGTAGGGCTTAAATTACGATGTAAATCATCTTGATTTTTATTCTCCACTCTGATCTTAATGTATTCGTGGTTAATTAATGTCAGGATATCAATGCCTCATCCGATTTTATGAAATAGTGCAGTGGTTGTACCTTGTAGAAGACGGGAAGGATTCTCGTCAGAATTCATTGATTTACTGAAGATGTCACATTCATTTCCTGGGTATATAAGGATGGGAGAGAAACTAGATAAGCTCTTGCAGGTATGCTTCATCCCTCATGCAAGGTCGCCCTCAACGTGTCGGCTCGAAGAACCGAAGTTCAATTCGAGCGCGCCTCCGCCGCCACAGCTTCTTCACACGCAAAGGGGCGCCGCAGCCTGCCGAACACGTCTCACGGTCGAAATTCATCTCCTCCGGTAGAGGCTCTAGGCGCCTTTTTCAGAAAAGTCCCCATTAGTTTCCGCACGGAGCGCATAGGGGTTGTATACTCGCCGAAAACCCATACCAGAAAACGACCAGCAGGCCAAACGTATCGATAAATAAAAATAGAAAAAGCTTCCTTTATAAAACGTTACCGTTTTTTTAATGTTGCGAAAGAGACTAACCATGTTGAGTCTTTAATCATGTTTGTATTGTACCCACTGTGGACACAATGAGAAGTATGTAAAACATAAGACGAACCGGAGACGCATAATTTCCCACAAGCAGTATGTATTAAACGATTATTCCAAGCGCTTATGCGCCTATAGAACGTGGTACCAGACCAGTGTTCTCTGGCTTCAAGGCACGCCAGCCGTACATCAGCGTCACGTAACCTGGAGGGAGTCGCAATCTTTACAGAAATGTCTCCCGTGCCCAGTAGAGCCCGGCGAGAGCGATGTTGATGTCTGTCGGATACTGGATGCTCTTGCGCAGGCATCGCTTTGATGCGAAAACCGAGTTCGAGTAAAGAAAAGAACACAAGAAAACAATGAATTAGTATACACTTTAGTTCGGTGTCGACATTCCTTTCCACACCGATGTTTGTAAGCATGCCTGCAATTTCGCACACGCTGGTTGACATCTGCTTATTTGTACTACCAAATGAAAATTTCTACACGTCCAGTACAAATGCACCAATGTTACTGGTTCTCGCACAAAACTACAAAAAATATATATGTTGTCAGTCATTGTTAACGACACTTCACTTTTAATATTGGGAACGTTTTGTGCACTTGTTTTTTTAAGCTTTGATGAATATATGCGTGCCTAAAAGTTTAAGTAATATTTTTCAAGATACTAAAGTATATTTTTAAATATAATTAAAATAGACCGTTAAACATCGTATCTTTGAAAACAAAATTTAGTACCGGAGATAAGAAAAAAATGGCAAACAAATTTTACTTTGAAATTTTGTTTGTTTCTTTACTAATACCTTCGAGACAACTAGATTTTTCACAAAATGTCCACAAAGGCTGCTTTATTACTATCAATTGTCACAGAAATGAGAATTTCTATCTTCGTTAAAGCAAAAGAAGCGAACGTTCAGGCTTATTTACAATTGTCACCGTTGGACCTCAGAATCAAATAGGTACTCAAGGGCTTGTCATTATACGGACAATGAGTGGAAATAATTTCGTTTGTTTTCCACTCGAATAGTTGTAAATAACCAGAAAAAAAAAACCGAAGTGCACGTCCTGGTTTTGACAAAGTAATTTGTAGATAATATATGAATACATTCTCAGACAACGTTTACAGTGACCGCGGTTAAAAAGTTATGCTCATTTGACCCGTACCTGGTAAAGGCAGTAATTTGCAGAACGGTTTCTGAGTTAGAAATATAGGGCCTCTCCAGCCTAAAAGGGGGGTCGTTAGTTTCATATAATAACCTCGTGCTACGTACCACGACCTCATCGTGGAGGTGTCCGCAAAATTCAGGTCGCGATACGAAAAATCAGGTATATAAAACGCTTGTGCAAAGTCCCCGTCTTGCAACTCACTCGATAAACGGGCCGTCACGTAACAGAATCAGGATGCCGTTTCCTTAGAGCGATGCTTACTCCCTCCTCCTCATCATCTACACATTTCTTGCTCTTCCGCCGTCGCTCTTCTTTCCATTTCTTGCTCTTCCGCTGTTGTCGTCGCGTCAGTGGTGTCGCGTCGCTCAACACATTTCAGATTAGCAGCAACAGCGCGTTGCAAAGGACAGATTGAGTGGACACATGGAAAGACAAACGCATGCAGAGCTGATTTACAACTCACGTTTCTTCTTGTACTTATTTCTAACAATCAGGACCATAGCACAAAGAATACAAAAAGGCTCGAGGTATACCAAGAATGCACGTCGTTCTTCCGCTCCCATACTTCGTCTGCGGGGTACTTGCGTCGACAGCCCAGCGGGGGCGCGCGCTCTCCTCGCCGGGCTGACCTTGGGCGTGGAGCCGCTGCCTCGATCGGCAGCCAGACGCTTCGTGTTACTGGCGCGCTGGCGGCGCGGACACGCAGCGCCATGGGATGGCTGTCGTTGAAACTGACGCGCAGTGGCCAATGAGAGCCTCGCTCCTTGAAACTATGACGTGCGCCAGCCAATGGGACCGAAGCCGAAATGTGATGAATTTTAGCTTCATTGCGCTGCAATGGGAGTCGGGAAACTAGGTGCCGTTTGGCTACGCTTTTCGCGCGGCTTCAAAGCTGGGAGTTATCAGATCTCGGTTTTCACTTGGAAAAAGGAGCTTAAGTGCCATTTGGCGCGGTTTCAAAGCTGATGACGTCGGCTCGTTGTATGGGACAGTTAATGCTTTCGCATTAAAAATAAACTGTGCCCTTTCGCATCGACTGCTTCAGCAAGTAATGTAATTCTTTGGCGGATAAAGAAACAGAAGGGGCGCTGATACACTTGCGATCGAGTAACTAGATCCTCTCTTCAATCATGTTTGTCATCAAAGAGTCCCCACTGCGGGTATATATGTTATTTTTGTGAAAAGGGGATCGCGACCACAGTCCTAGCCAGTGCATCCCTAGATGGCCAGAGACTCTCTTGTTCGAGTTGTCATAAGGCCATCGCAGCCGATCGTTGAAACATCTGTCACTTACTGCGACATACATTTTGTGTATCTCGGGAGTGCGTATCGATGTTGGTAAAGAGGGGAACCAAAAAAGGCGTGACGCCACGATTGGTGGTTGTAGTATCGTGTTACGTCGCAGGTTTTGTCAAATGACAAAATAAAAATGTGCGCATCAAAAGCTGAAGTTCTCGAATTAATTTTCTGATGAAAGCTTAGTGACTTTGGTTTGAAAATTTAGCAGCACAACTAAATATACGTAAATTAGGACGAGACGTGAAAACCCACGATCCCTAGTTTTAAGCTGGAGAGGACCTCTAATGCATACTAAATATTGATTCAGTGTGTGCTTTAATTATAAATTGAGATATAGATACAGTGATATCTGGGTAATGTAAGCGATATTAATACTGCCTCGTAAATATAGAAACCAATAGTCTGGACACTGCACAGCTAGTGTTGGAACGAACTTTCAGCTAGTGTTTCGAACACAAACTTTCTAAAGACAAATCATTAAAAAAAATTAGTAAAGCTTTTGGGTTACAAAGTACACCCCGAGCTTCACTGTTGAGTGTTGTTGGTTGCCCTTTATGACAGAGATTACCAAAAATGCAGAGTAGACACATTTTTCGGTACTTTCTGGCCAAACTGTTCACTTGCCCTGATCTCCCTATGTGTGACACAGACTCAGATGACAAACCTAATGTTTATTTATAGGTCGTGTTTTGCTCTTAAGCATAAATGTAATAGCAAGACACTTGCCTCGCCACTTAGGTGTGGGTAACACACAAAAACAAAGACTGAAAAAACCGAGTTAGGATTTACCTTGATTTCCTCCGTCATTCCGGTCCATTCTTCAAGGGTCCCATACCTGATACCCTGTAAGAAAAGATTATTTTAATGAAACGGTATAGCTTTTGAAGACCATAGATGGCAATAAAATATAATACAATACTAATGAACTATATGTATCCTAAAAAAAACAACTAGACATTAAAAGCTTTTTATTTCTAGAGTATCGAGCGACGTCTAAACATGCCGGTCACTGCAACGTGAAGGAAAACTAAAGCGATTTTGTACGTGTTTGACAAACATAAACTTGAATCGTTTCCATAAATTTTGTCTCCTCAGTAATACGAATATAAATATAAATCTCTTTAATTGGTGTACCAAGTAGAGGACAGCGCTTTTAAAATAGCGACGAAGCCCCCCTTTCCTGACGCGGTCAGTGCGAGGACTGAATCGTGACGTGTTATACAAAAATCTCGACATTTTCTCGCTTACCACAACCACTACCGGAGCTCCGGTCAAAACTTGATTGGGGTTCGCGGTATTAGAGACTTTTAGCAAACCCTTACCGTGTTCCGTGTACCGCACTACTGGAGCGCTTGAAGCACAAAGTGCGCGCCCGCGGTCACGGTATCACTCGAGCGCGCGCTTAAAAGCAGGCTTCAAAGGTTCCGGTAGAGCGGTACGCAGAACATGGAAACGGTTTGCTAAAAGCTCCTATTGCTAAAGCTGCTGGCTCGCGTCTTTGTTAGTGCATCGGCAATTTTCATCTCGTGTTTGTGAACCTACTTTCGCGGCTTCGTCCTTAATCCGCCAGGCGCTGTAAATATCCGATTCGCTCGAGATGCCTGGCGATTAAGCCTGCCGCCGCAGCTTTCTGCTCTAGCCGCTTGATGACGTCTATTTCGCTGGACTTGCGAATATTTGGCGACACTCATTTTTTGCTGCGTTCCCAAAGCTGGGGTAGCTTCCGCAGCTTTATAACTCTGTCAAAGCCTGTTCCTCCAGCGCATGCGAACTATACGTATAGGGCGACACCAAGAGCCTTCTCAGCAGCGCAGGGCTATAGGGTACCTAGATTTAAGAGCGCGCATGAGTATGAAGGCACTTCATGCAGGGTGGCAACGCTGCAGAAGCTACGCCTGCCTTGAGAATGTAGCACAAAATTGTTGACGCCGAGTATAGAACTTCCCGAAAAGGAGCTTCTAAGCGGCGCTATTTTCAGCGTTCGTGCGTACGGCGCGTGATATATGCAAGCTTTGCGAAACGACGAACATACGCGCGTTGGGCTGTGGATTTGCCAATAATGTGACAGTTCATATTTATTACGGGAGTGAGCGAGTGAGTTTATTGAGAAAAAAGGGAGGAAAGTGGGGAAATGCGAAACAAGATGTTAGCCTCAACGCGGGGTCATAATTCTGACAAATTCCACCCGAGCGAGGACAAAACTGACTCTACACTACTTTTCTACCTTCGCTAACAACAACATCTTTTCGCCTGGGTAGAAGGGAACCAAGAGTGGTCTGAAAGGGAGAGGAGGAGGGCCGGGGTGCCTGGCTGTTGGGGTTAGAGTCGGGATGAGTGATCCGCAGCCTCGAAAAAATTAAGGATGGCCTGGAAAACCTTCATCCTGGTCATTCTTTGTCCTTTTGGGAAAAGAAGACATTGTGTGTCTTGGTTGTTAATGTTATATCCTGCGACTGTTTTTTGAAGATCATGCCTTAGTCGGGCGTATTCTGGCCGTACCCCCAAAATGTGTCGCAAATTTGCTGTCACGTCTCACTGGGGACATTTTTGTGTCGACACTAGTCGAATGAGGTGCAAACGAAAGTATGTGTCTGCGCAGCCAGTTCGTAATCTGTCGAGTAAATATTTTGTTTTCTCGTAAATTGTCTTGGCATGATTACATATGTGGTAATCTAGAGGCCGTTTCGGAGTGAGGCTGTTTGGTTTGTACCTCATTGTAAATAACGCTTCGTGCATAGTTGTACAGGCGGATTTCTAGCGTTTATGATGCATCGTCGTGGGCTTCATTGGCAAGGGTGTCTGCTTTTTTGTTTCCTTGTATTCCTACGTTTGATGGGATTCAATTAAAACTGGTAGTGTTTCCTTGAATTGCCCTATTCTGTGCAAGTTGGGCAATGTTTTTTGCTAAGTGGTGTTCTCTTTCTAACTTTTGAAGTTGCGATAAGGCCCCTCTTGAGTCCGGGAAGATTACAAGCTTCTCGCTCTTGCTGTGCTCTAATCTTTTGGGTGAGTGCAGACCACATGGCTGCAAGCTCCGCTGTAGTTGTATCTGTACAGTAACGCAGTCAGACCTTGGAAAACCGACCACTTTCAGGTACGATTTACGCAGCTGTTGTGGATACGCCTTGTTTGCTGCCGTCTTTATAAACGCGAATAATTCCGAAATAACGCTGGAGGGTGTCATTTGTGATGTCACGTGCTACAATAGCCACAACGTGACCACATCGTGGGAAATCTGGAATTTCTTGTGCAATGTATAGATGGCCATCCTGCCGGTTTGGAGGTGGCCGTGGAAGGATGTTTTCTGGGTGGCAGATGTGATGGACGAAAAGCCTCGTGGTTGCGTCAAAGTAAGAAGGATCGCGCGAAAACTTGTGTCTATGAGTGTCTCATATCATGGTATTTCGAGGAGTCTAGCTGCATGACGAAATAACTTTTTTTTTTGTGCTTGATTCTTGATTGGCTGGTCACCAGCCTCGACTGGTGTGAAGACGTTCCCCGATGAAGATGGCAGTCCGCGACAGTCCATGAGTGCACTTTGATCAACGTTACTAGAATATTCTGTTGGGAAACTGCCACAGGAGCCCTGCTTTAAAAATTGGCCAAAATCCGTACTTGAGAACCGAACTAATGGCGATCGCAACGCTGCCATTTCTTCCGCAGCGGCCACTCCAGGAAGTGTACGGCTGCACGTATTGGTTCACGTCGATTCGCGCAATTATAGATGGCCGGTGGCGCCATCTCGCAGGGCCAACTCGCAGTAGGTATACACCAAGTCATGTTCACAAACAAACCGGAGCGCCTCTAGCGACAGGCCACCGGCGCCGCACATGCGCGATGGGGTGTGGGTAAGAAGCACCACGTCCCGCGTCAACGAACCCTTGGAATGTGATGTTGTCGGCGTCGGTGCGAGTCCTTGTGTTCTTTTTTTGCGTTGGAACTGTTGACTCTAAGCCTTCCTAGCCTGAGCAAAATTACCGACGCTCGTTATACCGAAAAACGTGGTGTACATAATGTGACGTGCGGCAATTCATTCCCCGTGAATGCCGCAGAATCGACGCGAAATTCTGATTCATATGAGTCTCCTCGCTATTATCAGGCGCGACGTCACTCGGGTTGCGAAGCGTGGACGGTATTTGCGATGCTTGACGTCGATACTCAAAATCGCAAGCAGAAAGGGACCAAGTGAATTGGGCATAACAAGTCGATGATGGCCACTGGTAACAATGATCAACATCATCTTGTCTTTGCTGTTTACTTCGAGCCTACTTACCCCAAGCAATCTTCAAACTTAAAAGTACTTCGAGGCTTGCACTTTCCTTTTATTCCAACGCTTGATCTACTAATTGCTGTCGTTTGCAAGATTAGACGACAGTTTAAGCGAGTTTGAAAGAGCAGACGACAGCTTGAACAATCAGACTGCCGTATGAACGTGAAGACGCACTGAACGTGGTCCGTGGGTGGTCTGGACAGCTTGACGGTTTTTCTGCGTTCATGTTGGACCAAAACAAATAAATCTGACAGCCACGGGTATCCCTGAATTCAACCCAAAATGCTTCCGGCACAAGCAGTTGCTGTTCCACGGTGTCTGGGTTTCCCCTTCATGGCATCTATCCACGTTCTCAGACGAACCGAGCAGACAGAAAAACAAAAGAAAACTGACTTTAACACCTTTCCCGGCACTTTGGTACAGTGCTAGTCGCAGCGTTTTGATGGCAATGCCGGTTTTAGTGTGGTTTCTTCCAAAACAACACAGGAATGCCCGTCCTACATGGCGACTTCGGCCTACACCCCTAGACCGGAGTGCGCCCGAAGCGCCACCACCACGGCGTGAGGTAACAGAGATGAGTTGGTGTACATAACGTAACTTTCATGTTTTGACTCGTCGCTAAAGGGTGGCGCTGTTATCGTATTTTGTTTGGTCTCGGTGGACGTCAGCGCTCCAGGTTTCAAGGGGGAGTTTCCCAACTGTGTGTTTTAGTAACGTTGACTTTGATGACATGTGTTCATGGCTTTTTACTTGCGGCACTGAAGTCACGCCGCTGCGATGGCGCTGTTATTGGCAGGACGCATGCGCAGACGCTCTACATGACGCGAATCTTGTTCCTGCGCACGCGCAGTGCCCACATTTGGTGCGGAGACTCCGCGTTTGCCCACACCTCGTGAGGGCTTGTTTGTAAAAAGCGCGTTGGTCCATAGTGTCAACATTACCTGTTGGACGGTGCCCCAGCTTACAACCGGCTACTCTTCAAATGACACTTAAAAGTTTACGGGGTTCGTTTATGGAAGGTTTAACTGTTGGACGCCAATTAGCTCTTTCGTCAATAATGACACCAAGATATTGCACCTCGGTTTCTCTTTAAATCCACTTGGCGCCCACACGTAAGAAATTAAGCTTCCATTTGAGCCGACCTCTTGGCCGGTAGGTCAGCGCCAATGTCTTTCTTGCCGGCAGCGTCAGACCCGCGTGGTGAAGGAAGGTGGCTGTCGTATTTAGGGCCTGTCTAAGTTTTTCTTGGACATGACATGACAAAATGCTGTATGAGGGGGAGGGGGAGAGAAGGCCCTAGCAAAATAAAAGATTTCGGGGGGGGGGGGGGCGACTACGTGCCTGGTGTCAGGCCTGGACACCAAAGTGCAAAACATCGTCCGCGTAAATTTCGAATTTTATTGTAATTATTCCACACTTATGAAGTACCGTTGGAAAGCCGGCAATTACCATTCTGAAAAAAAAAGGGCTAAACAATCTTCTTTGTTGTACACCTTATAAAGAGACACGTGGCGAACTCAGATGTCTTGCTGCAATCTTGACTTGAAAGGTTCTTCCGCGTAGGAATAACCGAATGAATTTGAGTGCTTTCCTCTGACACCGATCTGATGGAGGCGCTCTGTGAGGATACTGTGAAGATGTGCATCAACGGCTCGATGAATATCAAAGAAAACAAAGTGAAGCATGTATTTCTAAGCCCTGAGTTGCTTTAGTGATGACGTCAGGCTTCCGATAGAGTCAGCGGTGCAGCAGGCCGGACGGTAACCTGAAGGTGTCGTGGTAGCGCTTGTGTGTGTTCAAGTTTCCAGTTGAGTTGTCGGTGAAGCATGCGTTCGAGAAGGTTGCGAACACAGTATTTTAAGGAGATTGGTGGGACAAATTATTTTTACTGTTTTATTACACTACTAATATAAAATAAAACCTCTAATTGTTTTACTATTCTTCCCCTTTTTTGTTGATGAAGACAAGAAAATACTGAATTCCAGGTCTTTTGAAAATGCGCAACTTAATGTGTCGCTATACTCTAGCGCAAATATATATTTACTTTGACTGCTATTATTCTCGTGACGTCGAATATATTCCAAATTTCAAAGGAATACCATTCCTTAGAAAGATTTTATTACCTTTCTGTAGAAATGAACGTATAAGCACAAAATATATTTATACGCAGATTTGTTTTTTTATAAAAACGTTTACTTGACCGTCGCGTTCAACCCTTACACGTAGGTTAAAGTTGCGCAAAACATTCTGACCATTGTAAAACCACAAATACAAAATCAGAAACTGAAATTGGGACTAAGTGATTCCCAGCTCTAAACATCGGCAAAATCCTACAGGGCAAAAAAAGGGACGAGCCCACGGAAGGTACCGATGATGCGCCATATGACAAAGACGCCATATTTGTTTTACAGGGAACTAGATATTCTATGGCGAACTTAAATTAAGCAAACCCGAAGGACTTAAAAATACAAATGCTGTTGGTATATCTTGACTAAAACTATAGTAACACTGCAAAAGTATTTTAATTAAACTATATTTAGCTGCGCAATGAAATGGCACGCTCTGGCCAGATTTCAACATACATTGGACATCGAGTATAGCTTTACCATGCCGGCAGAGACCTGCGAACGCAGCATCTGTTGAACCACCATACGCGTAAACTCTGTGGTTGCAATAGCTCTGCAAACATCAGTGCCATTCTCTCATATACAGACATGTCTGTCAGCATAAGCAAGGTGGTGTAGGTCTTTTTTTTTAATAAAAAAATGGCTTCCATGGGCCGTAGTTTCGGAACTTTTTGAGGGAAGCTTCAATAATTAGAAAAGAAAAAAAAAACGATGTCAGATAATTTTGTAAACAGTTACTTACCGGATTCATTCGTGTGACCCAGATAACGAAAAATTCAAATGAACATTCTTCCAGTTTGTCTACGAACTCTGCAATTCGTTGCTTAGAAAAAAAGAAAAAAAAAACACACACAATTACTTGCATGAAACATTTGGAAAATATCTTAGAACTCTTTTCTACAATATAAAAATAACTTCTAGATTAACTGCGCGATAGTTTTATGACCGATCACAACATTAGAGACATACAGGCCGTGGGAGGTAAACAAAAACAAACACTAACAAACTTTCGGAAGAGTATATTGCTTCTGGTTGGCTATTGTTTTTGCTTGTGTTTGAAGACCCGCAGTGAGTAATCAATGCGCGTACTTAAAAAGTCAGACCACCTAGAACTGCAATGTGGTACCTTTTTAAATTGACTAATACCCCTGTCAGACGGTACCTAAAATGCCATTTAGGTATTCAAATTTTCAAATGACATTCAAGGTGAACATGCCAGAGGACAACTCTGCATGAGATTTAGATTATGTTTTTTTTATTATATTGCGGTCGAAAAGTCGTTTCGGGCGCAACGAGAGCCCTTTTGTGTCAATAAACAATTTTAACACGGCGAAACACTATTTTCGTTTTGTCTGCTGGGATAACAAAATATATTTAAAAAAAACGGGATGAAAAGCTGCGCGGACTAATTTTAAATATGATCGCTTTCTGACGAAAACAGATGTTTTGTGGCAACCCCGAGGCGAAGCGTCGGGTGAAATTCATTAGCCAACGTAACGTCGTCATAAGCCAATCCGTAATCCGAGCCTCCCGCGCTCCGCCACTACAGCTGACAACTTGCTCGCTATCGGTTCATTCGGTGATTTCGATAGTGCTTGCTTGCTTTGGCTGTCCATCACATTCGATCTTCGTAAGTCTGTGAGGGATCCTGGATGCCGTATTGCGCTTCTGCCGTTGATATCATGGCGGTATGGGTTGATCTCGGTTCTAGCATATTTGGTTGTTGAGGAGGACGTCATCTTCGTCGTAGACGCCTTCCGCGAGCTTCGCCTCGGAGAGGCTTCTAACAAACAGTTGAGTACTGTTGCTAGAGCAACTATAGTGGCACACACTGCGTCCAAGCATACTCAGCAAATTAACGCAGGTTTGAAGACAGGCTACCGTACCTACTAACGTACTACGTCTCCAAGCAGCCGCTTGGGTGATGCCGGCGACGTGATTAGGTACCTTGTGAATGTGCGTCGGCCCTACATAGACTGCTTGGTTGGTAAGGTGACTCGTGTGCACCTAACCATCCCAGTGAAAAAGTGAGTCGGCGCTGCGAAGCCATGCTCCACTGCGGAAGACAGAACCATTGCCAAGTTGCTCGTTGTGGGGCATTCCATTGCCAGGTGATCGCATCCATCCTCGGACGTGACTTTTCGATAATTTTGAGCGCCGCCGAGACCACTGAACTGTTAAACACACACGGGATAACCGAACTTCTCAAGGATTCCCGCAGGTCATAGAAAGTCGCTTGACGACTGCCACCTGTTACATCAAGTTCCAGCGCCAGCGGCTACCAAAACTACATAGGATTGTAAGCACCCTTTTTTGCAAAACGAAGGGGGGGGGGGGGGAGTGTTCATTATAACAATATACAATTTATCATTAAATGTTGATGTTTGAATTAGTAGAATAGAAATCACTGCATTGTTTTTCTAGTTCATAGGAAAATTTAAACGATCTTGTTTCAAACTCGCAAATTTACAAAAATTTTCAAAATACATCACTTGTCTTCTCATTACTTATTGATGCTGAAAACTGACTAATATAGCTTCTGCCAACATTGGAAGGGTATTCTTTAACGTACTTTGATGTAAATAGAAAATAACTGGACTGATTATAATGCAATTGAATGCATTATAATGATTTGTCCTTTGTCCCTCTTGTTCCCCTTCTCCAGGGATTATTTTTATCGAGAACTGAACTCATCATCTTCCCAATCATAATAAAATGTGAATTGGTGTGTATGCAGGTGGAAAAAACTAAATAACTGTTCCTAAATACGAGATGAGAGTGCCAGCTTCTAGCCCTGCTTAAAAAGGTACTGAACCGAAATTTGGATTGCGAAAAATAAGGCCGCAGATTTGTTGAACGGGACGCTACGAACTCCAAAACATCACTCATACATCGGTATCTCAAACCGATGGCCGAACCTTTTGAAAAGAAGGGCGCGATCACGCGAGGTCCTTGACGTCATTGTCCTCTGGGAGAATTAGAGAATGAGGGGAAGCGGCATCGCTTCTCTCCTCCTCGCTTCGGTTCCCTTACAAAAAAAAAAAAAAATATGAACCAGTCTATAGACATCTTAACGATTTTTTAACATACCTGTCCACTTCCTATCTTATCGCCATTTTTCTACAAGGTTTCTACAGATTTCCTGTCAATAGGAGTCTACAGAGCACAGTCGTCAGAAATCCTACCAACTGTCTGTCGCCAACGGTCGTTAGACTTTGCGTCGCCATATTCGTAGATTTTCTACAGACCTGACTTGATAGACCATACACACTGAAAACATGACAAAATCGTTGATATGAATCATAAGCAGTTTTTGTGTTTAGTAAGAAACTCTTTTACAACAGGCTTGAAGTGAACTACATAGTCACAGGATTTTATTGTCACGAGATCTGGCCCTGATAAACATTTAAAAAGAATCACACAGAGTATATATACATCAATAACACAGGTTTCAAATCAAACATGTTGTAGGTTGCAGCCTCGACCACTGCCAACACCAGATTTAGTCACCACGATTCCAAATCAATAGGTTGAAACAATCATGCACGCTAGCCTTTTTTTGAAAGTCTAGCGTGCATTCTGGTCTATATGACCAGAATGTGACTTCAACCTCCAACGAGGGTAACTAAAGGCGATATACTGCGAGAATGTTCTAAGCTTGATGATTTAAGCCAGCTGACTGAGACAGAAAGGAGGATAGCATCGCAACCTTCTATCAGCGTGCGTCGGCGATTCATCGTGTGTTGAAAGTCAGACGATAAGCTGTCCGTGGTGTCTTTTATGTGTAACTCTTTCGTAAAAAAAAAAATTTGAAGTTTAAAAACTCGAACCTAACAGTGTACAAATAATTTTAAATTTATTGATAAAAAATGGGTATATATTTATATATCTATATATATTCATATATATATGTACATATATATTTATTTATTTTTGGACATCGTGCGCTAAAAATAGTCGCGCTTAGTTCTTCATTCTAAATTATAATGCGAGTTATACGACGTAAAACATAGTGTCTTCAAACTTGCCCCATTTAGAATCGCTTTTGGGCTGGACAGCTTCTTTAGAAATTCGAAAGCTGGCCTTCAAAGAGCTGTCCTGTTCAATCGGTGTTGGCAGCAGGGTAGACGATATGCGTGTTTTAGGCCAATCGTGTTTCCGGTTAAGGTCACGTGACTATAGTCTCGAAGCTGGTGATAAGGCAGAGGACGGAACCTGACTAAAAGCCCAAGGCCACGCATAACATCCACTGCACTATCAACCTTGGGTACAAGTGACAAAACTTGTCGTTGTGTTCATTGTTGAGATGGCCCTGCAGATTAGCTTTTGTAAGCGCACACCCCGTTCTGGGCTGCTTCCTTTCTACTCCTTCTCTCTTTTTGTCTCTCTCCCTAAGTTGAAGGCGTGGTAGGTGCTTGAATCCGAAGAGTGATCACGTGGTTTGACGGATGACGCATTAGCCGTTGACAAACCCGGAATGCCTTCGAAGACCGGACCTAGCTTCGCGGGTGATGCGGCCTGCGGGCCTGCTGTGGATTTCGCTTCTGTGGTAGATGTGGTAAATCTAGTTACAGAGTTCCGATCACCAGCAGCGCATTTCGTCTTAGTGCCAAGTGCGATCTTCAACATGCGGATTGCCAAGACCATGGATATTCTTTCGGCAGCGCCTACACACCGGTGATCTTCCTTTGTTGTGGGCATACATGTGACCACTAGCTTCGACGGACCGAAGACACGACGGACCGCCTTCTCTTCCATGTGAGTGACAAGGAGAGGTCCTCCTGACCATTTGGGATAGGTATTCTTGCTACGCAATTTACGTTTTGTCACTACCCGATGAGTTTGAACCGTGTCGAACTCTGTGCCAGGAATCTCCGACGAGTTCAAAGTGTAATCCAGAGCGATCGGCCCAAAAGGGCCTGTACAGCGTTATTTGTAAGTTCTTTTTGCACCCTAAAGTCAAAAATTAAAAAGTTAATTGAACTATTTTAGTTAATTTGCTAATTACCTAATTTCACGTATTTTCTAGAGGCCGCCATGGCCATTAACACTTCCCCAGGGCTCAAATTACTCTATCTCAAGTTCCCTTTTTGAAAATTTGGTGCAACTAAAAAAAAAACACCCTGTATACGTCCCTAGTGTAAAATAGACTTGCTAATGGAGCAGTAATTTGAAGACACTTAACTTTTTTATTACCATGCAAAGTCAAGGCTTCTATGAAAGCTGCAGGCATAAGCTGGTAGCTTGGCGTTGATTGGAGTGTTTGGCCGGGCCAGCTGTATTGGTGGGGTTACAGCCTCTATCGTCCATCATCCATGATCTCCCACCCTTTTTGCTTCCAACATATCATGCCCGTTTTTCCGAATTATCGGGCAAGTGAGCCTGTGAATGGGGCAAGTGCATGTCCCCAGTTGAGTATTGGGGAGCTGCTCAACTGGAGATTTTAATAGATGCTAACTTGTCATCTCTCTCTCTCTCTCTCTCTCTCTCTCTTTCAGGCCACACCTGTGCACTTTTCAAGGTCTATGCAGCAAAGATCAAGCACAGCCTATCAAGCATGCTGACCAAGCTGAATAAGTAGAACAAAACACTGCTCAACAACTGAGAATAAAAAAAAAAAACGAAAAATAAGAACATTTTGTCTGGTCTTTGCGTGTATAATGAAGCAAGTGCTCTGCATGCAGCATATGCATCAGTACACTTCATAATTGATAACTAGCATTACACAAAGATAAAAAGTGGCCTATTTTCTGCAGATAATGGATAGAGTTGAGGAGATTTGTCTGTAGAAAGTGGGCAGAAAATGGGTAGAAACTGCTATATTCTCCATAGTGAGATGATAGAAACTGTGGCCACTTGTCTACAGCAATTCGTTAGAAACTCTCTTCTTGGCGCTAGAAATGGGACAGGAGTGTTGCTAGAATGTCTGTATGTTTGCTGTACAGAGTCGCCACATTTTCTGTACACTGAAGTCTACACAAAACCTGTAGGAAGCAGCGGCCAATAATCTGTAGACATTGGTTAAAAAAGTGGACACATTCTCCCTAGGAAATCTATGCTCTTTAGCCATAATTCTGTCTAGAAATTCTGTAGAAATTGGTTAAATTTTTTTGTAAGGGTTCACCAGCGCGGCGGGACGTAGCGAGGAGGAGATGGAATGAGAATTGTTACCTGACTTGTCTACCATGTTGAATAAATCTGAGACTGGGGCAGAAATTAACATATAAGTCGAAGGAAAAGAAAAGGACAAGACGACGTCATTTTGTCCTTTCCTTTTCCTTCAACTTATATGTTCATTTCTGCTCCAGTCTCAGGTGTATTTAACATGGTTAACATTCACCAGCTCGCCTGCACCCTTACTCTGTTATCTCTGACTAGTCTCGTCTGCTTCGTCGGCCGTGTTCAATTGCGCGCATCTTTTAGAAACAATACGGCGATCCGTTAGAGATATCGCTGTATGAGTGATGTTTTGGGGTTTTGCAGCGTCCCGCCTATCCGTCCAGCCTTGTTTTCTGAGCTCAAAATTTCGGTTCAGTATCCCTTTAAGCGTCTGCTTAACTGCGATCACCGAAGCTCGGCGGCGGAGGTGGAGTCTCTCGTCCTGAGATAATCGTAATAATTGCACTTGTTACATTTTGTTTGTGGCGGTGCGCATCGGCAACTTAGAAGCAAGAGACAGGGAATTTTTTAGAGCCCTGCTCTCGTGCAAAGGCTTGCTAGTGAAGCGAGAGTCGTCGCACTCCCACCTAAAAACAAGGTAAACATAGGGGAAACGGAAGTATCTGTCTCCTCTTGTCATGGCGGCCGGAAGTGGCGCGAACACCCTGTATAGAGTTTATTCTTTCACCTGCAAATAGAATCTGCGGACACGTGTTTTGCTATTAATATTTATTGAATCGCTTCCGGAAATACATTTGCACTCTTAGAAAAAAGGGTATCGATAGTCCTCCCTAAGGGGAGGAACGGTCTTGTAACCTATGTTCCTTTAGAAAGGCAGAAACTTTCGTCCCTGAAGCAGGGGAGCAAATAGTTCCTCCGTCGCCTGCATCTCAATATAGCGGCCCTGAATCGAGCAAATCGAGCTCAATAAGGCTTAACGAGGACGCTACGTCTCTTGTACGGGACGAGAGGAGCCGTAAATAAAAGCGTATCACGAGCTTTCCGCGAATTGTGTTTATTTCCGAAGCCAGATTCCCCCCGCAGGTACAGAAACTTGCGTCTCCGAAAGCAGTTACTCAGTCTTCTCGTCGTCAGCACTGCGATGTTAAACGGAGACAACCGATACCCTGTTACTTCGCGCACTTTACGTCTTACCTTTGCTGTTCCTCAAGTCACAATCCCTTTGTCAACCGCACATCACGGAGGAATGGCAAACCTATTCGCGAAACCAAAAGCCGCTCTCAAAAGAACAAACTCGAAGCCGCTGTTTATCGCGCAGTGTGAAAGAAGGTTAAATCGCTTGCCACCAGATGGCAGGGTCAAGCAGAGTAATTGCAAGAAGCTAGTATATGTGGCGCTAGGTACCGTCCAATTCATGTTCTGGAAAAAAATATTTTTTTTTGTTTTTAGGCCACCATTGCCCTTCGGGAACCTCTATTATACACATATGTAGACACATTACGCATACTAGAAGCATCAGGTAAACATACATTGAGCGCATACACATACATGGCACATTCAAACATCAATACAACGGCACACTACCCCGACCACAACGAGGTGGAGGGGCTTAGAGCGATAAACCGGGGTTCCGGTCTGCACTCGAAAGTGACCCCCATAAGGCCGCTGCCATTGTACGTAAATTTGACCACTCGTCACGTGAACAAACCGAATACGTGACGTCACAGGAAAGATGGCAGCGCCCAGGCAGCGGCTGGCCCCAGCTGGGCCAGAGCATTGGCCGGAGCTTGTCGGATGCTTTGTTTGTTGTCGTTCGTCTCGGCGAGTTGATTTGCAGACGCGGAAGCCGTCATATGAGGCCGGTCGAAAACGACTTCAGAGTTCAGCGTGGCGTCTGACGTAGATATAATGTGAAAATGCGGAGGAACGGTGTGCATTTCGCTGGTGACCGGACGGGGATATTGCCATGAAAGAGACAATCGGCCCGTTGCTCGTACCTCGGATTGATTCGGATACCGCTAGGATAACTTTTAAGGCGACGTTTCTGTGCTCTCGTTGACCATCGGAATCTTCGAGATCTGCAGTAAAGCGTGTGCAATATATTTGGATACACAGTTTAGTGACGGAAATAGCGTGAGTCGTGCTTGGCAGTGTGCAATCGTGGTGCCGCTTCGTTCAAATGACTGAAGGCTTACTTTGGTTTTGCGGTGCACCGGAGAGCTGCCTTGAGGCTTGTAGTTCCCGTGCCGTGCTAAATGATACTGTGCTGCTTCCCAAATTGTTCCGGCGTAGACGTGCACTTTCACGGAGCACAGGTGTTGCAGTTGGTATTGATTCCGCTGGTCTGTCGCACGTTTCGTTGATACAAAAGTTTCATCAACACTCGTTACGCGAATTGCAAGCTGTATGGACATTTCATCGCGCGTGTAACCTACCCAGTCCATCCGTTCACGCCGCTTTGCGACGACAGTCTGCGGTGGCTCCTTACCAGAAAAGGGGTCCCACATCCATTTTAGTTCAGCTCGTCTGCAGCAGTCACCAAACTCCGAAGGAGACGATTTATTCGGACAGAATGCCAGTAAAGCAGTGCAGCTTCTTTAGTGGTCAGGATAGACTCTCTTCTGACTGTTTTGTTATATCGTCACGGATGCTTGCTCCAGTCCTATTTTCTATCAATATTTACTATTCTGCAAAGTTCCAGGCCATGCTCAGCTGTCATCGTATGTTCTGGTGGAGGTGCTGCGCACTTTACCCATAGCCCTTCACTCTGTGTGGACCCTGGCGGCTCCTCAGCCGAGTTGCCCGATAACAAGACACGGGTGGCGGATTATCCCGCGTCTTAAACCCCCGGCCAGCCGGGAACCAAGTCCTATCCCGAGCCCGGCAGAAAAACGGCAAGACGAGCGAGTACCACAAGGACGAACCTCGGAAATACACCACGAAGAACCTGAAATCCGAACCAGTCGCTGCTATACCATCAAGAACCACCGGAATTCGGTCTTTTGCCAGAAAAACTGAAGCTGACTAAGCCTACAATGACAAACCTGTAGCAGCAAACGGCGTCCGCTCCCACCATCGTTTGCATGCCCGTCGCACCTTGCACTCCGATGCCCTTTCACGCAAGGTGTATGAAGATGTCGAGGGCTGGATTGAAATATATGACCGTGTTGCCCGCCACAGTGGGTAGACGGACAACCAGCTCCCTGCAGAACCTATACTTCTCATGGAAGAAACGGCCAGGCACTGGTTTGAGAACCACGAACCCTCCTTAACGTCGTCAAAAAGTTTGCAAGATCGAGCTGAAGTGCAGGTTCATCAGACAACATTGATGAGAGAGAGCCGAATTCCTGATTTTGTCCAGGACACGGCCCCAACGAGAGCATCACCGCCTTCGTGGAGGATGTTTTGCGCCTGATCGAGCACCCACGCCAAACCGGATGCTGCAGAAGGCAAGAAGCTAAGAATCACATGTCCCTCATGTGATGTGAGGGACAACACCTTCGGCAGCCTTGTCCGCAACTCCACGACAACAGTCGAAGTGTTCATATCACCGAGGCTTCCAACATTGAATGTACACTGCAGGCCCGAGCCTGTCAATATCAACAAGTCCCCAGCGTCTCCATACTCGAGTCGTTCAGCTGCTACTTCGACGCCAGCCTCCCAGGCATCCCCGACATCATCCACAGCGTTGTCCGGGAGGAGATCAGGAAGCTACTTCCGAGGGTGACTTATGCCACGAAGTCACTGCGACCGCCACCGGCTACCCGTTACTATTCAATGCCAATTCACCGAGACACCCCAACGCCGAAGCATTCATATATGCCCGAGCTTGCTGCATTGATGCAGAAAACTACCAGGAAAATTTGCGGATTAGAAGCCAGCCCTGCAGCTTCAGTGCATCAGATGTCAGTGGCCGCACATGACGTATGATTACAAGACGACATCAATCGGTCAAAGTTGCCACTCGACCGAACTGAACACCGACGTGCCAGGAGCGTCATCCGAGAACAAAGACCACAGGTACTACGACTGAACACCTGACACAAGACTGTCGCAGAAAGAACTCGTTATGGAACCATTTGCAAAGAACCAATAATTATTTAATCAAGTGAAAATAAACCTATTTGATAAACTAACCAAACAAACATATTTCCGCTCGCCTTTACGCCTTCAGAGTCTATACAAAAAGAATTGTGTTCACCGCGCGTGCTGGACCTTTTGAGGACACTCGCATCTCTGACCCTCAATATTAATTAATGGGACATACCAGACTGGCAGACTGGTTGCATTTGGCTGTACTCGTTCCACTTCTCCTGAACATGTGTCACATTCGAAAACCAACTACAGTGATGTGAAAAGGTTATTTATTAATTTATTCCCTCCAGGGGCCTTTGTAGGGATTCCAGAGAGGATACTTAAAACTACACACATGATAATATCATTAAAGCACACTGCTGTAACTTGTTAATTGCAAAAGCAAACACACCTCTGAGCATCTAGTTTATTAGTATGTGTTGATGCATTGTTTTATAGCAGGACACTTTCTATACGTATGACACAATAGACCCTTTCAAAACCCCATCAAGCAACATGACTGTCGCCATTTTTTTTCGGCGTAAATCACACGAATGGGCCCCGGTTCACGTCGAATGCTACTGCAGCATTCGAGTCCAATTGGCGCTGAGCGGAGTTCACAGTGATGGCGGAGATAACACTCTTGTTGAAGAAATGCCCAAAGTATGAAGGCCTTGGGCAATTAGAGTAGTAGCTACTGTAATTCGTTTCATCACAATTTGGCAAACGGCAAAGGCTACAGTCTCGGTGAGTCAATATGCACGTTGGAGAGAAGCACATGACAACATATAATCAGAGTGCTCGTCAGCACAGATTTGTCACACACCTTCACTCCGTCTCTCTGATTAGCACGATGGGGCTATGGCGGTTGCCCTTTCCCAAATTACGGTGATACGTAGTATAGGCAGCCCACACTTTAAAAAAAAAAAAGTCTATTGAAGAGACAGAAAGGAATGGTCGTCAACATTTTTCAACAAGAATACTCTTTGGGCAAGGGATGAACACAAATATGAATAATCTTGTCCAGGTAATCAGAACAAGTAAATAATTGACCAAGTAATACAATGAACTCTTGATGAAAAAAAAGATTGCTGCAATAAATCCTACGAAAGAGAAAATGTGCAGTTAATCTATGCGTACATCAAAACGGTGTTTCTTATAGCAAGTCGAATAGCTTTGAAGCAGTGCCTGCAACGATTTATTCATCCCCACACTCAATAAAACATCATCCTCGCAGCTGAAAATAAGTGTGCACCTCGCACTCACAAAAAAAAAAGGAAGAAAAGCGATCGAATGTATAAGCGTCGATTAGCACAAAAGGTTAAAAATCGCAGGAGCTTTCTCGCTAAAAGTTTCTATGGTTATTCGGTGACGCAGGGCTGAAACACCTTCGCCTAGGCCCTAACGCAACGTATACCATTCGCTTCGATTCTCAGACGTTCAAACAAAGCTAGAAAAATGCGAATATTTTATGCTAGGAGTTATATCGTAAAATTTCTGACAAGTACAAAAAGTAAAGATCGAAGGAGCAAAGTTGGCTGTGATTATGCAGTTAGTTACCTAGGGCTGAAACGAATTCCCCGAGGCCCTACGTCCGACGCATACACTTCGCGTCGATTCTCAGACATTCCAACGTTCAAACAAAGCTAAGCGAATCCGAAAATTTCATGCTAAAAGCACTCAAACAGGGTGTCGAACCGAAATGTTTTTTGTTCCGGTTTTCGTTCCGATTCAGGGAAAACGGTTCAGCTCCGGTTCAACTCCGGAGTGAAACAATAAAGGTTTAAACCCGTTCGAACCGGCTCGTACTCATATGCTACAAAAACAATTGACGGCAGCAAAAAATAAGCTATGCAAAAACAAAGGCTCACATTCCTGTGTGGAACGAAGAAGCAAGTGCTGGAGCACCTCGGGAGGTGGGTGAAAGCGCAGTTCAATTTCAGGCAGCTGACCGAAGAAGCAGGACGTCGTCAAGCATATCTGGGGAAAGACGGCACCTCTGAGACGATACGACGGCCTTCAGTGCATAAAAGGCTCTCTCCACGCTCACCTGGGTCGCAGGCACTCTCAGGGCTACTTGTGCCAATGCGTAGAGTTCTGGATTGCGTTCCCTTCTCTCCGCCCAAAACTGCAATGTTAGCGTCCCTTGAAAGCCGCGGCTCCTTGTTTAGCATTTCCAGGAGGCATGCTATATCAAGTGGGCTACTGGTACCTCGAACGTGCACGCCAGCCTCAACTTCTCCTTTCCTTGAGGAGCGCTTGCAGGGCGTCTTCCGGATCATCTGGAGCCGTCGCAGTTTCAGAAGAAAGGGTAGATTCTTGCTCGTATTGCAAAGGTGTGATTTGCCTCCAAGTCTCAGTCAAATGCAACGTCGCCCGGTACTTTTGCTCAGGGGCGAGAAGAAGGCGGTAGCGGGGATTCATGTACACTGCTGCACAGAATACATCAATGTCAAGAAGTTCTAGCTCCCTATTTTTCATTGACTGGACCAAGGCATTTGCTAACGGTGACGATTTCTTGAAAGTTTCCATGGAACATCTCAGCAATGGTCAGTAGAAATCTCCTACAGTGAGCTGTTCCTTCTGCAATGTCTTCGTCGCCACTTCTGACGGGCGAAGCGATACTGCGAGCATTTCGACTTCCGCCCGTACGCCTTCAGTCAACCTGGAGCTTTCTTATTTTGAGAGGAACCCTCCAGCGAAGCCTCTTAGTTCAAGTAGCCTGGTGAGCATATGCTGCGTGGACATCCACCGCGTTGGACAATCAAGCACTGGTTTCTTCAACCCTAGCTTCAACCCGAACCAGCCGAATTGACGAGCCGAGGGCCTCCCGGAAAAGCAAGTAAGCGAGAACACTGGTACAGAGCTCCACGCTAAGGTGGGCTGCAGCGGACGCTAGCAGCTCGCCTAGCATATCCAGTGCTAAGAGCCTATATTCCCGGCTGAGCAGCGACGCGCGGAACGTGAAGTTTCTTTGTACGATCAGAGCGCTGAATTTTGAGGATGGCTCGTAGGAATGGCCGCGGTCCATCTTAGGTTGAAGCTGAGCATAAGCAACGAGAGTCGTCGCGTCTCTGAACGCGCCTGAGAGTCTGGACAGAGTAGTGGCAACTCGCGAGGCGCGTCGGCCGCCCGTCGTTAGTTAAAAAAAAGAACGCGCGTGGAGGGTGGAAAGGAAGCAATGCTCAGAAGAACCGTTCGTCTTGATGTTTGTCTTTCTGAGGAGAAAACGTTTTGGTCCTTGATGTTCCTGCAACCAGAGATCAAAGTGGTTTTGCTGTTTTCTGTAGCTGTAACTGTTGATTAAATCCCCCTTCCCTTCCCGGTGGTAGACTTTAATTTCGGTCAGATTATTAAATCCGCTGAGTTATTTTAAAAGCAGATTACATGCGCCACAGTATGGCAATTAGTGCAGGTTCTAAAATATACATCGGCCTTTGTATCGCTTTCTTATCCGATCAGTCGTACAATAAATCAAGGCGTTCAAAATAAATCGCACACAACTCTACAAAATTAAAGACAAGAAACATCAAACAGGCTTATTAATTGGTCCCTTTTGCTGACGTACGAATTGGGTATGTTGTAGCGATAAATTTTCTTTGATGAACCATTTCCGGTCCCCAAGAAAAGGTTGGACCGAATGTGGGCATTTGTTAAAGAATTACGTAAGACCAGAAATCCCAGAAAATTTATAGTTACTGTGCCCATTTCATTTGAGTTCTCGAGACAAACTTTATAAATAATGAAGACGGCCGTTATGTGAAAACCTAAAAATGGAACGTTGCAGAGCTTTCCGCTACGTATTTTTCTCGCTTTTTGACTTCCCACATGAACGAAACATCGCACAAATAATTTATCAGTTTTGCCCAGGAACGAAAAAAAGAATTATTTCGGTCGGGTTCAACTCCGGTTTGCGCGAAAATAATTTTTTTGTTGCATTATTTGTTTATTTTTCAGGTTACTGTGCTTTTTGCAGCGTACTTTTCACGTGACCTGACTTCGCGTATGAACCGAAAACCGCATGGAAAACATAGCGGTTCCGCTCCGGAACGAAAAAAAGTATTTCGTTCCGGTTCAACTCCGGTTCGTGCGAAAATAACGTTTGTTTTCCGGTTTCGGTTCACGGCTCGGGTTCGGTTCAATACTCTGCACTCAAAGTTCTATCGATCCCCGAACACATCCGGGAATCCGAGCACCGGGACGGCGATACGGCTGATGCTGTCTCACAAGCGTTAATATCCAGATGATGAAGAGCGATCTTGCGCAAAAAGGGTATAAAGTTTCATTCCTTCATGTTTTCACATTACACCTTTGTCAGCGAGCATGAAAAAAGCCCGAAGTCGTCGTAAAGCAGCTACACATCACGGCTACTGCGCACCGAACAAACTCGCTGCCATCTTACTGATGACGTCACGGCTATTGTGAGGTCACGTGACGAGTGGTCACGTTTGCGTACAACATGGGGCTAACCAGGGGGGGGGGGGGGGTGCCACTTCAGAACTTCCGGTTGATCTCTCTAAGCCCCTCTACCTCGTTGCCCGACCACTACACCTGAGCTCTGCGTTTCCGTCTTTTATACTGGTCGTTTTGAACGTACGGAATTTTTCGGTGACTGCGTAAGCAATAAAAAATATTCCCAGCATGTTGACCTTTTTTCAGCAATGTCATACCTCTGAGAGTATTTTGAATGGCTCAGGGGATGAATCTCTTATTAAAAAGTAAACGCTGGATCATGCTGTAATTATTTGAAAGCCAATAAATCAAGCCGCTCCAATGCGGTTCGAAGCCATGAGTTTGTTTCCCCGCACGGCACGTCGTAGCTTGTATTTCTATTGCAGTGTTTGTTTTTCTATTTGTGCTTCTCGCGCACGGCTGCAATTGCCGTCTTGAATTAATCTCTGTAGGGCGGATATTCACTCAGCTGGAAGTGATGCTTCACGGGCAGAAAAATCGCTTTTCGATCAACTTGAGCGCAGTCAAAGCCGCGACTTGCGGCAGGTGTCAAGTGTACGGAGCTACGCCGTGGCGAGCTCGAATATTTCTAGCGCTCATCCCAGCGCGCCACTTGGAGGGCAGTTTCTCCAGGAACCGTAGTATATTTAAACTGCAAAATAAAGGGTAGCTTTTTTTTTTCGATTTTACCTAGTATTCTTTTTTAATGCTAAAATTCCAGACTGTCAATATACGTACTTTCCGTCATAATTTCGTACCGTTCAATCTTTTCCCCAGAGCGCAATCACTCTCGGGGAGGAGACAACCGACAGTCCCATTGGCCACTGTACGATACGAGCTTACTGTTCAGACCAGCGTCCCAACATGACTATCTGCACGTCGATCGATTGCACCTAATCCCTCAAGTGGTCTTAAACTCTTTAATGTAAAGCTGAATGTCAACCTGCGACACTCCGCCCCCTCCGATCACAGCCCGACAAGCGGCATCAATGCCCGACAGTTCACGTCATCTCATCTTGTTGTTACACCACTGATAGGCGAACACACGGTCACATCCGCGATAATTCCAGCCTTCTGTTCACAACCCACAACACTGCCATCACGATGTTGCTGCTATGTTGCTGACACGCAGAAATACAGAACCACATTGAACGCTGGTTGGCACTCGGCATCGGAAAACAGAACCGAATTTAGCACGGAAGGCACCCAGGCAGCCAGCAAAATCTGTCTGTCCTTGGACGCAGTTCCTGCAATTTCCATAACGTCAAAAACGTCGACACAATTCCGCGTGGTTCCGCTACTGTAGTTCCGCGTGGGTCCCGCAATCCGAAGGACACCGGCAATCTCACCCAGTGTACGTAGCGCTGCTGGCACTGCTCCGGAACTTCGTTGTTTCTAGCGGCTTTGTTTGCTCGTTTGATAAAATTAGTGATACAAACGTCAAGGCAACCAAAATGTTCTGCACGTTTGGACTAGAAGACGGAATTACAGGCGGCCTTCACTGCCGCTGAAGCTCAATCAACTCAACAACATTTAATAAACAACGTGCGCGACGTGCTCGAAAAACGAAACCGAAAGAAGATGAGTCGGGAGGAGCGAAAACTTCCTCCGGTCTGCCTGGAGAAGGAGAAAAAACGTTTCGTTCCTCCCTTTTTCTTGTCTCCGCTTGGGGGCGCGTCAGTAGAAGGGGGGAAGACGCGCCGTTGCTACCTTTTCCTTCCATTTTTTCTTAGAGTGTGTGGTGTTAGCACGAAAATACAAAAATTACGCGTATGGTATTGTTGCTATCTACATTTCTTAAGGTTACCAAATGTCTCAACTTGGTTTCTACTGATATTTTCAAAAACCACTATACCTTGCTCTCTTATGTGACGATTTTAACACTGAAAAGATTTTGTTCACTACACAAGTGAAGTGAGAAATTGTCCTATTAATTACGCACCCATTTTCTTAATTAATAGTCCTTGGAACACATAAGAGCACAACATTTTTTTTTCGTATCCAGGTTATGTTCTTAGGTTTCTATTGCGCCGCCCGCACAGCATGATTTTTCCCAATATTTACCTTTCAAATTATAACCTTTGATTTAAATATTTTATTTAATTTTTATTATGGACGGAGGCTTGTCTGTGCACTTCACTTTTCAAAAGTTATTCGTTAAAAAAAAACACAAAAAAAACATATACAGTATTTTTTTGTTTTTTATTTGCCAGAAAATAAATTACGCATCTCTAAACGCTCAGTCTCCACACAAATGTAGAACCAGCGGTGCTGAAAAGATTCCAAGATTTCAAAGCTTGCTGTTTTCTTATTCAAAAGCGATAAGTAAAGTCTTGATAATTTCAATGAGAAAATGGGATCCGTTTCTGGTACTTGACAACATACATTTTCGCGTATTCATGGGCTTCCTCCGCCGCCATTTCCCATTCAAAGGTTCCCAAAGTCCCTTATAAATTTTGAATAACATAACATACAGCTTTGAAACTTTGGCATCCGGTCTGAACCGCTAGTATTACATTCAAAAATAGACTACGGGTTTGGCACTGCGTAATATATTTCTACTGCAAAAATATATTTTCCTTTTTTTCTAATATCTTGTAGTTTCTGGCTACCCCACTAGTTAAACTTGGCGAAGTTAACAAAATCTTCTCTTAGTAAAAATCGGTGCATGAAAAGCACACTAAATTTGTACAATACAACTTTGGTTGGGACTAGTTGGTTCATATCTATTAAAAGATTAGAAGACGTGAACAAAACAGGACGAACAAAGGCACACATACGACGCGGACAGGCGCCAACTTCCAACTGATTTCATAAAACACAAATCATCATCGAACTGTCGCTCCCAATCGCCTAAACACATGCAACTGATAACAGTTACTATCGATCATTACAGACAGCCCTCAAGAAACACAATTTCTTTGTTTATTAGATAAAGAGATGGCATGCTTACGCATCTGTCAGCCGATTAGTGTATACAGAAAGCTTCCCCCCGATTAATTCTTTTTCCATCTGCTCATTCCCTTTCTTAATAAACCTCGTGCCCTCTAACAAAGGTTCGCACCCACATCGTTTGCAGTGCTCCGCAAGATGCCCACCCGAATTATTGCGTACGGCAAGCTTGTGTTCGCGCGCTCTTTCATTAAAGCATCGGCCGGTCTGACCGATGTAAACTTGGCCGCAACTAAAGCGAATCTCATAAGCCACCTTAGTCACGCATTCGGTGTATCTTGTTACATATTTTTTAGCACGTTACAAACTTTCGTTTTCACATCGCGGAGCATACCTTTGAAAGTTTGCACGGGGCTGAGAACACTACGTTAACCCTGTGTCTAACAGCCATCTTTTTTTTAAATTGTGGGACGCTTTGTGAAAATATGGTATTACCTGCACTGGCATCTTGTCTGTCTTTTCACGACATTTGTCAACGCCCTTTCGTTTAATTTTCCGTTGGAACCTTTCACACACAGTTGTCACTAAGCTCTTCGGATAACCGGCACTCGTCAAGCGTGCAACTCGGTGATCAAAACTGACCGGCAGTCTATGTTGGCAGCTTTTTGTAATGACTGCGTGAAGGCAGGTGAATACAATCCCCCGTTTTACAAGCTTTGAGTGTGCACTGCTGAAAGAAAGGAGCCCCTTGTTAGTTCGTGGATTATAGCTCCAGCACCAACTGATCCTTAGGAAAAAAGAGCTGCAAGTCTAGAAACTAAATACTGCCATCATTAGGCACTTCGCAAGTGAAGTTCAGTCCGCCGGACAGGTGATCTAAACAGATTAATAATTTCTGCCCCATCATGTTCCCTACAATTCACTGTAAATTCCCCCAAAGTAACCAAAAATCATCCACATAGCGGAAGATCTTGACCACATTCATCCCGTCAAGAGCCCCCGATATGCTCTTGTCAATAGCAGAAAGATAAATGTCAGACCAAACAGGTGCCACAGAAGAACCAATGCAAATACCACTCTCATGTACGTAGAACTGTTAATTAAAAACAACGGCCATGGACTGTAAGTAAAGTTCTAACAGCGCCATAAAATGGTCGCAGTTTGCACCCGCAGAATTCTGGAATCCCACTTCCCCTGACTGCATTATGCTGTCACGAACAGCGATGTAAATTCCATCATGGCGAACCGAGTAAAGCAACTCTTCTAAATCCGCAGAAAAGGCTGTGGCCGCATTCTGCAATCCTGTTTTCAAATGTTAAACTAGTTCTCCAGCTGTATGTACCTATTGACCTGGACCTGCCAGGCACTCTTTTCCGAGACGATAGGGTATTTTAGAATAGCGCACGCTAAAGCTTTGCGTACGCAAAGAATAGCGTCGTCGCTACTGCGCGTGCGCCAAACGCAAACCACGTTTCGCGCTTTCGTACGCTATTTTTTTGAAATTGCGTGCGTACGCAAAGAGTCTTTGCGCTTCTCCAAGGAAGATTCGTGATGAGAAGTTGGCTAAGGCCAAGTCGAGCAGAGTTAAAAAATGGCGGCTTCCAGGATCACGTCGGTGGCTGCTTTGGTGGCGTCGTGAGTGCGACGTCGGCGGCATCCTCGCGACTGCGATTTTAAATACGGGACTAGATTGTACTCGGTTCGGCAACAATCACCGGCAACTTGATGCTTGCGACGCGCGAACATTTGTAGGCGAAGGTACGATGTGCGAAGGTCAGTACACAAGACCTCTCTTGCCGAGGCGACGCAAGCGGACACAACCGGTCAACCGCTCGTGTCGCATTCTCATGTTTAAGGCAAATCTAAAATGGCAGTCTGGACCAAAAAGCTTGTTTTTCCTAAAGTTACAGCATTTTGTGTGTGAAATAAAAATTGTGACAGTATGTTGATGGCGTCGCAAGCGCGAGATGCTAGGGCTTTTGCGTCGCGACGGAGAAACGCTATCGTAAAACTCTCTTGCGTCGCGTACGCTAATACAAGCGCTAAATTTAGCGCTAGCGTGCGCTAAAAGTGCGTATGTTATTCTAAAGCTCCTCCAATGACTCGTAAGGGACAGCTAGGCTTATAAGTCTTGCCGCTAAAGATCTAAAAAAAACATTTTCTGCTTTGTTAACCGGCTACCTTACTCTTTGAGCAACCTGAGCGCAGCGGTCTTTTGCTTCTTAGGGAGAAATTTGACAGGTTTGAAATTCTTTTCAATAGCCGCTAAAGCCTTGTCCTGTAAAAGGTCTCCCCTCATCACAACATAACCACCCTCTTTGTCGGCTTTGTACCAATGTAAGCCCACTGTCCCTCATAAAGTCGACGATTTTTCTAACAGGTGGTTGTTTCCTCGGTTCTCGACTCACTGTGTGCTTGAGGACAGTCCATGTCTTCACTGATGGCTCGCTCTCTGTCCTGTTCACTAACGCGGTTGGCAACCCGGCGCACCATGCTCAGTAGCTCATGTTGCTTTGATGAAGGTTCATAGCTGTACTTCGAACCCTTTTCCAGAGTCATCCGTACGTCTCCTCGTAAGGAGACATCGCCCAGTACAGTGACGTTTTTCGCACAAGTGGCCGCACTTTTCTTCTTGGGCGGAAGGTTCATGCGTACGTGCTGCCACAAAACGTCTGTCGACTGGGCCACCAACCACCTGTACCCAGCAAGCCGACCTTCTGCGGAGCAAAGTTCACTACCCTCGTGAACCAAAGCCTGCAATCAGTCCTGATACATTCGACCCTGTCACCAATGCTCCGACTTCACAATCTTACACACTCTTCTGCCATGACCCCATGATGGCTCCAGCAATCTGAAAATGGCGCGCACCTCCGGAGGCATGAACTTCGCTTTGATGCAATGCGTTAGGAAACGGGACTGGCATGTTGAAATGGCAATGAGGTTAACACAGGTGATGACTGGATTATGCTTGACGTGATGATAAAGGAAAGAGCTCAGAGTAGAAGAAATGTGATGCAATAAAACTTTGGTTGGGCTAGTTGGTTCATATCGACTAAGCGTTTAAAAGGCGTGAACAAAACTGGACAAAAAAGACACACGTATGATACGGGGGGCGGGGGGGGGGGGGGGGGAGGAATCCGACTGTTTAATTAGAACGAAGCATTGCGATGGTCACTGGTCGGTGTTGACGCAATGTGATTTCTGCCCAGTGCTCTGAACGTCAAAGTGAAGAGATTCATCAAAACGCGGGTAAACGGCGGGAGTAACTATGACTATCTTCTTGGGACGTAAGTCTGTAGGGTGTAATGCCCTGCGGGAAGTCAATTTTCAAGTGCTCGTCGTACATCCTGCCAATTTGGGTGAGCTTGCTCCCCTAGTTGCAACGGGGCCTCTCCCGATTATTCGAGGAGAACTGGGTTGCAAGCCCGTCTGTCCTAAATCAACTTGGCGTGAAAAATCAAAGGAAACAAAGTATAAGTGGTAGCCAAGAGGTTGCTGCTCCAAGTTTACTTGGAAGGAGTCGTGGCCAGTCGGGGAGTACTGGTGCACCAGGGGGCACTCCAGAGACTCTGGGAGTTCATTCATGCTACTGCGGGAGATCATTCACGACGTATAGGGGACTCAAAGTCGACACATCAAGGATGCACCATGAGGTTATAGAGGCACAACCAGGTTTGCAGAGCGCTAACTGTGGTGTGCTCGAGGCAGCAGAAACTGGTGATATTGGAGATAGAAGTGAGATGAAAGGAAGGCCAGTGACAGGGGTGTCAGAGACGGATTCGGCTTCAAGCATAGACGAAGTCCGGCCAGCAGAGGTGTCAGATGCCAAATCGACTTCGAATAGGTTCGAAGTTTGACAAACTAGGGCTATGGCCAAAGCAGCCAAAGTGCCTGAGACGAAGTCGGCCTCGAGTGAGCACGAGGTACGATCTGCTAGTGTGGTAGTACGAACCATGATGCCTGGTGGCAGAGCTCAGGAGACCACAAAGTGTAGTGGTCGTGCAGTTGGAGGGAATATACGCGATGCACAGGAGGTACGCATACAAGCCTCGGAAGAAAAGGAGGTCGCAGGAGGATGTGCAGAACGGGTGGTGGTTCGCCGAAAGAGTGGCGCGACCTCCAGAATTGTTGCTGAATCGCTGAATGCCGAAGAGTGTGGAGAAGGTGAGGCCGTAGGCTAGGAAGATGCCGTGAACACAACAGAAAGCTATGCAAACGGCACACGAAACATATCTGGTGTGCCGGTCTGGGGCGGTAGTTTGCTTGGGACATGCGTTACTCAAAAAGGCACCAAGGATGGCAAAGGGGTCGGCACGGTAATTGAGGACAGTGGTGGGACCGTTGGGCGCGACCTAACTACCACAACGCCCGCGCCGCTGGTGCATGCTGGCTCCAGAGCCATTTCGAAGGTACGCCTTAAAGCTCGAAGTGGGGGTCACACGGCCGCGTCCGGACATGCAAGAGTTGCAGGGTTGGGGGCCGCTGCGCCCAGCTTAACCCAGGCTGCGAGTGCTCATGATGCTATGTCTGTGTTGGCGGTTGGAAGGACCCCTGCCGGAGCTAGTGATGGTAGGGGCAGAGTAGAGCCTGCCCAGCTGCCGATCCCTGCTGAGTGTGGCATTCGTTATGCAGACCCCAGTGCGGTTAAGCCAGTCGGTTGAGAACCTTGAGGTCTTTTGACCCTCAAGGATTCCCCTGGTGAGACCACCCTGTTGAGACAGTCAATCCCAACATTGGGTTCGTTCACCACGAGCAAGTTTTGTCGGGACGTACTAGCCCTGGAACTGACAATCCCAAGTGCCGGTTTTCCCCGCAGCTCGGACTGTCCCTGCGTTCCATCGCAGGGGGCTAACCTAAGGAGTCAGACCGATATCTGGAGCGGTCTCGAGGCTGGGAGTGGTGAACAGGTGTCTTCGCCAAAAGAGTTTGGCCACACGGAAAGTGGTGCAGATCCCACGAGAGAGATACCGATCGGTTGGGAATCACGGTGAATGAGGACCCCCGTGGATCCCCCCGGAGTGATGGACCCGTTGAGACTATCAATCTCAACATTGGGTTCGTCTCCCACGAGCGAGCTCTGCTGAGACGTGCTGGCCTCGGGACTGACAAACCCGACGGCTGGCTTTCCCCACATCTCGGACCGAGAAGCTACCCAGCCTGGACTGACTGGCGGTCAGGGCATGGGAGACCCAGAGGGTGCAGCAACAGGGGAGGTGGTGGCTTGGCCCACCACCTCCCCACCTTTTTTAGTGTCAACGCGAAATATTGTGGTTGACTCAACAGAGCTGGACTCGGGACCGAGTCCAACTCTGCAGTTGTACCCCGAATGTGATAGCTCCTTTAGAACTAAGGTGGGGGTTAGTATCCATAGGAAGGCGAAGCACGCCGCGGAGTACAATGCTGCCATTTCTACACACAGAGCGAAGGCCCGTTGGAACACGGAAGAAAATACTCTGCTTGCTGAATTGGAAGCCCACCTAACTGTCACTGAAAACCCTAGGTTCTTAAATGAGGCATTAGCGGCCATATACAAGTCAAGGACACAGGACTCCATTAGGCCGCATAGAAAGGGCGCTGATTATCGGGCCCTAGTGGAATCTTTCATAAGCGAAGGGGCTACGTCTCGGCCGTCGCTGCTGCGACGCCATGTAGTGACTGCTAGTGCAGAGGAGGTATTACCATCATCAGAGCCGCCACATCCTGTCGATGGTGGTTAAAGGCAAAGGCCGCGGCTGCAGCTGCAGGTGCCGGATAAATCGTGGAGGGGTCAGATACGGACTCGCCTACGAATAGCACCAGGGAGGTAGACGTGGAGGTGGGCGGGAGGTCTCATGAAATAGAGTCGAGGGCGGTGATCTGCAGAGAGCTCGCCGCGCTGACCAACCGTCCTGCCCCACGTTCCCACAAGGCCTTACGTTTGTGGGAGATCACTAAGATTGAGTGCTCCGGGGGTGTAGTATCGTCGTTGCTGAATGATTACGTTACGGAGGTTTCTTTGTTAACACACCCCATCAGTGCAGCGGTAACGCACATAGGCGCGCGCCGAGGGAAAGTCGGCGTAAGCACTAAAAGCCTGAGTACGCCGAGACTCAAGTGAAGTTCAGGAAACGACAGTTCGACTGTGCCCGTGAGGTCGTGAACGAAGTACCCGACGTCCGGGTAGCTGATGCGGGCTACTTCCTAAATGTTTGGGAAAAGGTGATGGCGGGTCCAGCACCCCCTAGACACATGGAGCCCCTAGAGGTCTCAGAAGAGAAGGTTAATCCTTTCTTTTTAATTACAGCACAAGACATTAAGAGCGCCCTTCCCCATCGAAATTTGGCCCCTGGCCCTGACGGCTACACGCCGACGCAGCTCCGGGTCGTCCCGATAGTTGTTTTTTGAGAGTGCTGTTAAACATAATGCAGCTAGAAGGTAAAGTGCCAGTTTCTCTCAGGGGGGCAAGAACTGCGTTCCTTCTGAAGAAAGATCCCGCCGAGAATCCGCTGGACTTTAGACCAATTACCATATCCAGCGTGGTACTGCGCCTCTTTCATAAAATATTAGCACAGAGGATAGTGGCTAGTATTCAGATAGACCACCGTCAGTGGGCATTCCTACCTGTTGATGGTTGTGCCGAGAATGTGTTTCTTTTATCTACTGTCGTAAATGAGGCTCGTCAAAGTTTCAAGCCGTTATATCTGGCTAGTTTAGAGCTAGCGAAGGCCTTTGGCAAGGTCTCTAGCCACGCAGTGGTACGTGGTGCACGAGGTGCAGGTCTTTTGGATCTGTTTCTAGAATATCTGACTGACCTTTACGGTCACTCAGACACTGTTCTGCCTTTTGAAGGGAAGAAAATGCTCGCCTCCCTTACTACGGGAGTCCGACAGGGAGATCCCCTGTCTCCAGTACTTTTTAATCTTGTGCTCGACGAGTGGTTTTCGAGGCAGGGGGGCCACGTGGGCTTTTCTTTGGGCGATCCTTTTTGTGGATGCAATAGCTTTTGCAGACGACATGCTAGTCATGGCGTCCATGCCTATGGGTCTCCATGCACGGCTGTGTGACCTGGTTGAATGTTTGAGGCCCATGAGGCCTCTTCGTCAATGCCTCAAAATTGTTCTCTCTCTCTATGGTGCCGGGAAGGGACAGAAAGTGTAAGATTGACACCGAAACAACATTTTATATAGGGGCATAGGCCCTACCTATCATGAATACTGCCTCGATATGGAAGTATCTGGGTTTTGGCGTCTCTGTTAAAGGTAGAGAAGTGGCGCCAATCCAGGCTCAAATTGCGAAACTGCTGACAAGAGTGCCTAAGACGCCACTAAAGTCGCAGCAACGTTTGGTGGTGCTGCGGTACTATCTGCTACCGCAGCTGTACCACCGTTTTGTTTTGGGGCCATGGAACATAAAGAAACTTACGAGAATTCCCACCCTAGTTAGAGCAGCCGTAAGGCGTTGGCTCGCTCTCCCCCATGACACGCCGCTAGGTTACTTTCATGCCCCAGTAGCATCTGGCGGGCTTGGGATACCATCTATGCCTACTACCATCCCGGGTATTCAACACTGCCGTTTCACATTCTTAACAACCTTATCGCACCCCTCCGTCCTTGCCGCGGTTTAATTCAGGATGTTTAAAAAAACATTAGGAAAGACAGAGAAGGCATCCCTACTGAAAAATATTATATGAACCTATATAAGAACTGATATGAAATTCGCAAAAACTGATATGCGACATATGAAACTGATATGAAATATCCAAAAACTGATATGCGATATATGAAACTGATATGAGATACCCCAAAACTGATATGCGACATATAAAAACTGATATGCAACATTTGCGAACTGATATGGATATGTCCAATAAACATATCAGAAATAAGCCATGCCTCTTCCGTATAGTGTCTGTGGAGGCAAAGAAACAAGGGATACGGTTCTGGGAGAGGACCTTGCACTCCAGTGTGGATGGTGCCCCCTATCTTCGGCATCAAAGATGCCGTATGCCTACAAATGAATAGCGGTGGGTGCCCACCTTGTTCCTGGCCGCGCCTTCATAGACCTAGTTAAGTTACGCATTAATGCCATGCCGACCAGGTCGCGGATGAAGCGCGGTCGGAAAGACCTAACAAATACGCTCTGTTAGAGCACGTAGTGGCACAGAGTAGACTCTGGGCCACGATGCACAGGGGTGCCACCGCACCCACTTCATTCGCATTGCGAGGCATGATAATTTAGTAGACTAAGTTCCAGGCACTTGCGGTCTAAGCGCCTGAGGTGGGAGGTGGCAGTCGAGCCCCGGGTCTACACCGCCGATGGTACCAGGATACCGGACCTTATCTTCAAAAGTGGGAAGATGGTAGTCGTTCTGAGTGCCTAGGTGGTAGGGACTCAGGTGCGCCTTCCCGATGCCGACTTGGCAAAATGAGCCAAATATGACACCAGCAATGATGAGGTCGTCCCTGGCGCGGGTCGGCTTCAACACTCCATCTTTCACCAGTCTCACACTTCCATATAGGGGGGTTTGGGCCGAAGCAAGTGCCCAGTTGCTCCATGACTTAGCATGGGGTGCCAAGACACTAAACTTCTAACAATTAAATGCATTCAGGGGTCTCTGGAGTGCTTCCGGGTGCAACAACTCATGACCACCGTGCTAACGACACGGGTGATGCAGCACCCAGATTGACTGCTCCCTCTTCCGACACTAACCCCTCCACATTCTGGTGTGGGAATTTCGGTCCCTGTGCCGTAACAGGCGATAAGAATTTACTCTGCCCCTTTTTTATTCCTCTTCGCTGGGTGAGTGAGGTGTTCTGGACCTCAGTGTTTGGGGAAGGAAACTTGATCCTCCTTGAGCTGCCCAACATACTATACTTCGTCTCACCCTACGATGTACTAAAGCCAAAAGCTACGGACCGCCACATCCAATCACGAGCCACTTAGAAATTGCCTGGTATCGCGCTTTGATGTACGTATCAGTGCCCGTGTCTAGGATCACTAATGGGGATGGGCGGACAAGTGGTTCGAATCGAATAGCAGTGAGTGACTCAAAAATTTTACATTGAAAATATGCCACGACGTACAGGTGGTTTGCAGTGTCGAAGTTATAAAAATAGTGCAGCATTTTTTTGGTTTTGCAGCATTATTCTTCCACCTCTAATCAATGCTAGGCATGTCATAGTTTAGCGTGGTATAACCAATTCTAACTCGTTCTTTGGGCTGTGCAAATAAAAAAAAAAGTAAAAAGCCTTGTCATCTAATTAGAGACGCGCATGAAAGTGGCTGACGGATGCGTAAGTATGCTATGTCTTTATCTACTAAACAAATAAATTGTGTTTCTTGAGGGCTGTGTTCAATGAGCGATAGGAACGTTTGTCTGTTGCATGTCAGTTGGAAGTTGGCGCCTGTCCGTGTCGTACGTGTATCGTTTTCCCTCCTGTTTTGTTCGCGCCTTTTAACCATTTATTAAATTTTTACCTTCGTAAAGCACACAAAAACGCTTGAAATATATTTTAGCATACTTTCAATACCTAATACCTATACTCGCTGCCACTTCATGAAGAAAAGTGGACTTACCCCACTGTTCATTGGTCGGAATCCGACTCACAGGTTCATTTGCTCTGTTGAATAGTCCTTGTGAACATTTTTCGCCGCGAAGGCCCTGCTTTTTTGCAAATCAGCAAAACTGATCATTTCTGACAAGGAGTTATAAACGCCCCGAATCGTGGCGTTCTTAACTTATCTACGAAACGGATCCTTTTGAAGCCACCGCCGGCAACCAGAAGCCAGCTTTAGCGTTAGTAGAAGTACTAGAGGGGGTCATGTATGGAAAGCCTCTCCACGGCGTGGCGACATTTCATAGAGCGCGCGAGAAGTGGCGATATAGTCGCCGTAAGATCGATTCCTGGTGGTGTCTCATGCTTGCTGTTGTTCCTCGTGTTTTCGCTCGTATCGTCGGTGGCTCGTCGTAGGCTCGTCGTAGGCTTGTTAAGTGTTCCTTCTGGCGCCTGGAACTATGAGTCGCTCGACAATCAATGAGCAAGCACGGCGACCTGCTGCGCTCACGGCGGTCGCAGCGGGTACGCCTCACAAGCGTTGAAAAGTGAAAAGAAGCGCCACTTCTGTACCTTTCCGAAGGAGGCTGTGCGCCTGAAAGTATGGCGCAACGCGATCCCTCAGAAAACGTTTATGCTCACATAAAAAAGAAACAGAAAACTGTGTGCGATTTGAATTCACAGCTTGACTACCTTAATCGCCATTACTCGCACGTCATCGATGGGCAGAGGGTTCTGATGGCCAAGGTCAAATGGTAATTTAAAAAAAAAAAAAAATGCTGTGTCACGTCTGCTTCCAAATGCCCCTGCACACTTCTCGAAACCAACCACGAAGAGCAGCAAATGAAAGGCCTCCCCGATCAAAGCTTTGCTGCAGGTAACTCTGTAATCCCCGATGTGACCATTGCATACGAACCTGAAGCAGACGACGATGACAGCACCCGAACAGGCGCGAGCACCAACGTTTCCGATATCTGCTCCAGAGTTTTAGGATGCAGTCGCCAGTGCCATAAACGTCAAAGGACATCCGAGGTGAACAGTACAGCGCACAAAACGACAAGGACAGAAAAATGAAGCATGCATGACACACAATCCCTGTTCCCTTTCTTTCTCCTTTTCCTGCGTTGTACTGTTCACTGTGCCATCATACCAACGCGCTCAGCTTACCACACTTCTGCAAATACCCGAAGATGACAAATTTCTACTAGCTTCTCATGCCCAGAAGTTCGAGCCATTTCCTAGTCGGTTACGGCAGCACTCCCATAAAAGCCCATGTATTTATTTTACAAATATGGCCACGACCCCGAAACGTTACGCTTTGAAAAATTTACCATGCTACTACTCCATTCTACCGTTTCCGCTATTCTTTTGCCACAATTTCAAGGTGATTTTGTGTAAACAGTTGGTTCCTCTGTCGAATAAACATTTTGATGTATTGCTAGTACGGATAGTATCCAAGTTAATCAAAGTGTAGAGTTTATTCTTGGGTATAAGAAACGTGCCATGATTGAAGAAGTTAAATCGAATTCCTCTCCAATACTATCACAAATTCTGTAGTGTTTAAGATGTGTTAAATCTGTATGAAAATATATATCGGAGGCACGTCACTCAAAAAATTGCGAAATGGCGAAGTTTTAACGATCATAATTTGAAAACAACATAATACAAAATTTACCATTCGACTGCAGTAAACCAGAAGAATCGATAATGTGCTGGGTACATTTTTTTTCTTTTTCTCGAAATTATTCTCCTGGGTTCGTGAAACCCATTTGCCAAATAACGTGGGATCGTCCTCGTTTAGACGTTTACGATATTTTCCAGTATTCTGCTACTGACATTAAAAATCGAGCGAACAAAAACAGCTGTTAAGCCATTACCTGAAATGATAAAAAAATGTTTTCAAAATATTCCTGCTATTGATTAATGTTGTGATTATATCACTATAATTTTTATTGTAGGGAATGGGAGCACTGCGGTGAATAAACTATTTATGAGAGGTTAATTCTTCTTGTAAACTCAAATTGACGTGCCCTAAGTATAGGTCAGGCATGTACTAAATGTTTACATTAAGTTATTTATCCCAATCGCCCTGCACACGCAGAGCAAGCAAAATAAAAATCGGGAAAAGAGCGTATACTGAAATATCCGACTTGATATCACAGTTCTCGAAGAGTGCTGAAGGCCAAGATTTTGCAATAGCACCGACTTTTAGCCAAGTGCCCTAAACTGTTTATTTCGTCGCCAGTTAAGAACTTGGTTGATCACAAAACGTCCCCGGACAAGGCGCGGATTCCCAAATTGGAGATAGTGAACGGATGCCTGAAAATAGTCGGACCATGTCTACTTCGAGAAACGTTTCCTAAAACATAACGCATTTTAGAGGATTTTTCATAGCAGCAGCTCGTAGTCGAAAGCCCTAAAGTTTGCATTTCGTCACTAGTCAAGAACTCTGCCTATTTTAAAAAGCTATAGATAAGGCGCGGGTGCCCGAAGTTGAAATGATGAACGAATTCCTCAGAATATACGAAACGATGTCTACTTCGAGACAAGCTTTGTCAAAGATGGATCATTTTAGATTTGCCATGGCAGCAGCTTGTAGTCAAAAGCCCTACGTTGTGTATTTCGTCACCAGTTAAAAACTCGGCCGATCTCAAGAAACTCCTGGTTCAGACGCGGGTGCCCAAATTTCAAAAGGTGAACGAATGCGTACCAAGTCAACCCACATTGAGATCTTTTATTTCTCAAGAAGGACTCATTTTAAAGTATTTGCCATCGTACCGGGATGTGCTCGAGGGCTGTGCATTTTATATCTCGCCTTTAGTTGGGAACTGAGTCGTCCTCAAAACGTTCTCTGGCGGGGGGCGCGTGCCCAAGTTTCAAAAGATGAAGGGGTTAGGTCTGGACACTTGATAGATGAACCTATCGAATAATCGATTCATGCTTTAATCGTGATTACGAATGCGTACAAACGGCAAAGTCATCCCCACTTTGAGTCCAGTTTTCTTAAAGAAGACTCGAATTGAAGTATTTGTCATCGTACCAGTATGTGCTCTAAGGATTTACATTTTATATTCCCCCTTTAGTTGGGAACTGAGTTGTTCGCAAAAAGTGTCATGGCGAGGCAAGGGCGCCCAAATTTTAAAATATGAACGAATGCGTACAAACGGCAAAGCCATCACACCTTCGAGACCGGGTTTCTCAAAAAGTACACATTTTGAAGTATTTGCCATCGTACCAGCATGTGCTCTAGGGCTTTACAATTTATATTCCGCCTTTAGTTGGAAAGTGGGTTGTCTTCGATAAGTTCCCTGACGAGGCGCGTGTGCACGAATGTCAAAAGACGAACCAATGCGTAAAAACGGCCAAGCCATCTCCACTTCGAGACGATGCTATGCAGTGTGTGTTGATTTTTGATGATTTGGCATCATGGACGCGGATGATGAAATTATAATCTGCGTGTTTGCACCGCCAGCCTCGCGCCTGTTGCACGAGTGGCAACTTTAACGCACCACCGCGCTTCCGATGTGCTGCAATTATTTCTAAAAAGTACCAATTTTGTGGTTTTAGATTAGTTTCGTCAAGTTTCTAATTCGATCTCTATCTGCATTTTTACTAAATAAAAATATTTCATGAAATCTTAGCTAATTATTCAACCTATACGTGACGATTCGCCCCCTATACAATGTCCCCATGGCCGTATAACTTACGCGATTAAACTGCATTAGTGGAGTCTCGACGAAGTTTTCAAAAACTGCGTGCGAGCCTCAAATACACACATCATAGAAGTTTAATGAATTTAATATTGAAGAACATTCTGACGTTGTGTGAATGCCGCATAAGCGATCGTTTCTATAATTCGCTAAAGCTTGTATTTGGACACAGCCAGCAATGGGACAAATCAAGCAGCGTCAAAAGCGCAAGGCACTGGACATTTTCTGTTTGTGATTGGTTGAGCGATGATGGAATACTTAAAGAAACACGACGAACACCACGATGGTGCGCTTTTGACGCTGTCTGATCGCTCCCATCAGAACGTAGCGACAGCTGCGTCTGGACTTTGGTGAAACGAAGTATAGGCGATATTGCAGCGTGCGTGGCTGCATTGGCAACGCGTGCGGCTGTTACTCAGAGGAATGGGGTTTGAATTCTGCTCGGCGCGGATCCTTATTTCTTAATTTTGTACTCTTCTAGGTAATCACAGCGCATTATCGGAGGTCATCGAGTGTTCTGCTTTAGAACATTCTCGAACGTGCCGTGTGCATGAAAGTAGTGAAAACACGCTGCTCCGGGTCAGTCACTCTTCCGTCGCCGACGCAAGATACGTGGTTCATTCCTCTTTAATTTTGTAGAAACGAGTTCGTCACATTCAACTTTTCGTTTGCGTCATAAATGCATCTTCTCTTTTTATTGGTCAGAGCATTGCACCAGGTAAAAAGGGGATATAAATCAATGCGGAGAAAATTGCGTTTAGAATACATAAGCGGACAATCCATCCTTAGATACTTCTTGTACGAGGTCAACCACTAATAATAGCGTATGTTTTATGCCTTATAGTCACGCACACAACAGGTATCTCTGAAGGTACTGTTGTGATCTTTAATGTGTTGTTTATTGCGTATTCAGGTATAACGCGGTTGTGAGCTTGCCGTCGAGTCAGCGACGGCTCGAGCGCGAGAAAAATAAAAAAAGGCGCGAGGCTGGCACGGGCCAGCCAGTCTGCTGCCAGCTTTCGATCTGAGATGTGGCTCTTTGATCTTAGCCGCCCGGCCCGGTTCGGATATCTGCCGCCCTATTGTCACCACAGCCTCGACTTGAGGTAAGCCGACTCGGCACCTCCCAGCGCACCTATTCCGACACTGAGCCGGAATATAACAATGGCGACGAGGATTTTGGCCTTATTTTTCCGTTAAATGTTGGTTGTGGCAGACTCCGCGGCGAGGGAACTGATGACAAAGACCCGACACGCTACCGGCGACTCCTCTCTCGAAGAATTGTTCCTCTCCATTTAATGCTGGCATGGGCAATATGTCTTGTCCAGTTTTGACCGCGATCTTTCGCGCGTGAGCACCGGTTCCATACGAGACTCGAGCCGCCATCTTGGCATCCTCGTGCCAGCTTGTCCGAGAATATGTCTCAGCCAACTTCTGTTGTCAGTACTGCCGCGATACCGCCACCCCCGCCTTTTCTTGATGTACCGGGGAAGCCGATTCGTGCTTGGCCTGTTTGGAAGCGAACGTTTCTGTCGTTTCTTCGTGCAACCGGGCTGGACGCCGTTGAACCGAGTCGAAAGAAAGAAATTTTGTTTTCTATGCTTGGATTTGAAGGACAAAGAATCGCCACAACGTTCCAACTTGAGGAAGCGCGAGGAACCGAGACTCTGAACGAGTTCGAGGCGTTTTTAGGCGCACTAGAAAAACATTTTGATTTTTCTGGATCTTCCGCACTCGAACGTCAGAATTTGAAGGCTCGAGTACAGCGACCGGGTGAGACAGTCACGGAGTTCTTAGCGGCTTTGCGCCACCAAGCTTCTTTTTGTGGTTATGGAGAAGCGGTCGACGACCATTTAGTTGATTTCTTCTTGTGGGGGTTGGAGTCGAAGCGCCTCAAAGACCGCATCTTACGCGAGTGTGTTGGTACTGTGATGCCAACTCTTGATCGAGCCGCACAGCTCGCCTTGCAGTTCGAGCAGCTAGCTCGAACCACAGAGCAGTATCATCAAACGCCTGGGACTTCAAGTTTCGAGGCAGCGTCGGCGCCAGTGGACTACGTGACTTCCGACGCCGAACACCAGAACACGGCTACGACATTGAGACAAGATGGTCGTTCCTCGTTCCCGCCCTGGCCTTACGACCGTTGGACTCCTTCGCCGGCGGCGACGAGTTCACAGTTTCAGCGCGGTGCGCCACGACGCGGCCATGTTTCACGGCAGCCCTGTCCGCAAGTGTGGCTGAATCGTCCACAGTGGCGGGACCCCCCTCCCTCGCAGCCAGGAGACGGCGGACAGAACCTTTGCTGGTTTTGTGCCCAAAGATGTCACGCGCGTGACAGGTGCCCCGCGCTCCATGCGCAGTGTTTTTCTTGCGGCAAGATGGGTCACTTTGCTGTCGCCTGCCGAAGTCGACGTCCACCTGAGGCTGCCTACGTCGACAGCCAACGTCGAGCATCGTATCCTGGATATGGACGTGGCCGTGGCCGCAACGTTGGGCAGCACTACAGCAACCGACAAGTCCAAGACATCAGCTCTGCGCCTGTGACGGTAACCGGCCCAGCCGAGGGCCAAGAGTTCATCTACACCGCAACGACTGTTAATGCTCCGTTGCTGACTACAGGGCGACGTCCGGTCGACCGAAGTCAGCCCAATGCTTTCATCGCTGAAGTCAAGGTAAATGGCTCACCTTTCCGATTCTTGATTGATACTGGAGCACAGGTGTCCATTCTGAATGAGAGGGATTTCAATCAACTCAACCGGACCGGCAGGATTAGACTGTATCCGCCGACAAAAAACCTTATCCAATACACACAAGAGGCCATTCCCGTGCTTGGCTGTTTTGTGGGTCAAGTGACTTTCATGAATCGGTTTGCGCCGCTGGAATTTTACGTCACTCGAAGCGGACGTTCTTTACTGGGCATTGATGCTGTCCGAGAGTTACAGATGACTTTGTCAGGAACTGACTATGAATGTTCTCATGTCGACGCAGCTGACAGCGGACGACTACTACGAGATGTGAGGCCGGCCAACGTCCCGCACCGCCGCCCGTTCACATGGTCGACACATCAATCAAATCAACAGCCTTCATTACTACAAAGTCAGCAGCCCAGTACATCAGCCGCAGCTGGCATCGCTTTTTCTCCGGCTGCATCGAGTGCCACCACATCCTGGCCATACCAGTCGTCTTCCAGGGCTCAAGAGGGCCTGGATCGTTCTTCGCGGCCACTGCAGTTGCCGGCCAGTTCCCTTATCCCTAGTCCGTCAACGCGGGATACGTCCACGTTGCCTTCGGGGTTTGAGGAATTTGAAGATCTTTTCACACCGGACTTGGGTTTGGTACGCAACCACAGTCACAAGGTCACGGTGCGGCACAGCGTTCCACCCATACAGTCGAAGTTACGTCGCCTACCAATCTCCCTGAGAGATGCAGTTTCCGAGGAGATTTTCAGGCTCGAGCGTCAGGACGTCATAGAGCGCATCAACGCGTCCGAGTGGGTTTCGCCGATTGTCGTCGTCAAAAAGAAGGACGGCGGCATCCGTATGTGCGTCGACCTTCGAGCACCCAATCAGGCAGTCGTCATCGACTCGTTCCCCTTGCCCCACATTGATGAACTGTTGAATTCTTTGCGAGGAGCATCACATTTTTCCAAGCTCGACCTAGCGTCAGCTTATCATCAGATTAGTCTCGATCCGTCCAGTCGAGACCTGACAGCATTCATTACTCACGAGGGCCTGTTTCGTTTTAAACGCGTTTGTTTTGGGCTGGCGTCCGCGCCAGCTGCGTTTCAGCAGATTATGTCAAAAATTCTGGAAGGCTGCCAAGGTGTGAGATTTTACTTAGACGATATTATCGTTTTCGGATCGTCGCAACAAGAGCATGACAATAATCTGCGCCAGGTGTTGTCAAGGATCTCTGAAGCGGGAATGAAGCTCAACAAGAAAGGAGTTTTCAGTGTTAAGGAGCTTTCGTTTCTGGGCCATCGCCTTTCCGTGGCAGGGCTAGCACCCCTCCCATCTAAGGTAGACGCTGTTCTCAATTTCGAAGCTCCGACGGACCCGACGAAGTTGAAAGCATTTCTGGGTTTGGTAGAGTATTATAGCAAATTTATTCCTCATTGCTCTACTGTAATTGAGCCTCTTCGCCGCTTACTCCGGAAAGGAGTCCGGTTTGTTTGGTCGCCAGAAGTTGAGGCGAGCTTCCAGAAAGTTAAAACTTGCATTCAGAATGCACCAATTCTGGCTATGTTCGATCCGACATTGCCCGTCATCGTATCCACGGATGCGTCCAACTACGGCTTAGGAGCTGTTTTGCAACAACAGGATGGGAACCACCTTCGTTCAGTTGCGTTCGCTTCCCGCTCTCTTACAGACGCTGAGAGAAGATACTCGACGGGCGAAAAGGAAGCTTTAGCATGCCTCTGGGCATGCGAAAAGTGGCATACCTACCTATGGGGACGTCCTTTCACGATCCGTACGGACCACCAGGCATTAGTAACTTTGCTGTCAACTAGAGGATCTGGCATCAGACCACTGCGTATAACCCGATGGACTTCCAGACTGCTAAATTATAACTTCACAGTTGAATATCAAAAAGGCACTGATAACTTGGTAGCGGATGCTTTTTCAAGACTCCCTGTGCCAGACACAGAAGATGGAACGAAGTTTGAAGAGGATGTTATTTCGTTCATCACCGTTCCTTTGTCGCACACCCACCTTCAAGAGGCTACGGCGAACGATGTCAACTTGCCGAGCGTCATCCGGTACACTACGTCGTCTTGGCCGGAGAAGCATGCAATTTCTCCAGAGCTGTGCCCCTACTACAACGTGCGAGACCAGCTCTCATTACATGAAGGGATTCTCTACCAGGGAGAAAAGATCGTCGTCCCCTCTGAGCTTCGAGACCACATAGTACAACTGGCTCATGAAACACATCAAGGAATATCCAGGACAACCAGCGTAATTAGGGAACAGTACTGGTGGCCTCAAATGAATTTATACATTAAGTCCAAGGTAGAAAACTGCGCAGCCTGTCACTCGACGGACAAGCCGGTAAAAACAGCTCCTGCACCGCTACAGCCAGTGGAGTTTCCCCACCAACCCTGGGAGAAGCTGGGAATAGACATCGTGGGACCAATCGACCGGGCTCCTCCAAGTCAGCGATTTTTTATTGTCCTGGTGGATTATTACTCCAAGTGGCCAGAGGTTGAAGCATCAGCATCAGTCACATCATCAACTGTTATAACATTCCTGAAGAATGTCTTTGCTCGGGAAGGCCTGCCGTGCGAGATTGTATCCGACAATGGTGTTCAATTCGTCTCGCACGAGTTCCAAAATTTCCTGCGGGACCATGGCATCAAGCACAAGAAAACAGCCCTATATCATCCACAATGCAATGGACAAGTTGAACGATTTAATAGAGTACTGAAGTCCTGGCTTCAACTGGCTGTAGTGCAGGGCAAGCCACTCCGAGATGCTGTTCGAGAGCATCTGGAAGCGTATCGCAGAACGTCTCACTCAGCAACTGGTCAAGCACCATGCGTCCTGCTTCACGGGAGAATCCATCGTTCCAAGTTGAACTTACAAGGAATGCCTACCCGGGAGGTTCCTGTTAACACTCCTTCCAGACGAGCAGAGCTCCGAGAACGAGTGGAACAGTATCAAGGCCGGATGAAGTCTTATTCTGACGCACGACGAGCTGTGCGGCGGCCACAATTCGTCCCTGGTCAAGCAGTCAGAATATTTCAACCACATCAGCACAACAAGTTGCAAAGCCGATACTCAAAACCTCAGGTAATTCACGCACAAGTGGGACCGTCAACGTACCGCTTTGCAGACGGGCGTCGATGGAATGCAGCTAAGTTAACGAAGGCGTCGACACAACCTCAAGAGAGTTCCGAAGACGACTGGGAAGACGACGACATTTCTTTTCCTTTACCGTCACTTCCACCGCCTGGTGACTCAGGCACCCGGCAGAAGTCACCTGGTCCGACTACAGGTGTTTCAAGTTTTTCTTCTGTTCCCGTCCTGTCACCAGTTGCGCCTGATGTACAGCTGGCGCCTGTTCCTGCCTTGATCCCTGCATCGATGCCAGTCGCTCCTGGTGCAGCGTTCGCCTCTGCACCTGCACTTGTTCCTGACCCGGCACCAGCTGCGCCTGTAGCTGACACGATTCCTGACCTGGTACCTGATCACATCCCTGGTCCCAGTACGAGTCCGGAAGTATCCTGCCCTGCACTAGTTGAGACTGGGAACTATTCGCCAACCGCAACGAACACTCGCCATCATTTCACACCTATGGCAACAAGCAGCCCTGTGATGTCCCGTCCAGAGACACCATCATCCATGTCGCCACTGTCGGGCGGAAATGCGACCGCTCTGAGTCCTGGTGAGGCACCAGGACCTTCAGCGGAACCTACGTCAATAGCGACGGAGTCCCAAGAACGACCAAGACGAACGAAACGACTACCTGAGAGATTTAAAGACTATATCATGTCATTTAGCACTCCAGAACTTCCAAGTTTTGAGTTCTTTCCGTGAAGACAATGTGTGATTTTTTTTATTCGTGCCTATAGCAAGTATGTTTAACGAGTTTTTTTTTTTTTTTACGAGTGACTACTATGCCTCCTGCATGCCCTGACATTGCAGTTTCCCCAAACTGTAAACAAATGACCTTTGTTTCTGTGTTTGAACTTCTGTCGTGTATTTTTTTTTACAGAATTTTCACGGCAATTTGAAACGCTCACTTCGAAACGCTCAATTCAACATTAAGGTTTCGTTTGTGCCTTCGCTGGTGGTGTGTTCGCTGGTCGTGTGTAACGCGAAAATCTCGTTTAACGCTTCTGCATGTCCATTTTTGCCGGCAAGGGGAGAAAAATGGAATGAGTGCACCTTTCTTTTTTATAAGGAAGGGAGTGTGTTGTGATCTTTAATGTGTTGTTTATTGCGTATTCAGGTATAACGCGGTTGTGAGCTTGCCGTCGCGTCAGCGACGGCACGAGCGCGAGAAAAATAAAAAAAGGCGCGAGGCTGGCACGGGCCAGCCAGTCTGCTGCCAGCTTTCGATCTGAGATGTGGCTCTTTGATCTTAGCCGCCCGGCCCGGTTCGGAGATCTGCCGCCCTATTGTCACCACAGCCTCGACTTGGTGAGCCGACTCGGCACCTCCCAGCGCACCTATTCCGACACTGAGCCGGAATATAACAGGTACCTTATTATATCACACTCCAAGACAACTATAGATCAGTGTCCGAAATGCTAGTAGCGATAAAAATGAGTAATGTTTAGCGCTACTAGGAGGGAGAACCGATCCCACGGCGACGGCAGCGCCACTGTTTCGCCCACTACCGCAGCCTCCCGCGCTCCCCGGTGAATACCGCTCGAGCTCCCAATCTGACCCCCTTAAATAACTTTGGCTAGCTCACTGGGGCAGCCTACCAAAATTGCAGTTTTCATTGTTCGAGTGATGCTGTCGTTTCTGTAAAACACATATGTTTCCCCTCGGGTCTATTTGAAGTGACATGTGAGAGGATCTGTTGTCTAATAAGATCATATGGCCAGAAGAAATGATATTTTTAAACTTTATTCTTCAATACACAGGCAGTAACTAGAAAAAGACGAAGAGCAAGTTGTTAATCTCAGCGCCAGCACTGCAGGCATTAGTATTAGCTTTGTTTGCGGGGCAATAAAACTATAAAAACGCCATTGAAGAAGCAGCCGCGGTCCTGGTAAACGGAAGTGAATGGCTAACTACGATGTGTTAACGCAGATGGCCGTCGAGGTGAAGTTCAAATTTTGAAGGAGATCGCCGCTGCCCTCGGAAGAGATTACGTGCTGCCGTAGTGCTCTGGGTCTCTCTTTTGTCAACTGGGGGATTTGGGCTACCAGAAATTGAAAAAGAGCAGCAACTCTTTCTTAATCTAAAAGAAGGACATCATTAAGTGGAGACAAGGGTACCTGAGAACGATATGGTAGCAGAACTCTAAGAACCATGAAATTCATGCTCAAGATATGATTTGGGACAACTCAGATCTTATAATCTACAAGGTATGGACAGACAGCTCCGCTTACTTGGCAAGAAAAGCGTTCAACTTTCAGTTGAGTATACCGGGTTGAAAGGTGGAATTATGTTGATTACTTATGCAAGTAGCGACGACGGCGCTTTAGAAATGACTATTTCTCATCGTTAAGAAAATAATGTATTCATTTTTATGATAATGAACGTACGACTTAGCTGCACTACTTCGAAGCAACCCCTATTCCTGTTCGGATCTGAGTGGGGCCCGTCTCCACCCTTCGGGATCCGGGGATCCGTGAAACACATCCGAACGGACCACTGCCAACATGCACCAAGTTCGGATGTGCTGAGTCATCCAACAACCTCAAGAACTCCCCTTTGGGTGAGTCTATTGACGGCAGGGGATGGACCATTAAAGAACGAAGAATAAAATGCATTGCTTTAATTCAGGTGAAGCTACAGTCACCACTCAACCAGTACTAAATCAAACAGTCTTCTTGAAGCCACATGATTTCACAATTCTTGCTACTACCCATGACAGAAGAGCGCCTCAATGTCTATCCCAAGCTGGATATCCATGAGCGGATACCTCAGCTTTCTGCCGTAGAAGCAGCTATATACAATCACAAGCATCTCGACAACTTGAATATGCCGTGAGCACAGATCTGAGCAATCATAAGTAAAAGTCTCAAGGTATAGAATAAGCTAGATGAACAGCAGTGCATACATGAGAAATAGTCTAAACCAGGGGTCGCCAAGCTGCGACTCTTCGCGTGTTAAAGTGCGGCTCGCGGCTCCCTCCCCTACCCCCCCCCCCCCCCCCCCCTCCCCCACTCCTCCGCCTCCCCTCCGGTCACCCGAGCACTTCCCCAAAAAGAGAAATGGAGCGCGTTTTAAATCGAAAGACAGGTTGCGCTTTTGTATTCTTGCGCTACTGCTACCTTACGTACAGATGGACTGCTTTTGACTCGGATAGATCGAAAGTAGTTCGAGTTTCGCTTATTGCTCTAGGGAAAAGTTTGCCCCCCCCCCACCCCCGCGGCTGTTGGAAGTTTCGTGGTTTTGTTTGGCGCTCTTAGACCGGGTCAGCCTGGCCACTCCTGGTCTAATCCACCGATACAAATATTTGCAAGGGTAAAACGTGTTAATCCGAATTAAAGGAGATTTACTTTGCTTAGCGGTGTAATGTTGCGTCTTATTTTTACAAGGGAGTGATGTGATAGTCGCCTGGATATTGTTTCGGTATTAAAATGTACATCCCACCATTGTCCAACGGAGAGTGGTGCGGCCTGTATGTCACAGCGCCGTCTCATAGGCCGTGTTCCAAAATTTACTCGATCTTGCTCCATGGTAAGAGTTTTGTACCCTTGGCTTTCTAAAACCTACCCACGTCCAGCGTTTTTCAATCTGTGCTGTCACGTGATACGATCCGCCGGAGTAACTCGGATTCATTTGGGTATGATTTGGAACACAGCCATAGGTGAACACCGAAAAAGCTCCGCCAGCAGCAGGACTTGATTTACCTTGGTTCTTAAAGGGGTCATGAAACGATTTTTCTACTTCTTCCTCCTTAGCTTTAATCCTCAACTCAAATGCGAATTGTGAAATCACGTGGTCGTGACATTCCTTCGGCACCGGTGCGATGACTCCTAGCTTCCACCGTGCTTTTTATGCACACCATAGAACTTGTCATTCCCCAGTTACAATAAGTTCCGTCAGGGCACTCATTGGCCACGAACGCGAATCCAAATATTCGTCGACGGATTGATTGTTGACGAGCGCATACGTCCGAGTGACGCAGTTCTCGTGTCCAATGCGTGAGCTGGGCTCTGCTGACGTCAGTTTGGCGCCGGTGACGCGCTTTTGGAACCGCGGATGTATCATAGTGAAAAGGCGGAGAGCTTTCGAAGGCAAGAAGGTACAAAATAGTCCGCTATATTTTCAAATGTTCGTACCGAAAAGCTGGCTTTTGACTTTCTAGCCTCTTTCTTTTGGCCAACTAAACGATATGCGATTAGTAAAGTCCCAATTTAAAATCATTCATCCCAACCCAAAATTCGTTTCATGGCCCCTTTAAGGGGACGGTCAGTACAGAGTATACCTTTAGTATCGTTTTAGGGGACTTCATATTTTAGGTGTGCGGTCTACCCGTCGGTCCAAAAACCTTCAAAGAGGCTCTGACAGCACCAACATTTCGTTCAAAATTTCCACCACGAGCTCAGCGGAGTAGCTGAACACTGCGACGGCAAGGGCCACCGTATTGACTGTAATAACTTCCGCATCGTCGGCATCGAAGCTGACCACCGACAAAAGCTTTTTTTTTTTTAATCATCGCCCGTCCAAAGTACGCCATAAAACATCAATATGTCCTCTACGCTTTAACATGCACCTACGTCAACGCGCTTCGCGATATCACCAACCCAAATAAAAACGCTCCACCACAAAAATATCAAAAAAAAAAAAAACACGAAAATACTGTTTTTTAACGTCACCCTTGAAAAAATGCTCAGCCTCGCCTCTAAACGTCGGGTTCCTAATCGCCCCCTTCTAATTAATTAGACAATTAAGGTACTTTGAGTGCATAACTTTGTATCAAGGAAAACGTTCTGTCATGGAGCTAGTTTTTTGCTTATAACTAAGCAATCTCAGTTTATAACTACTGCTTAGTCTAATCCTTCCCCCAGTCCTGACAGATTAAATCTGAATAAAACAATATTCTCTGTCACCATTAAAATTGTAAACGGGACATCTAATGTGACGAAATATAAATCATTCAACCGAGTTTACTTACCTCTTTCAATAAGTTGTCGTGTTTCCAGTAGCAAAAGCGCAGACCCGTACAGACGCCGCCGATACCCTGTCAATGACGGCACGGTCGACAGGTCTATTGTCTACTTAATAATACTAAAGTTGCTAAAAGTTCAAAAATACAAATGATCGATTTGGCAAATTACTCTCTAAGGTGAGTGGATATAGTTTATTATTTAAAGGGGAGCTCGTATGAATATTTGCTAGCACTGATTTTGTTTCGAAATTTATTGGACATATCACAGATGCATCTGAACTAGGAACCTAAATTACAACTCGGAATAATATTTTTCACAAAGAGTTTCGTTTTAATTTTTTATCTGAGAGGGTGAGAGGCCCTATTGGCCACACCTAAAAGCTGACATCAATTGTAATATGGAGGCGGTACATGTCTCGTTCGCGACGAGTTAGAAGAAGTTTGATAGTGCGAAATGTATGATGGGAAGGCCCACACCATCAAAAGGAAAAAAGGTGGCACAAAATACTTCGTTTCTTAAACCGCTTGTTCGACCTGCAAGTTATATGACATATGACGACACCCCACTGGATAACAAGATAAAAGTTTAAGGTTGGTATCGGCATCACCCTCATCTGCTCAAAAAAGCGCCGGAGCTCCCCATTGAAGAAACCTTCTCTCGGACACTAGAGAATTGTCAGCTGACGCGTGCGTAGCCGTTTTGGTAGCGCACACCACTCCCACACGGAGGCAGGGCGTCCACCCTGCACCTGCCCCTTTGTTCCGATCCTCGCCGGTACTACTAGAGCGTCCCAGTTCAATGGCGCATCGTGTCGCTGGTGCCGGTCCAGAATCTGAACGACTGTAAAACAGGAGATGCAGGTCGCCTTGCTCACGCGATCCACCCCTCTCTCGACGCCATCGCAGCATGTACAGAGGGCGACACTGTTAGCGCGAACAAGCGATCGCTGGTTTTCTCAGTTTTTCTCTTTGATACCAGGGGGTGTCATCGAAATTATTATTGCTATGGAAAGAGCTCATTTAGTTCTTTAATGTAAGCGATAATATTTCGTGCTCGCTTATACTGTTTAGAATTAAAATGCGAAAATGCGCCGATGTCGTGTTCGCGCTAACAGTGTCGCGATGTGTACAGCACGTTTCTTTTATGCGGCGAAAACCGTCGCCATTGACGTGGTTTCAAAGCCCAAACCCGGGTGTTTTTTTTTTTTTATGCAGAGTCGTCGTGGCACGTGATGTCACACCCTCGCATGACATCATAAAGTCACATGACATGACGCCATGGTGACACGTGACGTCATGTGACGGCGTGGTGTCCGGGACATCCTGGCACTGAAAAAGTCGCGCTAAAATTAGTGGCAGACGTTTTCCGCCAGATGTAACGGGAAACTGCCTGTGTGTAGTCTGGTGGCGTCCGTGATCGGTGACAGGTTAACAACTCAGTGGATGGTCCGCCTTCGGCGTGAGCTTTCTGCCTTCGATAACACTTCGGCGCAAGCGTTGCCAAAGCCCGGCGGAAGGCAAGGAGCGCCTGCTGGAGAACGAGCGTCTCTTGAGTTCTTAATGGGACCGTGAAGCGATATGGGGTAGGAATGTTTCTTACTTTACACGAGCATACTGGGTCCAATCACAATTACAATTTTGAGTGAGAGCTAAAAATAAAGGAAATAAGATGTTTCTCTTTACCAGTGGGATCCAAGTATACCCGCACGCAACGCAGCTGTACAAAAGGTGCCTTTGTCGCCGAGCAGTAGACATGATTCAAAATGCGCGTCATTGCCCGTCCGCCATTATTTGGGAAGGCACTCCGAGCATGCATTGGACACGAGGGGACACCACCGTTTCGCGAGGATTCGGATCCAATAACATTCGTCGTGCTCAAGAACTGGTGGCCACGAATGTTGCCCTATGAACTTTTGAAAATGGTGTATTTTGAGTATAAAATCCGACGATTTGTTTGTCCCTCCTTCGGAAGAACTTGATGACGATGTTGGGGGGACCGCTTTGTTTCCCCAGGATTTTGCCATCAAGCTTGGCTGTCCCCGCGGGGACCATATATAAATGCGTTAAGAGATTTCAAAGACAAGTATTTAAAATGCTTTCAGTATCTCGTATTTGTTTATATTTTAGGGAATGTACCTTTCGCTTATGTTTATATACAAAAAGTTTGTATTTGAAATTGAAATGCATGCACTCCAAATACAACCCAAATACAATGTTGGCCACTGTTTGTCACAAACAATTATGATTCCAGCACCCTTTTTCGCAACAATAAGCGTTCAAGAAAGATCAGGAAGAGAGCAACAAGGAATGAACGAGATGGGTAAAATTATTTTATTTTTGTTTGGGTGCTTTCATTTTTAAAAGAAGTGAAATTCACGACAGGCTATCTAAAAAGAGGCTTTGTTGCATCAATTAAACCTCTAAAATTAAACTCGCACTGAATATACCGCTTTTTCATGTGCACACCAATCATACACCACATAACTTCCTTTTTAATGAGGAAACTAGCGGTCTAAAAACTTGACTTTTGGTAGATATAGACTCCAATCTTTGTGGACACAGTTTTTTTTTTACCTGAGGTTAAATTTAAGTATACGATGTCAAAATATGCGCACAATAAATGTTTCATAAATGTATCTGAAAATACCCAAACACCCTTCGTTTTATATTATCTTGTGTTTCAATACTTTTCTAAAAAGTGTAATTGGTTATGCGATGAAATACGTTTTTACCGAAGTAGTTCGTCTTTGTATTCTGATATATTTCGGCAAGTGTTTTTCCGACCCCTGAGTGCGGCTTATAATGTGAACACAAACAGTGCGTGAACATTTGGTTTGGGACAAGACAATCAGTGCCTCGACATGCATTTTGGTAGTGGCTCGTGTCCAATCGCTTCGATGGCTGTAATAGCCGAACCTTAACAATCTGTGAAACTCAGCGCGTGCCCTAGGTTTTGACAACTCCAGCGCATATTTAAGCATTAACGGCCTACGTTCAGCTCCAAGTCGCGTGGCTCCTCGTTACTTTCAATTTATTTCTGGGACATTCCTTGTAAGAAAGTAAGTAAGAAAAGTAAGTAAGAAACGCGTGCTCGAGCTGCGGCTATCCTCATTGCCGCAGTAGTCGGACATGAGCCACTGTCCGAGTGTCAGCCGAGGCATTGGTTGTTAGGAGCCAAAGTCGAGTGCTCACGCAGTTCTCGTGTCCAATCCATGAGACGCGCTTGACTGTCGTCAGACGGGTTGTTTCGATCCCACAATTACGCCAGCAAGCTTTGCGATGGCAAGACTGAAAGAACTAATCCCCTTTTATCCTCGCGATTTCAGCGCTACCAAGAAGCTTCTGAATAAGTGGCGGTCAGTGCGAGTATACTTAGCCCAGACTAGTACCAATGCGCCCCTGTAAAGTCATAAATAGAGGCCAGATCTTTAGGCAAATGCCTATTTTGTTCCTTTGGTCCCTATCGTGCCTTTTCTATATATCAGCACGAATCATGAGTTAAGAAGTGTTTTAAGAGTAGTTTTATATTGCCTATAAATGCGTATTTCGGCGTTTGCGCCTAAATTACCGTTTCCTGCCTATAAATGCCTATGTTTTACTTTTTTTGCTTCGCTACCCCAAATTGACTTGTTCTGTTTAGTTTAAATTTCAAGCGAACAATTTTTCATCTTGCTACAATGCATGGCAACAGGCTGCTCCAATCTCTGTCCCGAGATCCACTCTTAACCTAACCTTTCCTCGTATTTTGTCATATCCTCTTACACCTACAGCATTAGCGACACATTGCCCAGTAGTGCTTCATCCTACAAATATCTCGGTCTTCGTATAACAAGCGATTTAGCATGGGCCACTCATATTAATCACATAATCGGTAAGGCAAATAGCACACTGCGTTTTCTACGAAGGAACTTAAGACTCGCCCCCCCCCCCCCCTCCCTAAAGTGAAACAGATCGAGTACCTAAATTTAGTCCGCCCAAAGCTAGAGTACGCGGCATCCGTGTGGTCCCATGGCAGATTTATTTCTTCTGATTATTATTTTTACACTAGTGTTTCTGGTTTGCAAGAGCGAGCGAATCTTTCTGAGCTCGCATTAAGGCGGAAGATATCTCGATTAACTCAGTTTTACAAGATCTACCACCTTTACCCTACGCTTAGAAATATTTTACTCCCACGCCCCATTTAGTTTTTTCCCAAGACTAGATAACAGCTGTAAAATGGATCCTACATTTGCCCTCAGCACCTCCTACGCCATTTCTTTTCTCCCTTTGACAATATTACAATGGAATGCTTTACCTGAAGACATAGTTACAACTAACAATATGGACGTATTAAAAAAGCTACTCGGTGAACATCTAGATACATGTGACAACGATGCTGAGTCTTAGCGTGTTAGTAACGTGCTCTTCATTATTTTTTAGTTTCTTAATTTTTGTATTTATTTGTGTTTTTGTTATTGCTGCTCACGGGTTTGTTTTACTATGTTCTATATTGTAATGTTTCGTTTCCCATTCCTTGTGTCGCTGCTCACAAGTTTGTATTGCCGTTTTTATATTGAAACTTTTAGTTTCCCACCCCTTTTGTAATACCCTGTAATGGAGCCTTCAAGTTAATATGAAATAAAAAATAAAAATAAACATGTTTTTTTTTCTTTACGCCTGTCAGCCAAGGCGCAAACGGCGCCTTCCTTCTAGTAGAAGGCCCTTCCCGCCCTTCCCCTCGCATCGTCCTCCTTTCTATTTCTTGCCGCGCCTTTGCCGCACCTTCGCGGGTTTGTTGTCTTAACATGTCTCGATAGTGTGGAGCTTGGGAGCTGCTGGAGGTTAGAAATCTGTATTTGGATGCTGCTGTACTCTGTTTCACCCTAAATGAACCTTAGTGGATGCTGGGAGCGTCCCAGCCAGTCCAGCGCTGGGAGAGTGGCATGTGACCTGGTGGAGTCTCCGCCTGTCGCTCCGCCCAACTGGGGTAGCACTGGATTGGCTGGGATGGCTCGTCCTATTCTCTGCGGTTCATTGGAAGATCGGAAAACAGAGCGTAAGGCCCACCGAAAAGCTTTTTTTTTCTAGTGAACGAGCGCGTGTGTCTGTGCGCGTGTGTATGTGCGTGCGTATGTGCATGTGTGTATGTGCGTGTGCGTGCGTGCCAGCCTACATGCGAGGTGAAGGAAATAGGAAGCCGCGGTTTGCACCTTTCGCGTGCGCGTCGGTCTCTAACGTTATTGTGTCCGGTGGTCTGTGGTTTGCTGCTCTTTGCTTTCGCTGCCTGAAGTTTGTCAACAATGCCAAAAAGGAAGGTCCCAAAGAGCTTGCTTGTACAGCAGGCCCCGCTGCTGTACAAGTTCGTTCAAAGCTTCAGTCCGTCTTGAGCAAACATAGTGGGTTTTCTGTACTCAAAGAAGTCTCGAAGGTTCTCACCCGGGGAACACCCTAGGGTACGAGAGGGTGTGGAAGTATTGAATATTCCTAAGTACCAGTACGCCCCACTCATATCAGTTGACGTGGAACGCTCTTTTTCAGCGTACAAACTGGTTCTAAGCGACAAGAGGCAGAAGTTAATTTGAACCCAAGAATCTTGAAATGGTGCTTGTTTGCTATTGTTTTCATACTTTTTTCAATTGTTTCTAGTTGCACTATGTACAGCATGGGACAGCTTAGTACCGGTGTGGGCTTGAGTCGACTTTGTTTTTCGAATGTTGGACAAATTCAATTGTAATTCCTAGTGTACCACTTTATTCTCTATTTTCTTGAATGGCAGAGGCCCTAAATGCTTTCAAAAGCATCGTGTGGATAAAAACTGATTGTGCCTATAAATGCCTATTACGAAGCTTTGAGTGCCTTTCATAGGCGCCTAAAAGTGGCTTTTTTAGTGCCTAAACATCCGGCCTCTAGTCATAAACATTTCAACCCGATATCGTTTCACGACCCCTTTAAGTGAAACGGAGTATAGAGCCCATAGATTGAGTTATGATTATAAATAGACTATCTCCGAAAGTGGTTTGGGGCCCTTTTAAGGTGAAAGAAATTCTAGAAGAGTTCGCGTAAATCTTATAAAACTGATACGCGCTTTAACAGAGCGGAACATGATTTTGACAAACGAGTACGCATCATTCTACTCAAGGGTCGTATTCCCGTGCACAACTATCATGAACATGCCTAGTCATAGAGCACTACTGCTAAACTAAGCAGTGATCAAGATTTGTCTTCGTGAGTGAAAGGTTTTGAAGGGACTGTTGGTAAATTATAAATAACAATATCGTCAATAACGAATAACTTAGACGTACCCTTTGCAGGCTTGTAATGTTGTGCGGATGACGCCGGTATATTTCCCCGCAAGAAAGAAACCAACGCGATGCCAAAGCCGTACCTTTGGCTGTGGTGATGACACCTGCAGGGGGATCGGTGGTCGAGTCTGTTAGCGCACCGCGGCTCGGAGCAAGTGGTGCGAAAGCTCGCGCTGCAGAACCCAGGGATCCCGGGTTCAATCCCCACATTTGCCCTTTTCGATCTGGATGGACATCCAACCGGCGTGCAGTCATGTATCACTATACTATGTAATGCACGTTAAAGATCCCATCCTAGCAGTCGCACTGTACTGGCTAAATATCTTATTTACAGCGTAAAATAATGTCGCCGCACCTCAAAGGCAGACGGACTGTCGAAAAATGTGTAAAGAGGAACGTCAAAACAATTTTTTTTTCGACACCAGTGATAGCACGTTTACTTTCAACTCAACAGTCTAAAACGTCCGAATAAAGGGTAAAACTTTAGAAAAATCAATTGATCGCTTCAAGGCTTCAATCGAGAAATCTTAAACTGTGCTAAAACACTTTGCGCATATATGCCAGGTAAGACCTACTTGTGCTTTATGAGCTAACAACTCGCAAGACATTATCTTACTTCGTTTGTAGTCACACTTCTTGAAAACGTCGTCTTCTTGCAGCGCCGCAAGATACGACGTCTGCCACCAAAAGAGAAGCAAGAAAACTATTTTGGCTGCCACGCCTGCACCCAAGCACATTGGTGAATCCATCTCTGTATCAACCAAAGAGCTCTCTGCCCTCTCTTTGAAGAACCCAGATTCTGTTAAAGGGATTCCTGTTTCACTGGTTATGTTTTCAATCGAAGGAAATGTACGCAGCTACATTGATGCTACACCTGCCCCCTGAACGCATAGCGTTCGGGCGTACGCCTGATGGATGGACGACAATGCACACTTCGTGGCGAAGAGGACGGTAAACACGACACACGTTTCTACGCAAGCGGCCAGGCCTTAAATGTCCTCCCTGCCCTCATTTCACCTGCTTTACGTAAAAACATATGTTCAAACGAGATGTGCCGATGACTCCGGTAACCAGGCGAGAGTAGGAAAAGTCCTTGGTGCATGCGCGGACATGCTGAAAGAAAACAGATGTCTATGTGTGCTGCGGACATCCTCCGTGTCGATAGAAATTTGTGCAGGGTTGCAAAGTGGTGCCATTGAGACTTCTTAGCAACGTTAACGTCAATGTTCCATTCCGCTTAACCCGTCATTTTATTTTGTTTTGATGTTCCCTCGCGTCTTTATACTTACGTTTGTGTCGCATTCGCTCATCATAAAACAGCACCGCTCCTTTTGACCTGAAGATCTCAAAATCAGTTACAATGTGCCGCGGCCAATTTCAGGATCTAGTGCTTACCGCGCAATAGTATGCATTTATATTTGGTTACAAGTAATATTACACAAAATGTGTTCATCAGCCAATTTTTGGGGGGCGATCGGTGGCCAAATGACCAAAGCGCACACCAGCTCGGAGCATGTGGTGCGAAAGCTTGCCGCATACCCGGGTCGGGCACACCTTGGTGCGCCTACTGAAAAAACATTTTTTGACACCTGTGATAGCACGTTTACTTTCAACTCAACAGTCTAAAACGTCCGAATAAAGGGTAAAACTTTAGAAAAATCAATTGATCGCTTCAAGACTTCAATCAAGAAATCTTAGACTGTACTAAAACGTTTCGCGCATATATGCCAGGTAAGACCTACTTCTGTTTTATGAGCTAACAACTCGCAAGACATTATCTTACTTCGTTTGTAGTCACACTTCTTGAAAACGTCGTCTTCTTGCAGCGCCGCAAGATACGACGTCTGCCACCAAAAGAGAAGCAAGAAAACTATTTTGGCTGCCACGCCTGCACCCAAGCACATTGGTGAATCCATCTCTGTATCAACCAAAGAGCTCTCTGCCCTCTCTTTGAAGAACCCAGATTCTGTTAACGGGATTCCAGTTCCACTGGTTATGTTTTCAATCGAAGGAAATGTACGCAGCTACATTGATAGTACACCTGCCCCCTGAACGGATAGCGTTCGGGCGTACGCCTGATGGATGGACGACAATGCACACTTCATGGCAAAGAGGACGGTAAACACGACACACGTTTCTGCGCAAGCGGCCAGGCCTTAAATGTCCTCCCTGCCCTCATTTCACCTGCTTTACGTAAAAACATATGTTCAAACGAGATGTACCGATGACTCCGGTAACCAGGCGGGAGTAGGAAAAATCCTTGGTGCATGCGCGGACATGCTAAAAGAAAACAAATGTCTATGTGTGCTGCGGACATCCTCCGTGTCGATAGAAATTGGTGCAGGGTTGCGAAGTGGTGCCATTGAAGCTTCTTAGCAACGTTAACGTCAATGTTCCATTCCGCTTAACCCGTCATTTTATTTTGTTTTGATGTTCCCTCGCGTCGTTAAACTTACTCTTTCGTCACATTCGCTCATCATAAAACAGCACCGCTCCTTTTGACCTGAAGATCTCAAAATCAGTTACAATGTACCGCCGCCAATTTTAGGATCTTGTGCTTACCGCGCAATAGCATGCATTTATATTTGGTTACAAGTAATATTAACACAAAATGTGTTTCATCAGCCAATTTTTGGGGGATCGATCGGTGGCCGAATGACCAAAGCGCACACCAGCTCGGAGCATGTGGTGCGAAAGTTTGCGCTGCATTACCCAGGGATCCTGGGCTCAGCCCCCACCACTCTCCGTTTCGATCTGGATGAGCATCGTACTGCCGTGCGGTTGTGTGTCACTACTGCGTGGTGCACGTTAAAGACCCCAGGCTAGCGGTGGTACCAAACTGGCGAAATTACTAATTTACAGCTGAGAGACAAGTCGGCCGTTGAGGCAGACTATGTTCAGGCTTTATAGACATGCCCAGAGCCCAAATTTTTTTTCAGCCAATTTTTAAGGAATGCTGTAGCGGCCGGTTGTGGCGGCCGTTTATCACAATAAACGACACAAGAAAGCGTTACGATCATGGACAACCATATAGAGGAACGTCTCTCGACAGGATTTGAACTCTCCACCTTGAGATTGTGAGTTTAGTGCTTTGCCGACTGAGCTATTCAGGGTATTTTTTATTAATGTGAAACGTTTCCTGGCTAGCTGTTAGGCGTTTCGTGAGACCCAAAGTGAAGCCTGAATGAATGCGTGGCCGGGAGGCTCGACACTAACCGCGTGGCAAAGAGGCCACTGCAGTAAAAGTTGGTTTGCGCCAAGCGAGAATCGAACCCAGACCGTGTAGATTATGAAGCTAGAGTGCTTCCGGCATGTCGCCGTGAGTTCAGGTGCTATATGGCGGCAAAGCCCTGCGGCACATCCGCTCTGCGTCCGGCATATAGGAACTTGACACACTGTCACAGGTTTTTAAAACCAGGTTTAGCGCCGGTATCTCCACTCCAGGAATCGCTGTCGAGTGTGCATGCCACGCGTTAAGCCAGTCGCCAAACTAACCGATAAAGAGCGCCGAGAGCGTAGACGCCACACCTTTAACGTGCAACACAAATACCCAGCAATTTTTTTATGCATCTTGTAGGGGAGTGGGGCAGTTTCTTTTTTATTACATGCACGTTTTTGCAAAAAAAAGCACGATTTTGTTTTCATATCTATACATGCAGCCAAAACTCTTTGTGGGGCCTATTAACATAAAAGTGTTACACAACTCATATTTGGCGTCTTTACATGTGGCCAATGAGTGAAATACTTGAATACACGGAGACCTCACGATCTCGTTCAACTTATTGATTCTAATAAAATTTGCACACATACAGTACACACTTACACGCACACAGATCTTGCACTCTTCCAAAATCTGGGAGGCGTAGACAGTGCATCGAAGGTGAAAACAAGTCGAGTTGACTGAAAAGTGAACCGTGCACACGCCTCACTTGCACTGCCACTTTTAAAAAACGCGACTTTATCGTACGTGGTTGTTCTGAGTGTCTGTCTATCATCCGGCATTCCTATAAACTATTTAATCCTAATAGGGCCAACATGTCGTATGGGACAGCCTCGTTTTCCGAGAATAAGAGGATGCAAAGACTGTAATCGTTAAAAATAAGATGCTTTTTAAGAGAACGTTGCAGCATATCCTTGAATTAGAAAGGCGACTTTGAAATAAATTTAACAGTGTTCTGTGATTTTTGGCTTATTACAAATTCGGCAGTTTATTAGGTACAAGGCAGGGATTAACATACTTTGTCACAGCTGTGTACATGTCAGAACAAAAGTACCGCTCCTTCACACGACAGTAAGTTTTGAAAATAACGAGGTGTCCCGCATTTGAATCGTTATAGAAAGAGTGTGAAACCAAGGTATGCATAGAACGAGGAATAATCAAAAGCAACCGATTCCCATGAGGGGTGTACTTGCGATGGTACAATACAGTCTTTTGAAGCTCGTAGTGCAGAATGGATCGAGCGTTTATTGTAGGCGAGGTCCCTTCTATTTGGGCAATGATGCTGCATAGCTGTTTGTCTTTGCGCTGTTGGGAGGCGATCGTTGATCGATGAAGCAGCACCGGTGGTGATGGGCTCGCCTCAATGTTCAGGAGAGGCGTGGTCGTCCATTATCGGGGCAATGGACATCAAGAGAAATCGTTAGCGTCTATACGTTTGCGATCTGATTTATCGACAACTGTGAAACTGTACTCCTGCAAGCGGAGCGTCCAGTGTGCTAAGTGGCCGGAAAAGCAGCAAAATATAGAGAGCTGCGTTAATTTTGTCATAATCCGCCTTATTATCATCCAGTATAAATATAGAAGTGATCTTTGCTTGAGGCCAGAGTTACACGTTTATGTGAATCAGCTGATGGTCGCTAAATCTCTTAGTGAATGAGACCGACGTCACAATTTCGGGATCAGATGCTAGAAAGAGATCAAGAATGTTGTGAAAACGAATGGGTTTATCAATAATTTTAACAAGATTAAGGTCAAGAGCCAAGTCCATAAACATCTCCGTGTCCTGCGATGGTGAACTTAAAGTAGGCCAATCAGTGCTGGGAAAATTAAAATCGCCGAAGACTAACATCTTGCTGTTAGGAAAATTCTTTTTCAATATTCTGCAATTCACAACAGAACATTCCGTCCAAGTCACGAGGCCTATAACACACACCAAAAAGACACACCGTGAGGGCTGAGGATATAGTAATGAATAATACTTCTAAGAGCTATCTATGTGGACAATGCTTGTACTTACATATGTTTTCGTTTGTCGCAATCAACACGCCTCCCCCCCCCCCCCCCCCCTTCCCCTTTATCTTGTCGGTCCCGACGGCAGATTTCGAAGTTGGAACTGACATCGAGTATTTAAATGTCAGCATGTTCGGGTTTCAGCCACGTTTCGGTTAGCACGATGATATCTGTTTTACTATTGGTCATGAAACCACTTAGTTGGCCACGCTTAGAAACAACACTTCCTATGTTAGTGAAAGACACAGAAAGAGTTAGTGCACGCCTGGCGTTAGCGGTGAAAGACCATGCACAGTGTGTGCGATTAGGAGCACCTTTGCGTTGCTATCTGAGTTCCCTGAAACAATCAGACACGTTGCCATATTCAAAATTTTTTTTATCTATTTTTAGCTTGCCGAAACAGAACTTAAAGGGGGGAACCTGTTTTCCTTTTGCGTATCCGAGTAGTTTACTCCTTGTCTGACGAACCTTTAAGGAAAAATCCTCTCTGGTAGCAAAGGTAGCCCCTCATCGTATGTCCCAAACTTAGTATGCATTCCTTGTCTTGTAATCGCAAGAATTTAATAATATTGGACGATCTTTGCTTGATTAAATTTTGTCCAGGCGATGCGCCCTTTCAATAAGGTCTGTAGTAATGTCAATTTCAAACTGCGTTGAACAGAGCTCGGCAACTTTAGCTACGGGCGCGTTCCATGGTTCATTGATATCGTCTCTGAAACCGTACAACAGTAGGTTACAGCGCTTAGGCCTATTCGCAGCATCATCGCAGCGGGATTGTACATCGTGAATCTGAGACGCAACAGCACTCTCAGTTGGTACGGCATTAGCTTTAACCCTTAGGTTTTTAGAAATGCCGCCCTCAATGGCGATCTCCCATGACAACAACTGCTGCACAGCATCATATCTAGTTGTTTTTTTCCCGGAGCTCCTTTATTTCGGAAAGTATGGCGCTCTATTTCTGCTCTACCTTTAAGCGGTAGCAAAAACATTTTCGAGAAGGTGCCCCATGGGCACTGTCACAACAGCGTCATTGTCATGTCCGGGGTTTGACTCCACATCACCCGATTGCATTAAAAGGGTAAACCGCGAACTTGCGGACATGACGTCCCAAAAGCAACAGCACACGCGACGAAAACGGCACTACCAATCACAGGAGCACGATAACACTAGCAGACAATAGTTGCTTGAACGACGGCAAGCTGAAGTTTTCAAATAACCAACCTGCAGCACAAAGATGCCCGAGTGGTCCATCACGGCTGTGTTAGCGTGCCCCGAATGACCGGCGTGGGATAGCGGTTTTTGTAGCGCCATCGTAGCTGACGACTAGTGTTGGCAGGCTCCTAATGTTCCTAACTTGAAGTCCACCAGGACGGGTTCAAGGAACTGCTGATTTCCCATGGATGGCCTGAGAACGATCGGTTCCGTGGCGTCCCGTGGTCCATGTAGTACATGGACCCCGTTATTGCTGGAGATGCTCAGGAGTATAATCTGGAGTAAAAAGAGGTCGTGAGTACTCCATCACGGCTGTAGTAGGGTGCCCCCCACATTTCAGCTTTCGGAGCAGGCGATTCCGGTTCATCACCTTGTGAAAAGCGATGCAAGTACTATAAAGAAACCCGGAGTTCCTTAACGTGCAAAAAAACTATTTTAACTGCGATTATAAGGCAGAAAATTATTTGCAGCAAATATTGTTGTTGGAAGTGTTGTAATAAAAGGGGACAGAAAGTAAACATTCGGCAGAGACACTTAAGACTGTTTACGTGTGGGAATTCGAAAACATTATAGCCCCTTTGGTGAATTTTTTTCGATATATGTTTCGACATGCATTAAGTTGTTTTGCTGATTCAGTGTGTGTGTTTGCATATACGTTGGCCACAGGCTGGAAACATACGGACCATTTTGCTGCATAACGATGCATTTTATGTCAAGCTATACGATCCTCTATGTTTAATGGTAGGTCTGTCGTGATTATGTCATCTTCGGTTGCGACAATGTCTTCGTTATCAGAGGGATATATGTCTGGCGTGTAATCTTCGCATCGTAACGGATGCGGTGGGGTGGTGGATGAGTTCGATTGAGAGGACCGTTGCCTTGTGGCCGGTGAAGTACGTTGAGAAGTGTTTAAAGTTTTTCACAGCGTTAGGTCACACCCTTAGTCACCCACATGGTTGCGACGTGACGTATGCAATGACGCATGGGCTAGGCACACCTTTAGTCAGCCAGAACCGTGGAGCCGCCGTGGCGTCGGGGAAGCGTGCTCGTCTCGCCCCCCGCAGGCCCGGGTTAGATTCCCACCCTGGCCGAATTGTAGCAAAGTTCCTTTTCAAAGCCATTACTTTGCTTTGTTTACAGGTACCTCTCTGAGACATTAGATGCCCATCCGAGCATTTTTGATGTGTTTTTACTCTTTGCGCCGTCGGCCATTTTGGTACCATTGATCGGTAACGCCGCCGACGCTGCCAAAGTTTCGCGTAATGGGGCCAGTGTTGGACAAAATACTCGATAAAACTATTTAAGTTAAGTTACTAAATACCTGCTTCATAAAGTATTTAAAATACTACTCAAGTTACTTTCACTGTAAAGTATCTTGAGTAGAGTACAAATACTTAGAGACGTAATTCAATTACTTGTGAAGATACTTCCGCATTGAGTAATTTGTATCGACGTCAATGACAACGACAATCGTACGGCTGTGCAAATCTGGTTTACCAGAATGGTTTATTAGCACGCAGCAACACAAAACGGAAAAAAAGAAAGTATCGTAGGGCTTTTTTATGCAGTCCAACTATAAGAAGCAGGATATTGTCATGAATGACAAATGATGAGGCGGCGAATAACTGAAAAAGCTAAACGTTTAATGGGGCAAACTTGTGCCCAAAACAATAGAGAAAGGCTAGCGTCGCAGGCGTCGATGTCGGCGAAACAGGAGGATCGAGCGCTTGGGAGAGATTGACTCGGGACCGCCACTCAGAGCACCTTTGGTACCCGCGGGGTTTTCTGGAAGATTCGGCGTAGAACGTTCGGCGCGTAGAACATTCGTAACTCCATTAGACGACAAGGATCTCAAACTTACGAGAATGTCAAGTCGAAAGAATAAATAAAAAAGGAGTCTGCTCCCTGGAATCGAACCCGCAGCCTGCGCGCGAGAGCCAAGCGCGGCAACCATTCGGCCACGCGCTTGCTCTGCAACGCGCGTGGCAATATCACTCTGATACATGTCACAAAACATTTCTGGGACAACAAGAAAGAGGTCGCTTTAGCTATTGGGGAGGAGATCAGACCGTGGCGCCCAAAGCAGTTAACTTTAGAACTACACTGATGAGGACAACGAATACAATGACTCAGCGCTCGGCTGACATAACCGAACGCGGCGTCGGCGTTCGGCTGGAGTTCGTGTTCTCCGGTGAGGGGGAGGAGGGTCTCTTTTGTTGCCACTCCAGCCTGCATGGCACCGTGCATGAACATGCACGGTGCCCAGCTCAGCACAAAAGCTCTCAAGCTCGCATCCTCTGACGTCTGCTTACGGGAGAGATCCGGCACTTAACGTGACTTCGTTTATTATTAGTATTCTTACATTACACTGTGTCCCGCGCTCTATTAAAGACGATGACCTGAACATTCTCACAAGGCCTGTGGACATGTGCACAGGCCTTTTGTTGGGTAAACACGGAGATGGGGGGGCAACAAACGGGTCAGAGGGCCTCAACAATAGGGACATTGCCTGAATATCACGTCCTGCGGCGCACCTTAGACGCATCGTTTAACTACAATCCATATTCCCTAACTGGGGAGTTCACTATAAACGAACTTGGGATACTGATTTGAGTGAATGGATAACAAAAAGAACCCACATAATAGCTACGGCAGTGGTCGCACCTTCTTCAAGTATGTTGCGTTCAGAAAGGCACATAACGTTGGGGGAGGCTTTGTTGGCATTTTGAGAGGTTATCCAGACTGTCCTGTTCTCTGCTTAGCAATCTTAGCTTACAGACAGTGTTCGCGAGAGCAATAAGTGATAGACTGATGACAAAAAGAACAGAAACAAAAGAAAGCCTCGACGTATTGCACTAGCGGGGTCAAATGTAAAAAAAGCAAAACAAAAATGACTTTTTTTTGTGTGTCCACTTCTCATTTTCTCTATTTAATATTTTCTTGACACTCTAGTTTGCATTGTTGTCGTAGGTCATTTCACGGTCTGTGTAGCGCCTCAGTGTAGCAATCTTTACTTCCGTAAATCCACTCCTTTGTTTGAGGATTTTTGGGGGGGAAACTCGCGGAAACTAAAGGCGAGGCGAAAACCTTCATTATGCGAACTTCGGGCTGAAATATGAGTCACGATCGGCAAAAAAGCGAAGTTTTCATGAGCTCAATCAAAATCACCGTTGCTAATTGGAGCTAGCAACAGGATTTGGTTGCTCGAAAGAATGTTCACGTTTGCTCGTGCCACGCCCACGCCACTTCATACCGAAAAACTCGAAAAATGGCGGAATGTCAAAAATGTATTTAAGATAATGAGTACAAGATACTCAGAAATGTAATTAAAATAGAGTATCAAATACTCTCGATCAAAAGTATTTGCAAGATACCAAGTGTTATATCTGTCGCAGTGCTCGTGCCATGACGTGCACAGCGAGCGCGGGACGATCGCGTGAAGTGCTTGACTGACTGCCTACCCGAGCGACAACAATCAGCCGTGTTCCAACCGGGCTGATTTCTGTAACCCGTTTTCCTTGTAAATACACCACATTTATTGGCGACGAGGATGGGATTCTCGCAAAGAATTCCTGCTCCCATCGGGTCGACGGGTTGGATCATCGTCTGACTGCTGTGGGCTTGACTTGAGCCAAGGATTGTCCAGCCTCGGAATCCTGGCGCGGCCATCAAGCGGCAACACCTCAGCGAGGACCATAAGTCGCATCGGGCACATCGAGTCTTTCGACGATACGACGAGCGACTGGCGCTCCTACGAAGAAAGACTGGCGTCATACCTCCTGGTAAACGAGATTCCCGAAGGTAAAAAGGTCCATGCCTTCTTGAGTCTCATCGGTCCGAAGACGTACGCTTTGTTGAAGTCGCTCACGGCCCCGCAGTCACCGTCCGAAAAGTCGTTTACCGCGTTACTCAAGCTTCTGGGCGATCACCTTGCGCCGCAGCCATCCGTCATAGCGGAAAGGGTGAAGTTCTACAAGCGCTCGCAAGAAGAAAACGTGTCCATCGCCGAATTTGTATCGGTACTTCGAGATCTAGCACAGAGCTGCGATTTTGGAGGCTTTCTTGATGAGGCGCTCCGCGACCGTTTTGTGTGCGGCCTTCGCCGAGAAGATGTACAGCGCGTCCTCTTCACAGAAGACAAAAAGCTGACTTTCCAGAAGGCGGTAGAGAGGGCTCTTGCGATGGAAATAGCAACCAAAAGTGCAGCGTTAACGCACACCAGCGGTGCATCGGTCCCTGACGTCCACAAGGTTCGGGTCGACCACAAAGCCCGGATCGACAAGCAAGTACCAGAGCAGTCCAGTTGTTTCCATTGTGGCTCGACCAACCATCGCAGTGATGCGAGCCCCCACGTCGGTGACACATGTTTCAAGTGCAACCGGAAAGGGCACATTCAGCGCGCCTGCCGTTCGGGTAACAAGAAGCCGACAAAATCGAAACGACAAAGGCAGGTGAAAACACTGACGTCCGTTCAGGACGCGGTATCTCTGCAAGCGGTCAAGGCTGCGGGCTTGGAACCGATCACCGTACCCATAAACGTTGACGGTGTGAAACTTACAATGAAACTCGACACAGGCGCAGCTGTGTCCGTTGTCTCCTTGACTGAATTTCGGAAGCTGTTCCCAAGAAAGCAGCTACAGCCAACAACGCTGACACTTCGCACGTATACAGGAGACTTTGTGAAGCCGAAGGGTCTGGCCTTGGTCTTTGTGCAACACAACGACCAAAGTAAGGAGCTTCCACTGTACGTCGTGGAAACCAAGGGACCGGCATTGCTTGGAAGAGAATGGCTGCGAGAAATTCGGCTAGACTGGAAGAACCTGGTCCCTGTCAACAGGCTCGACACGTCGGAGAGTCTCGATAAACAGAAGTTGGACGCCTTGTTGGAGAACCACAGCGACCTGTTCAAAGATGAGCTTGGCACCATTTCTAGAGAACAAGCCGAACTTTTTCTTTGTGAAGGTTCACAGCCAAAGTTTCTGGAGGCTAGAAGCATTCCATTCGCACTGCAAGCAGCAGTCGAGACAGAATTGGCAAAAATGGAAAAGTTGGGAGTCATCACGCCCGTGGCTACCAGCGAGTATGCGACACCCCTTGTGCCTGTAGTAAAGAAGGATGGCAGTATCCGCCTCTGCGGAGATTTCAAGGCTACGCTCAATCCCTGCCTCGAGGTGGACAGTTATCCCATACCACGTATTGATGAGCTGTTGGCGGCCTTAGCTGGTGGACAAGAATTCTCAAAGATCGACCTCAGCAGGGCTTACCAACAGGTGGTTATGGCGGACAACTCAAAGAAGTTGCTAACGCTGAACACGCACAAAGGGCTGTACGCCATGAACCGCCTTGCTTTTGGCATCTCATCAGCACCAGGGATCTTCCAGAGAATAATGGACAATATGCTGAAGGGCCTGAAGGGTGTCAGCTGCTATCTCGATGACATCCTGATCACAGGAAAGTCGAAGCAAGAACACCTCAGCAATCTCGAAGCTGTCTTGTCGAGATTACAAGAACGTGATGTGCGAGTGCGTCGTGGCAAGTGCTCGTTTTTTCAGCACGAACTACGTTATCTAGGCCACGTCATCAACGCCGAAGGTGTTTGCGCATCCCCTGAGAAAGTGTGTGCACTACTGAATGCTCCTGATCCGAAAAACAAGCAGCAACTGCAGTCGTTCCTTGGGATGATGAACTACTACGGAAAGTTTGTTCCGCAACTTTCCACGCTGGCACACCCCTTGTACAAGCTGCTGAGACAAGGAGAAGAATGGACGTGGGACGAAGTTTGCCAGTCCGCCTTTCATAAAATCAAAGCTGCGATGACTTCCCCACCAATCTTAGTTCATTATGATCCCAAAAGACCCCTGCAGCTCGCCTGCGACATATCGCAATACGGCATAGGCGCCGTTCTTTCTCAAGTTTCTCCGGACGGAAAGGTTCAACCTGTGGCTTACGCGTCTCGTACCTTATCGGAGGCTGAAAAGAACTACAGTCAGATTGAGAAAGAAGCACTGGCCCTGGTTTTTGGAGTTAAAAGGTTGCACGTGTATATTTACGGCCGTTTCTTCACTTTGATTACTGACCATAAGCCTTTGCAAACCATTTTCGGCCCGAAAACAGGCATTCCAGCAATGGCTGCTGCACGGATGCAGCGCTGGGAAGTGACGCTGTCTACGTACAGCTACTCACTCCAGTTCAAGAAATCAAGTGACAACGCTGAAGCAGACTGCTTGTCAAGATTGCCACTTGACATCGTGGCAGATGAATCTACCGAAGGAGACGAAACTTTCTATTCACTGCGTCTAGATACGCTACCTGTCACCAGCCGTGACATTGCTCGTGCCACACGCCACGACCCTTTATTAAGCAAAGTACTCGACTTGACAAACGTGGGCTGGCCATCGTCCATCACTGACAAGGAAATGAAGCCTTTCTTTGACCGACGTCTGGAGCTCACTGTGCATCAAGGGTGTCTGATGTATGGCATGAGGGTAGTCGTACCACCAAAACTGCGTACTCTCCTGCTTGAGGAGATACATCAGGGTCATCCAGGTATTGTCAGAAGCAAGGAACTAGCCAGGAGCTACATCTGGTGGCCTTCAATTGACAATGACCTGGAGGAGCAAGTGAAAGCATGTCAAGAATGTTATCAACAGCGGAACGAGCCAGTCCCCGCGCCCCTCCACCCTTGGGCATGGCCGACATCGCCCTGGCAAAGGGTGCACTTGGATTTCGCGGGTCCAGTCAAGGGAAGATGTTTTTGGTCGCCGTAGATGCACACTCAAAGTGGCCTGAGGTCTATGTGATGGACAAGACGACATCACAACATACGATCCAACGTCTTCAGGACTTGTTTTGGCGTTTTGGCGTACCTGAGACCATTGTTACAGACAACGGTCCCCAGTTCGTCTCAACAGAATTTAAGACTTTTATTAAGAACCTAGGAGGTCGTCACATCTTGAGCGCGGCATATAATCCGAGTACTAATGGCCTCGCGGAGAGGTTTGTCCAGACATTGAAGTCTGCTCTCCGAAAAGGACGACCGCAAGACCCCCTGGAGTTGACGGTACAAACGTTTCTTCTGACGTACCGCAAAACCCCTCACACGGCGACAAAAGAAACACCTGCCAGTTTGTTCTTAGGCAGAAGACTTCGCACAAGACTCGATGCCATCAAGCCCTCCGTTGGGGGAAGAGTAGGACATCAACAGTTCGTCTAGACCTCGCAGCGAAAGGCACGAGCAAGGATTTTAAGTGTGAACGACAATGTTCTCGTGAGGAACTATAGAGGCTCCGAGAAGTGGGTTCCCGGCACAATTCTGAAGCAGTCTGGCCCAGTGTCGTTCCAGGTTCGAGTCACGACGGCTCGGGGAAAATATATCTGGCGCCGTCACCAAGACCAGATGCTTCATCATCATGAAAACTCGATTCAAGGCACATCGGACGGATTCCTGCCCGACCTGAGGCATACAGAGAACTGCGTCGACGAGCCTGTGGTCAGTGAGTTGGCATCTACCCCACAGATGGCAACCGATTATCCCCACAAGACATCGTCGTCCTCCAGACAGATACGACGCATGACGTTTTCGGCATTGTGAGCAGTGCTGTTTTTCCTTTGGTTTCTTCAATTACGCCGGGGAAATGTTATATCTGTCGCAGTGCTCGTGCCATGACGTGCACAGCGAGCGCGGGACGATCGCGTGAAGTGCTTGACTGACTGCCTACCCGAGCGACAGCAATCAGCCGTGTTCCAACCGGGCTGATTTCTGTAACCCGTTTTTCTTGTAAATACACCACACCAAGATACTTCAAAAAGTATGTAAAATACAGTATCTCGAGTAGAGTATTTGAGATAGGCACAAGTCTGAATGGGGCATACCATTTTTTCCCATTAAAACACAAAACGTAGAAAGCACCTTATTGCCTTAAAATCTCGATACATTTACTAAATCCGTCCTGTCTTCGACAACTGCAAAGCAACAAAACTATTTTAACAGAGTGAGTAAACCACGCATGTAACAGCATGCATTTTTTTCTTAAAATAAAATAATGTGAGGAAGACTCATACAAGTGTTCCCCAAGTAATCGGTGGCGCCGGAAGAAGGATTGACACCTCTCTTCCTCCAAGGAATCAATAATTGTTGCAGCCAAGGGGAAGGTACTATAAAGGGAAACTGGGGGTTGGACACTCTTCTCGAAAAGGGACCACTTTTAGCTCGAGCAGATATTTTATTAGTCGCTTTTATGTGGGGAAATATAAGCGAGTAACTCAGGTTCTTCAATTTCATGAAAGAACAAATATTGTTTTCGTTTCTGGCAGAGTGCTCGCTCAACTCACCGTGGGATGGAAGTAGTTCGTGTACCTCAGTCCTATTTATTATCGAGCGGTGACAAATCATATTTTCTGAAAGTATTTAATAGATCATAGCGGTGAAACCTGCTGGCTTGTCGTCATCTGCTTGCAGCAAGCCTCAAATAAGGAGTTTTAGAATAGCGCATGCTAAAGTTTTGCGTACGCAAAGAGTAGCGTCGTCGCCACTGCGCATGCGCCGAAGGGTAACCACGTTTCGCGCTTTGCCTGCCCTATTTTCGCTTACGCAATTTTTCGAAAATTGCGTGCAAACGCAGGGTCTTTGAGCTCCTTTAAGAAGGATCCGAAAAATGGCGACTCCCAGGACCATAGTTGCGGCCGCTTTGGCGGTGTCATGAAGGCGACGTCGGTGTCATCCTCGCGACTGCGATTTTCAATACGGGACGTCATAGCACTCGGTTCGGAAATGCCAGTAAGGTGGGCTAAGATCACCCGCAACCTGATGCTTGCGACGCGCGAACATTTCTCGGCGAAGGTGTGCGAAAGCACAACTTCGCCGAGGCGACCCTCTTGCCGAGGCGACGCAAGCGGACACAACCAAACGACCGCTCGCGTCGCATTCTCATGTTTGAACAAATCTAAAATGTTACTCTGGACCAAAACACTTGTTTTTTCTGACGTTACAGCATTTCGTGTGTGAAATAAAAATTGTGACTAAAGCACAGGTATACTACAGCGTTGTGCCGGACCTATATTGCTGTATCATTATTTAATCTACGATAAATCACACTCCACCGGTACCCACCAGCCGACTGAAAAATCGCCCATGTTGTCCCTATTCACAAAGGCGGTTCAAAAAAAGAAGTTTCGAACTACAGGCCAATATCACTAACGGCTATCTCATGTAAAATTATGAAACACATTTTATATACAGAAATGATGGGGCATATAATAAACAACAGCATACTAATTAATGAACAACACGGGTTTCGTAAAGGACTCTCTTGCACGAAACAGCTTGTAGAATTCTTATCACCAATTGGCTTCTAATGTTGATAATGGAGGGCAAACTGAATAGGTTTTTCTAGATTTTCGTAAGGCATTCGACACTGACGCACCCGCTCCTTCTCTGTAAACTTAAGCTGTGAAACTTGAATTTTTGTGTGTTTCGATGGATTAAAAATTACTTATTTCAGCGTCGCCAATGTGTTGTCTTAAGCGGAAAAAAATCGGGGTATGTTTACGTCACGTCTGGAGTCCCACAGGGCTCTGTTCTAGGTCCATTTGTGTTTTTAATTTATGTAAACAATATTTCGTGGTAATTTCCTCGTGTATACGGTTGTTTGCCGACGACTTCGTTATTTATAGAAAACTTAAGGATGAGCAAGGTGCTGCTCTGTTGCAGCGAGATCTGGAGTGTATTAATACCTGGTGCTCCACGTGGCAGATGAATTCAAATCCAAAAAAGTGTGTAAACCTGTGTTTTACAAAGAAAAATAAAAAAAAAAATTAAAAGTCACTACCGGATAGAAAACAACTCAATAAGTAACGAATCTACGTATAAGTACCTGGGTGTAAGTGTATCATCCGACAGTTCTTGAAACGCTCATGTTGATAACGTGATCGTGAAAGCTGGCAGGGCACTTAATTTCATTCAAAGGAATTTGAAAAGCTCACAACCTTATTTGAAAAAAAAAAACAAAAAACCAACGTGTACTTATCATGTGTCGGATCAATTTTAGAATATGCCTGTGCCGTCTCGGACCCTTCGCAAATTACCTTGATTGATAATTTGGAAATAACTCAATACAGAGCTGCTAGGTTTGTCCTGGATCGGTATGGGCGAAGGAAGAGCTGCACTAAAATGAAAAAAAAAAAAAAAAAAATTGAATTGGGAACTACTTTCAGTCCCGACGAAAAAAGTTGAGATTGGAGTTTTTTATTTCTTACATACAATAATAAAACAGGTATTGATAGAGAAATATATTTAAAACACCCACATCATGTTTCTAGGCGGACTGATTACGTTTTCAAAATCCGAGAGTACCACGCCAGGACAAACATGTATACGAATTTTTTTTTGTTAAAACCACTGCAGAGTGGAATATGTTGACTGAAGAAAAAATATGCTCTACAAATGAAGATATGTATTTTCTTTTGCAAACTGTAGCCCCCTGCAATAACGCCTCCGGGCAATGCGGGGTAATCTTTGAATAAAGAATAAAGAATAAAGTACTGTATGAGTTGTCGCACCCTCTGAAACTGAAATCGGCAAAACAATTCCTGGACGGTCACATCTACCCAAAGCCGTTCGGCAACATGAAGGTTGAAGTGCGCCAGTCAGGTGACTGAGCGAGTCAGTCTCAAGTGGCAATTGATGTTTTTATAGCCCTTGCTTTGTTGCCGGGATCTGCCAAACCAACAGCAGGATTCCTCGACAAAATAGACAAGCTATTCGATTGCCTATACAATTCCTCTCTCACCAAGGAGGGTGGGAAACTGCGTTTTGCAATTAGTGATGGCTCTGAACATCTTGCCTTACTGCAAGAGTCCTTATCGTGGATTGAAAGCTGGCGGTTTGACGGTCCTCAGTAACCACACACAATCTCTGAGTGGGAGGTGATAATAAGAACAGTTTTTCGCTTCTTTGTTTACTTTCACTTTCACTTTCCTCTCACTTGCAGGCTGCAGCAGGACTCATTAGAAAACGGTTTCGGTTTGATTCGATTGAAACAGCGCTGCAACGAACATTTCTATTAGAAAGCTAATGGTTGCTCAGGGGAACTCTGAACTGGACAGGAGCTCTGTGTTGGCTCAGTTGTTGCAGATGCCTGCTCCAGCTTGTGCTGCCACAGTGTCCGTTGAGAGTCAAAGTTCCTCTGAGGTACATAGAGTCAGATAGCCTTGACATTATCAATGTTAATATCCTCCACTACGTCACTGGTTATATTATGCGTCACTTTTTGATTCTGCTGCAACCAGAGTGCGTTGGTAGCTGCTTCTTGCGAAACCGCAACCCACAGCTAGCAGGGTCGCACCAGTTTTTGCGATGCTGAGTTCGAACACCCTTACTCAGAGTTGTTATGCAGCGTGACAGCGCCTTCTGATGACCGCTTCAATGATGTCAGAAGGATGGAGTCGTGTTTCCTGGAGCATGTTGGCGTCGTCGCGCACTTGCTAAATATGACTACTGTCCTGGCAAGTATTCTACTCAATAGTATCTCACAACAGGCTTTTTGCACTGAAAATTGTAAGGAAACCTTTGTGCAGGCCTATAGGAAGATGAAACTGCTGTGGCGCATTTGTTTTGTTAATACCACTTTCGCCAACCAAAGCAGGAGGAAATCAGTCGCTGCACCAAAATTAAAAAAAAAAAAAAAATTGTTGTAACTTTGATGTTCCGGGTTTCTAAAAAGTAGGTGTTCATTTGATTTACCCAACCCTTACCGTAAAACGTCTGCACATTAAATTTCTGTCTACTAGCAAACTGAGCATGCATACACGTAATCCATTTGTCTTAAAAGTACATGTTTTCTGATAATTTACAATTACATAATTATGATCTCATTTACTCTAAATTTTATATGTGACCGATTCGGTGATTTTCGGGGCAAATCAACCTAGAGCATCGGGCACCCCCCCCCCCCCCCCCCGCGAAAAACGGAGAAATAATTTCGACCACCTGGGAGATCTTTTTAGTTGTGCAGCCATCTGGATTAAACAGAAGACTTTCCACTGGGAATCCATAGGCCAGCGCTTTGCATCGAAGAGTTTGTTGATGTGTAATGTTATTCAACAAGTGTTCTCATCGTAAATTATTAAAAAAAAATCTTTCAGCCTTTCCATTCTGGCTAAGATGGACGATGTACTATGGTGGGAATGAAGTAATGGCCGGCCGCAAGTTAGGCAAGCCAGAGTGGAAAAGCTGCAAAGGTTGCCGCAATCTATGAGCGACGGCGGCAGACAGACAACCGGCAAACAGAACACTTTGGACAGCCTACCGCCAACTATGAGCGACGGCGGCAAAAGGAGTGTTGTGTCGACATTTCTTTGCGGACGGACACGATCCTGGGGAAACTAGGCCACTCCGCTGTAAAAGTGTGTGTTGCGAAATTATTTTATAATATGTGTACTTGTAATTTTTAATTGCAAACAGCATGCTGTAAAGTAGTTTTGTAAAATCGCGTTTATGTGGTAAAATAATTTACAAGAACTGCGTTTGTAAATTATTCATTGCAAACAATATGATGTGGAATAGCGTTGTAAAAAGCGTATGTAGAGAAGTATTTTTTTTTTAATTGTATTCTCCTCGAGATCAAGCGGTGGCGCCAACGTGCGGCCGAAATTGGAAACATGCGAAAGCGGGGATACCGCCGTACGTCGTCTGCTACGCGCGCAGGTTCAGAAGTATAGATATCGACAACGCGAGCCCGTTTCCGGCTGAGCTGAACCGTCCTTATTAAATGCCTGTTGGTTTCGTTGTTGCTTCCTTCTACTGAAGGTTGTGTTGTATCGTTTCACACGCGTGGAAATTCAGCAAAGCGATAAATATTAAGTCGGTAGCTTCCATAATCTTAATTGTTGTGGTTTCTAGAACCGCTGGTCCCACATATTTTTGCTCTATCGCAGAATCCACAGCTTTCATAAAACATGGAATGTTGATTAGAGCTGTGGATTGATTAAAAAAATTAAATTAATTGATCCCCACCCTGTAATAGACTAATGAATTGATAAATTCGTTATTTGATTTTTTCTCGAGTCATATTGCATAAAAAACGTCAAAACGAAACTTTTTTGGATTACTTATTTCACTATGTCGTAAATAGCATATTGCAGTCCCCTTTTAATGTTCTCCTTAGTGACCCTTACAGAAATATGAACACGCGAAGGCTTTTAAAATGGAGTAAATTTTAAGCTTTTATTTAAGCCGTATAATTACCCTCGATGAAAATAGCAAGCATGCTAATGTGATTTACCGTGCAAGCCTCTGTCCTAAAAAAATAAAGACGTCAGAACTATTAAAGCAGGCATTTTTTCCTTTTTTTTTTCTTCCTGACTTTCTACAACTCAAGATTCCGATTAAACAACAAAACAATTATCGCAATTAAAGCATCACTCGAATAATTTAGAGATTATTCGATGAAGTGCCCAGTCCCGATTCGCGGTAGGTTAGGGCAGAGGGTCATCGGAAAGTTTCGTGAAGGTCGCTCCCTCATCAGTAAAAGAATCGTTGCGGCCGATGCTGTCTGTGTCGTAGTGTGGGTCGTTTGTTGGAGTTGCAGAGTTTACTACGTTTGAATAGAAGATTATTTAGCCAGACATCTATAATACTAGCCTCCAGACATCCGCGGCCCTCCCCGGATGACCACACTACCGAGAAGAGCCTCTAATAACACGCACGCTGCTGCGTTGCTCGGTTGCACTCGTTTATTCCACTCGCGGCAGATATACTAGAACAGTTAGTTTCACTTGTTTCAGTCGTCCTGCCAACGAAGAGGATCGTAACTAGAAGAGGCACAATCTCCTCATCGCCACGTAGTAGAATTGTTCTGACTCCGAAAAACTTATCCATCCCATGGCACAGGGAAGGGAAAGAATCGGCTGCAGCAGAACTCAATAGCATGGTAATTCCCAATACAGTACTAACTTCTCTCAATGCAAACATATGTGTATTAATTCAAAAGCTAAAAGTTACAAAAAAAATGCATAGAACCTGCGATTCCACAACCCACAGTACCAGCATTATGTAAGTATCCGGGTTAGAATTCCTTGTCTTTGTTCAATTTTCTCGCTGGTGAACCGACATATCTTTTTGAAAAAAAAAAATGTTTAACATAAATAGTGAAGCTCACCAGGAAACAGGCACCCGTTATGGTGATTCATGCTTCCCAACATCTGCGTAGAGCAGAGGACACATCCACATACACCATTATTTAAAATTAGGCCGTGCGCTGATAACACAATTCGATCTTCAGTGAAACACCCAACAGTACCGCGCCATTTTCCGCTAAAATTGCTTTCCCACCGGTACTATGCGACAAAATAAACACAAGAATCTACATCGTTTCGCGCAAGAACGTGGAGAGCATACAAGGCGGCCATGCATCTATCCCCGCTTTCATGATGATGATAGCGCGACGGTAGCGCCACCTCTAGGTCGATCTCGAGGAAAATATGTTGTAAAATATTTCCATAGAACTTTACAATAGTAATTGCATAAAAACATTCTAGTACATTTTATATAATACTCCAATATCCTGTTTAATAAAAAAAATTAATGAATAACCTTTGCATATTTTATTGTGCACCTGTTCTCGCTGGATCCAAACCACCAGAAAAACTAATAAAACCAAGAGAACTAATCGCGAGCGAGAAAAAACAGCGAGAAAATGCACATTCTATGTACCGCTGTGCTCGTGAGCGTCCCGTGTAGTCACAAAGGAAATGACGCCGCCAACGGTTTGTAGTTGCGGACATCTTCCTTTTAGTACCGCCACCGAACGTTGGGGGATATAATTGGCGCTTCAGACGCCCATTTCGCCTCTCATGGGAAGATCCACTCCTCTGTTTATACCACACTGGCTAATTTGCTCATCTACAGCTGAGACACCAGACGCCCACTAAGGCAGTCTCAATACCGGCTGTATAAACATGCAGAAATAATTTTTGCTATATCTTACAAGCGAGCAGAGAAGAACAAACAAAGAATACTGTAGTGCTGTGGAATTTATATTAGCTCAGGGTTGCAGCATATAGAGGCGGGGGGGGGGGAGAATAAATAAGTTCATAAATGATAAATGGGACTAAACGGGAATGGCTGCCACGCTTTTATTACGTCCACTGCGGGGACACTCAGTCCCTATCAGGACATCTGCAATTCTACATGCTGCAGACTGTCGTCCGCTACAGTCCCGGAGAAAAACTCCTCTTCTTGAACCCACAGAACACCGCTGCTCCCCAAACGTTGTCCGCGTAGCAGCTAAGCCTACAACCACGTTACGAACATTGACGCTTCTTCCAACTTCTCTGCCACCATTTGATTTGGATGCCACTGACGCTTCTAACATCAGAAGGAAATGACAAAAATGCATCTCTCGTTTCAAAAACTTTATCTTTGATTTTAATGTGAAAGATGACGTACGCAAGCGCGCCCAGGCAGCACAAGGTGTTGGGCCAATATAATAATAATGTTTATTTTTCCATCAAACAAATGATAAATGGAGACCGAGGAAAAAAGCTGCATCATGCAGCTTGACGAGTCCCCGCCCCCCCCCTCTCACACAAACAGCAGTTGCACAAGAAAAAAATAAACAAGACGCAATGACATTCAAGAAGTAATCAGGCGGCAATATTTACGTTTTTCCTAGCAAACATGATACATACATTGAGAGTTTTATGTAACTATGTATTTATGTAATACATGATACATACCATAGATAGATTGAGAGCATACATACACCGAAAATGTCATACATATACGCATTTAGATGTATACACGGAAAACGCGAAGCATTATACATCTCAAAGCTCTGGAAAGTACTACTAAAAAACCACACTGGAAAAACATTCTCGAATATCTTTTCTCAATGACTTTAATAGGATCAATATTTTTGAAGCTAAGAAAATTAAGCAGGTTGGGAGCGTATGAGATAACATTTCCTCAGCATACGTCGTTCTGATATTAGGTAACTTCCAATTTTGCAAACTTCGAGTGGGGTAAGTTGGCACTTTTGGAGCAAAAGAAGTCAGTTCAATCAGATTAAGATGATATTTTTGTACTTCAGATTTATAACACACACACGAACGATATTTATATATATATAATTAACATTATTCAATTTTAAACTTTTAAATAAAGGTTCACTTGGGTGGTCGTATGAGACATTGGAAATGTTTCTTAGCATTTTTTTCTGCAACAGAAGTAGTTTATTTAAGTTTGTACTTGTACTATTACCCCAAACTAGGTGGCAGTAGTTTATATGAGAGAAAAATTAAGAGTTATAAATTAAAAGTTTGACACTTCTTGGCAAAATATGGCGCTGTCGATAAATCAAGCCAACGACACGCCATAGTTTAAGCAAAATATAATTAATATGATCGTCCCATCGCATTTCATTCGTGAATACAACACCAAGACTCTTAAAGCTAGTGAGGTCTTCAATTTTAGCCGAATTTAAAGCGATATCACAAGTAAAAGTAACATTCTTGTTTTTTGGGTGAAATAAAACCGCTTTTGTTTATTTTAGAGCGCAGCTCTTAGGCGCCCGTTTCCGGCTTGAGCGGCGTCGGCGTCGCCGTCGGCGTCGGCGTAACCGCGCGGTGCATTATGGGAAATATCCCATAATGCACCGCGCGAGCCCCCCCCCCGGAGTCACGCGACCTCGGGGGGGGGGGGGGGAAGGGGTGTCACGTGACCCGGGGGGGGGGGGGCTCGCGCGGTGCATTATGGGACATTTCCAATAATGCACCGCGCGACCCCCCCCCCCCCCCCCCGGGGTCACGTGACCCCCCCCCCCCCCCGCCGGAGGACATTGAAGAATAAGGGGAGGAGGAGGAGGAGGAGTATAAACTCCCCGAGTACCCTTTCCTCCTCCTCCTCAAGAGCTGCGCTCCAATTCGGCGTTACAGGGAGTTGTAAACGGCTTTCATTTTTTTGTTTTTAGAGCGCAGCTCTTAGGCGCCCGTTTCCGGCTTGAGCGGCGTCGCCGTCGCCGTCGCCGTCGGCGTAACCGCGCGGTGCATGATGGGTAAATTTCCCCGCTAAATTTAGCGGAAAATTTTCCCCGCTAAATCTAGCGGAAAATTTTCCCCGCTAAATTTAGCGGAAAAATTTTCCCGCTAAATCTAGCGGAAAGGTTTCTCCGCCCCCACCCCTCGAGGTCACGTGACCCCCCTCGCGCCTTCCTCTCCCCCCTCCCCCGAGGTCACGTGACCCCCCCCCCGTGCCTTCCCCTCCTCCTCAAGAGCTGCGCTCTAATTCGGCGTTACAGGGAGTTGTAAACGGCTTTTTTTTTCATTGGTTTTTAGAACATTACTGCTACACCACTTAACAAGGTATTTAAGAGTTTAATTTGCGCTATTTATTAGTTAATCACAGTTATTACCTGCAAATAGTAAATAGTATCGTCCGCATAAATTACATATTTGATATTTTTATTTAAGTTCATGAAGTCATTGACATATAAATTAAACAAAAAGGGACCTAGAATACTTCCTTAAGGAACTCCAGATTCAATTGGTTTTATATTAGAAGAATAGCCATTTATACGGACGTATTGCTTACGATGTGAAAGATATGACGCAATTTAAGTTGATACCTGTCCACGAAAACAATATGTTTCTAGTTTTTTTTTTAACAGATTATAATTCAGATGATCGAACTCTTTACTAAAATCAATAAATATTCCAAGGATCATTTTTTTCTGCTCAAAGTTACCCAAAATATATTCTTTTTGCTCAAAAAGAGCAAGCTTGGTAGACCCGCCTTTACGGAAACCAAACTGCGACGGATGGATTATACTGTGCTTATCTGAAAACTTCACCATACGTGAGAGGAATATTCTTTCAAAGCCTTTCGAAAATACCGGTAAGATAGAAATAGGCCTGTAGTGTGCCATGTCGTTCTTGTCACCCTTTTTATACAATAAGCTGACCTTAGCCATCTGCATATTTTTTGGAAACACCCCGAGCTGCATGCAGAGATTAAAAATGAATGTTAGACAGGGTGATATGATATGTATTACATGTTTTATCGGACCTACCTGCATATCATCAGCGTCACAGCTTGTACTATTTTTAAAAGACAAAAATGTGTGCATCACCTCCATATTCAAAACTGGCTCAAGAAAGATCGTACTTTCATTTTAACGTTGAATATACGCGCAAGAGTTTTCGCCTGGATTATATTTTGCCAAATTTACAAAGTGGTCATTAAAAGCATTTGCTTGTAGTGTTTCTGTAAGTTTCTACATATTACAGGCGGATTTTCTCAGTTTGCTTTATTTCGTGCGAACGATTCAGGAAATTGTTAAGCTTTTCCCACGTGACGTCTGTTCGCATTGCTGTGGACACAAAGTAGTTATTAAAGGACCTTGCTCTAGCATTTCTTAATTCCCTTGTAAGTATCTTACGGTGTGATTTAAATGTTTTAAGATGTTCAGGGTCCTTAGTGTTTACGAATATCTTGTACAAACATTTTTACTATTTATTTTAAACAAAAGTTCTGGGGTTATCCATGGTTTACGATTTCTTTTCGGACAATTTAATAGATCTATATGGAAAGTACGTTTTGTATATTTCCTTACATTTGTTCAAGAACACGTTATATGCTTCGTTTGCGTCTGCTTCCTCATAGACCTGGCTCCAGTGCATCTCCAAAAGTTTATATCAAAATTCAGAAAGGCTATTCGCTGTAATATTTTGCAAAGTTGCACCATACCGCTTCTTTGTAGTTTTAGCTATTTCTTTTTTTTAATATACATATGAACACGCCCATATGGTCACCTATATCTGTACTTATTATCCCGTATTTTATGCAGGTTAAGTCAAAATTTGTAATAAACAGAAAGAGGAGTGTTGAAGAGTCAACCGTAATTCTTGTGGGTGATTTTATGACATTCGTACAACCACCAATATTAATTAACAAATTCATCTGCCTTTTGCTTGGTGTGTCTTGAGGCATGTTCAAGTTGACATCTCCACCCAAAATATTATTATATTGATTTTCCGTAGCAAATTTAAAATAAGCTTCTAGAAAAGAAAAAAAAAGGAAACTAGATTTCCATTTGGCGGTCTATAAAATACCGAGACAATACTGTTATCCACAGCTAGAGACAGCACTTCATAGTCTTTAGCAACCCATGTGTATTCAGGTAACAATTCACCTTGCATATTATTTCTTAACATTAACAACACACCCCCTCCGCGCCCAGTTAGATCTGTTTGAAAAGTAGTTGTTATACATTGGTAGTTTAAAAACATCGTTTTCATCAGAATACCATGTTTCTGAGAATATGATAACATCAAACAAAAAACAAAATTCATCAAAAACAATACCAAGCTCTGTAGTTTTGTTTCAGGCAGACCGAGTGTTTAAGTGTATGCATTTAAAAGAACTCGAGTGCTCATTTCCCATGTGGTCATCTGGTTCAGATGTAGAAAAGTATATTTGTTCCGCCATAGTGGGTTATAAGACGACATGAAGCAGAAAACAACAATACTCGAGTTCATTTCTTATCTTCAAGAAACTTAGAAATATCAAGAGAAACATCTAAGGGACGTTTAAAGGAATAGCATTTGACACCAAAGGCTTTACAGTCAAACTTTATTATTGAGTATTCAAACAAAGCTTCATAAACTAAATAAACAAAAAAAAAAGGAAGACCGCCTTTCCCACCCTTTTTGAATGCTTGGTATACTCTCTCACGTTTATATCCCGAGAGCCTCACACTAAAATGTCTGCATAAAACCCAAGTTTTACTAAATGCCAAGATATAAAATAAATAGCTCAAATACATACAATTTACAACGTGCTAATCGCCAAGACTCGCAGCATTTAAATAAATAAATGAAAAAAATAATTTTCTAAAGGAAAACGAACACTAGCCGATAGTAATAAGTATATTGTGCTTCCATGATCCAAGATCAGATATAAACAAAGGCACACCTCGCAGCCCGTAGGCTGTTCACACGATCTTATCAAGATCTGCTTCAAAATTCGATTTAATTATACGGTCTCCCTGTTTTTCCGTGCAAAACGTTTACCGTTTTTCTGCCAGGCAAACTGATACAGTTTTGCTCGGCTTTTCCCTTTAACATCCAGAGAAGCTTTTTATTCATGGCGGTCAGGTTGTCAAGAAACCAGATACCAGACTGCGCATCTTTCAGATATTTCCTTTCTGCTAGCCACAGATCTCGGGTTGCTCGTGAGACAAACCGAACTAGTAGAGCAGGTGCTTTTCCATTTTTCACTGGAAGCCGGTGAAGGCCCTCCACTCTTTCTCGGTTAGTTCTGGCAGTTCTAGGTTTATTCGCTATGCCATTCAGCTTATTCAGAAAATTCTCATTGGCGCTTAGAGATAGTCCATGAATTTCCATGTTCAGTCGCCTGGTGTACTGTTCTAGGCTGTTCATTTCCTTTTTTAGTTTGCAAATTTCATCATCATTCTGATTTCCTTCAACGTTTTCCACGCGCTTTTAAGGGCACTTATTTCTTTTCATTGGTGGTCCATTCTCATTCAAATTTCATCGTACTGACTTGATATCAACTAAGTTTACGCTTCGATTTGATCAACTGTCTCCTTGATTGACATTAGTGAATCCACTTTCGTACTTAGAATCATAATTTCGGCAAGTTTCTTTGTTAATAGCAGCTAGCTCCTGTACAAGTTGAGGATCCTGCTCCGGCTGCTGTTTTACAGGGCTGTGTATGCCTCGGTTATTCGCTGTCAAGCAAGTTTGGCTGTTCCATAGATTATTGTTTTTAATTTTTATTTTTGCCCTTGGAATTACTTTCACCCGAGCATGACCCTACGTGATAGCCATATCCGCAGTCCGAGCATGTTAAGGAACTTTGTAAGTTCTGTCGGTAGTTGTTCGTTACACGACACGCAGAGTTCTGGGTTTGACATAGTCTCATTCGCCATTCCAATGACGAGTGAACAAAGACCAGCACTTTCAAGAGCAGCAGCGTCGACAAAAATGCCAAAGTAATAGCTCAGATTTAACGAGCACCAACCTGCAAGTTTTTGGAAGACGATTTTAGCTTCCGAGAGGAAGCGTGGACGCTGCTACGTTCGAAGATTCTTCTGAGGGCCGTCTTCTTTTTAGATGTTTTTCTGTGACGTGTGGATCGGACAATCCAATCGCAGACTGGAATCGGCGGTCGATGCTGTCAGCGTTGACAGGCAGGCTTGTGGTATCAGTGACGATAGGCAGCACAAGCACGAGGGGCCACGTACACCAAGATCTGCAAGTTTTTGGAAGACCATTTTAGCTTCCGAGAGGAAGCGTGGACGCTGCCGCTGCTGAGTGCGTTTGGAAGAGCATTGGCAAAAAAAAAAAGGTCCAATGGTGGTCCACTTTAGCCAATCTGCTACCAATATTATCTATGCCATTATATAAAATCTTCAGTGATGGCCCAGCTTCTCCAATGACCAACGAATACTGGAAGTACATTGGCATTAAATAGGCAATCTTGGCCTGTCAGTTCCATTCGCTAGCGAATATTCGATGAACACTGGCAAAACATGGGCAATGTTGGCCTGACAGTTTCATTGGCTTGCGAATATTGGATGAACACTGGCATAAAATGGGCAATGTTGGCCTGTCAGTTTCATTGGCTTGCGAATATTGGATGAACAACGGTATAAAATGGGCAATCTTGACCTGTCAGTTCCATTGGTTTGCGAATATTGCATGAATACTGGCATAAACCTCACAAAGTTGGCCTTTGAGTACCCTTGGCTTGCCAACGTTTGATGAGCACAGGAAAAAAATGGTTAACGTTGGCCTGTCCGTGCCGTCGGTATTCCAATATTTGATGGGGACTGGCATAAAATGGACACTGTTGGCTTGTCTGTACCATTGGCTTGCCAACGTTGAATAAACACGAGCGTATAATGGTTAATGTTGTCCTGTTAGTACCATTGGCTCATCGTCATTTCAAGAACACAGTTGCATATAATGGTCAGTGTTCGACTGACAATACCATTGGCTTAATGTTGGAAGCATGTTGGATAGGCTGGTTTAGGCGTGCTAGTTTTGTCTCAAAAAGTTGAAATTGCTCCAGCGCTTGTCAATTTTATTTAATTTGTCGAAGCGCAATTCAGGTGCTTTTCTGCAATGTAAACAAGACAAGGTACAGAACTTAATGGCGATATTTTGTTCCTTCACTGTGCATATAAGGAGTCTCTAGCGATGTCGGCTCATCGAAACCGCTAACTGAAAAAAAAAAGCGATGTCCCGCGTTATAGAGTTAACATAATATATTATTATATTGACTCTGCGATCTCGACAGAAAAGCTTCGTACCCTAATTACGGGCTTGTGGACTGCACTTCGTGTCAGGTGAAGAACCTCTTTGCGATTGATTCGGACGAGACGTTATTCTGAAATGTGGTTATACAATGACGGCTCATAACTTTACGACACTACTGGTGCCACAATAAGACCTATAATGCCTCCAACATGGCGCGAAGGCACTGATAGCAGACGACAATGTTGGTCTTGATTTAGATTCAAGCCGGAAGTGACGTCAGCTGCAAAAAAACCCTATACATAAAAGCGCAAAAGAAAACGAGCAAAAAATGTGGGATTGTACACTCGGCGCGCTACTGGCAACTGGAGTTTATTTAGAAAACACGAACAAATATAATACTTTATTATACCTCACCCTTAAATGAATCCGAATTCTGCAGTTTGATGAAACGAGTGACGACGCACTGATGCAACCGTCATCCTCCTTTACACTGATTTTGAACGCCAAGAAACTTTTGCCCTCTGTTTTCGCTTCCTAGTTGCCCGGAATTTGTGTTTTATACAAACAAGAATCACACGAACACTTATCACAGCGGACTTCCAAGTTCCCCGAAGAATACCGCATTGCAAAAAGTTGATGTCCTATGTACGATCGAGTCATGCACGAAAGCAGCCGATGTCAAAAGCCCTGTGTCAAACGCTCAGACACACCACCCTGTTGCCACTGCCTTCAAAAGGCCAGTTCTATCAGAAGCCCCTGACGCGAATCCCTAGAATCAGGTGGCCGGGTCCTCACCGTGACGGATTCAGCATTATGCTTTTAATTAAAAGACAGCAAGTGAGCACGCGAGCGTGTGTATAGTAATCATGTCGTCATTTGTAGACCCTTAACATGCTAGGATGACATGGAGCAATTCTGGTTGAAGCGCGCAAAGGAATTCTGCACATCGGGCTATCATGGTACACACGTATGATCGCCCACGTGTCCTTGGTATTTTAGACTACTGATGTGGCGCAATCCACATGTTTGTGCGCATTCTCTCCATTCTTGTTTATTTTGAAGCATAAGCTAATTAGCTACAGTGATGTTCTGGGGGAACGCCGAAATGGCGGATGATTTTCTGGAAATTTATATCGCCCCTTTTTTCCGTTGGGAGACATTTCATTTATCATTGTCTCTTTTTAATTTTAACATTAGGCTTCAAGCTGAGTTCGGAGCTTCGTGTCTGTCAGTCCCTTTTTTTCCTCTTGCTCTAGAGTTATCATGTCTAAGCAATCTTTACCACATTGGTTTTGGACACCCGGGTAGCAAATACCAGCAGAGGCAAACGGAAGAATTCGAGAGAGGGAAGTGTGCAGGGGAGGGTCGCGCCGACGGCCTCGGAACGGGTTCGGAAAGGGCGAAAGTGGGTGATGAGAGAACAGTTCCCCTCCCGTTTTCCCCACGCCGTCACTAATCTTTCCAAATTTCTCCTTTGTGAGCGAAGAGGAATAGATGTCCTTGAGGGAGAAGGACTCTGTTCATTCCTAAGCTGACAGTGCCGGGGGAGCTACGCGCCGGCCGGACCAGTCATCACCTGCACCGCTCCCTGCGCGTGCTTACGGGAGAGAGCGTGATCACGTAATTAAAGATAGACTTGCGATTGGTTCACCGAGCTTCTTAGCTCCCTCTACACTCTCAGCTTAGGGGTGATGGAGTCCAGCCAGCGAAAAACACACACACACACACGCACACACAGACACAGAGAGAGAGAGAGAGAGAGAGGAAGTGGGATCGCGTGCACCAAGGCCACACGATAAGGCAGTGACTGGAAGACGGTGGGGACGGTCTTCTCAAATTCCAACGTGCGCATCCGCGAACTGCAAATGGGCAGTTGCGTTTCGCAATTTATGCTAAGCTTTTTTTTTTTTTTTGCAGAAATAGTTTTTTTTTTTTTTTTCCAGGAAACAAGAATGGCAAGATAATCATGCGTATATCAGGGCACCGTGGTGTCAGTTTCTAAGTTGTCTGACTGCATTTGATTACTTAGCGGACTGTTTTTATCAAGCGAAGCGGCTTGGCATCTCCGCCATTCACGATACCCTATACTGGAACCGGCAAGAACGGTGGTTCTAGAGTTCCGATCACGAGCAGCGCATTTCGTCTTAGTGACAAGTGCGATCTTCAACATGTGGATTGCCAAGACCATGGATATTGTGTCGGCAGCACCTGCACACCGGTTGATCTTCCTTTGTTGTGGGCATACATGTGACCACTAGCTTCGACGGACTGAAGACACGACGGACCACCTTCTCTTCAATGTGAGTGACAAGGAGAGGTCGTCTTGACCATTGGGGACAGGTGTTCTTGCCACGCAATGTACATTTTGTCATGATTCGATGAGTTTGGACCGTGTCGAACTCTGTGCCAGGAATCTCCGACGAGTTCAACGTGTAATTCACAGCGATTGGCCCGAACGTCCCTCTACAGCGCTATTTGTAGGTGCTGTTTATTCTAATAGACCATGCGAGACGTTCTGATTGGTTATTTCTGTGTTCGAAGTCATTTTTATTTCATTTTTCTTGTCAAAATATGGCTGTCTTCTTGGTGGTAGATATGTGCTGTAGTAAAAAGTCCTCCCGGTATGTCCAAAGCCGAATAGTACATAGCGTTGAGTAGTCATTATTTGTCAAGGTTCGGCTTGTTGGGTGGGAGTTGAGTTTCGGTAATGTCACCGCGCTCTGTGAGTTTATTTTCCAGTAATTTACGTTACACGACAAGCTATTTTAGGTGCGTGATTTATTCTAAATTCTTGATTGATTCAACCGTCATGTCCTGTTCAACTGTCATGTTCTTTCGTATAACGGGGTATTTATTGGACTGTTAATTTAGTAGTACATTTGACACTGGTGAGCTGAAGATGGAGACCAGCGGTTGGATTTATAAATTGTAAATTGTATGGAGGCAATATGGGTACATTTATAACTACATATTTCCATGCTGCAAATACGGTAAGTCTTAAAACAGTTTTTTTTTTTTTCAAATCAACTTAGAAATATCGGTGTGAACGTAAACGGCGAGATTGTAATTAACATGTCTTAAGGCTAGATGAAGGATTGAGGGACGCTATGATGTTGCAAGAGTAGAGCTAAGCAATTTATTAATTAACCTTCCAAGTATTTGATTAATTGTTTTTAAATCACTATAAATATTTTAATCTAGATCGGTCGAGCTCTGAGTAAGGACAGGTCGGACGAACAAAAAAAAAGTAAACGCCTGGGCCGTCTTGCTAGAACCCGCGTCTCAGTTGAGACGGGAAAAAAGAAAGCACTGTCAAAGCCAGCGTACGAGCTGAACGGGACTCAAACCTCGACTCAAGACGCTCGCGCGCCCCAGCTTTTACAGTGCTTTCATTCACCCAGTCTCATCTGAGACACTGATTCCAGCAAGCCGGCCCACGTGTCTTACCTGAGCATCTATTTATGTCAGAAGGCAGTACTAAGTTTATTATATACAAAATATAGAAAAATAATTCACTGGAAAAGAAAGTTTATAATATGGAAAAATAAACATAATAAAGTCGGTAGGCCTTTCCGAGATTTGATACTTGAAGAGCAGCTCAGCCGATTAATCGAATAGTTAATTAAAGGGTGGCGATTAATTAAGCTATGTTTTATTTTGATATTCATTATTTTCAAGCGTAAGAGAGAACTGAGAGCCTCTGAAACCCTTCACTTGACTCTGTCTCTTTCAGAATCCTGTGGACAGGCCCCTGCGTGGAATTCCATCAAGTTTCTGCCCGGCTCACAGCTTGCAGTGATGAACCCTGGCACTCATTGTTGTTTCATTCTCCTTCAATCGAATTTTTAATAAACTGTATTGACGGTACAATTTACATTGCAGACTTTTATATTTACCTGCATGTAATATTGACTTAATAATTTCCACAGCAAATGTGGCTTGTCTACGGCAGCTTTCTTTTCAGAGATATATATATATAGTGTTCTACTGAACACTATAAATACATCTGAAAAGAACGCTGCATGCTCGCTAAAATGGCTGCCGAAACTAGTGCAGTCGGAGCTTAAAATCAGATGCCGAAATAAAAATATCCAGAGCGTAAGGTTGGGAGCAAATATTGAATAAGCCAATGCTTAAAATTGGATGCCAATATTGGTTGTAAGACCCACAACCAATAGTGGTTCAATCATGGCTTATGTGTTGGTTAAATTGTGGCCCTACGTTAGCTTAAATGTTAGTTAAGAGGTGGTCCCACGATGGCTTGAATGACGGTTCAATATTGGTTCAAATATTGATCGAATCGTGGTCCAACATTGGCATTATTGAATGGTCCACCATATGGATCAGGCAGCGCTTTCGAGAAAACCAACGTTAGGCCAATAGAGAAGCCAAGTTTTGCCTGTGGCGGGCCAATGTTGGTCCAACGATGGTGTGCTGCTTGGGCGCCCTTCTGCTCTGCTCTACTATGGGGAGAACGAGTTCATGAATTAAAATAATAATCCCTAGAGAACGGAAACAAAAGGGAAAATGGACAAACGCAAATCTCCAAACACAGCTACGCGACTGGTGCGCGAGCGAAAAAATTCGCCTGGTTCTGGTGTCGAACCAGGGACCACTCCATTTCCAATGGAGCGCTCTACCAACTGAGCTAACCAGGAGTTAGACGTCAGTAAAGCAAACGGGTTTTATCAGCTGCCATCAGTCTAACATTAAAGGGATACTGAACCGAAATTTGGATTTCGCAAAATAAGGCCGTAGAAGCGTTGAACGGGACGCTACGAACTCCAAAACATCAGTCATACATCGATATCTCAAACGGATGGCCGTACTTTCGGAAAAGAAGGGCGCGATGAAGCGAGGTCTCTGACGTCACTGTCCTCCGGGAGAATTTGAGAATGAGGGGAAGCGGCCTCGCTTCTCTCCTCCTCGCTTCGGTTCACCAGCTCGACGGGATGAAGCGAGGAGGAGAGGGAATGGGAATCGTGACGTGCCTTGTCTCGTCGGCCTCGTCGGCCGTGTTCAATCGCAAACTTCTTTTCCAAAAATATGGCGATCCGTTGGAGATATCGCTGTAGGAGTAATGTTTTTGGGTTTCGCAGCGTCCCGCCTATCTATCCAGCCCTGTTTTGTGAGCTCGAAATTTCAGTTCAGTATCCCTTTAACAAGGATGAACGGCCTGCATTTCAGATTATGAATAAATGCAACTAATGCAAAGGTGCAAGCGAGCTGGACAAGAATGAAAATAATAATTCGTGTTGTCATTATTGTCCAGCTCGCTTGCTGTTACGATTGGGAAGGAAAAAGAAGAAGAATCAAGGGAAGAGCGATCTGTCTAGAGTCTAGCCGAAGGAAATGAAGAATAGATATACAAAAGGAAAGGCTGTACTTGGAGGAGGACGTCCTTGGCCCTGCTCCGAAGCGAGTCCACCAGCCGAAGAAACCTCATCGATCTCCAAGACCCCACCCTAGCAACATCGTACCCCAGAGATAACCATGAGGAGCAGATGACCCTACTTCTGCATTCCAAGGTCGTGAGTGACGATCGACGTTCAGAAAACTAGGTCACTGGGGACCAAGAGTGTTTGGCTTTTGGGTTTACTTCCTTTTACATAACCGTAGTGTTCTTTATGCTGTAAATATATGCTTTATTATTTTACTTGCTTGAATTCTGCCTTCACTGATTCTGTGTGCCGTACTGGTTGACCGCGAAAATTTGGCAAGCTTGCCAGGATGCCCTTTAATTTGACCATGCAGGCCGGAACGTGCACGGATTGGTGGAGTCGATTGAGGCTGTATAGATAACGAACAATTATCGGCTGTAGGGAAAGAGTTAGGCTTCCAAGGAGATGAGTTGAGGAAATGGATAGATGAAGAAAAGGCTAGTGCAAGGGAGGAAATAGTGATGGCTAGACAATAACGAAAGTTGGAATGCGCTAAACTAGAAAAAAATCACAACATCTCCACGTAGTGAATGATGTTGATTGGGGCGAAGCTCTGGTGGTGCTGATGATACTGATTTTATTGTTCATAGGTAGTGCTGATGGTGCTGATTTCTTTTTGTTATTGCTCATAGGTAGTTCTGAGTTCCGGGTTGCGTTTCGGCTTCATTTACTGCTTTATGGTCGGTGAAATGCAGAGCCAGTGGTTCTTCTAGCGGATCATTTTGGATCCGCTAGAAGCCGTGGGAACGCATCTCCACCGGTTAAGTCAACGGTCCATGTCAGAAAGAAAATGTGTGGTATGAAACGTGGTTATATAGGCATTTGAGCATTTGACCGCAGCGCCCTCTCGTCTATAAACGTTGAGCCAATGCATGCAAAGTTTAACGCGATTATATACGCATTTGACCGCAGCGCCGTCTCCTGTATAGACGTTGAGAGGCTACATGCAACGTTTCATCCATGACAGACAGATGGATGACACATGGACGAGTTGCTGGGTGTTTTCTATTTCTTAAAAAGTCCAGGCACGTCAGTGTTGCGAACGTTGTCACAAATGATCAGGGCAGGCTTATTATTTGCGACTTAAACTGGCTAAATCAAGATGTGCGAGCAATATGCCTTTATGCGCCAAATAAGATAAATGAGAGAATCCTGTTTTCTCATAATTTAGAACGCTATTTACAGTGCGGCAAACTCGTGGTTTTAGGGGACTTCAATTGTGTATGCAGTGTAACCGATAGGGTAACTCCCAAGAAGCATTACGATCGAAGTTCTGCATTACTAAACAAATTAATAGGCGAATATAATTTAGAGGACGTAGCCCACCTCGAAAACGCGGGGAAAGAATTCCGTTTTACACATTTTCAGCACTCGTCTCACGCGCGATTGGATAGGATTTATATTTCGTCCGAGATAAGCAATCTCGTATCGGGCTATCAAGTAAAACCGCTTTTTTTTAGCGACCACTGTCTTGTCACTGTTACGTTAGGTTGCGGCAGAAAGAGGACATCGAAGATGAGATGGGAATTATGGAAATTAAATAGCAGTTTGTTGATGGACGATATTTTCTGTAAGGGAGTAAAGGAAGCATTTCAAGCGTAATGCACAGGTAATGGCCCTAGTTGCATAGAAAGGTGGGAGTACTTCAAGGAAGATGTTAAGTTACGGGCAATAGAAAGGTCGTCTGTCTTAAAGTTGCAAAAAACAAACGAGGAAAAAGTTCTGTCGCAATACTTGAGTAACCTTCTCAAAAATGAGCAAGAATCCCCCGGTTCCAATCATTCAGCAATAAAAGAGATACAAGCCAAACTAGACAGCCTCCATCAAGAGCGTTATCGTGGTGCGATAATCAGAGCGAGAGCAGAAACATTTCTTTTAGGGGAACAACCCACTAGTCGTGCCTTGGCTGACGAGAGGAAATATGCTCTAGAAAAAGAAATATCCGTCCTTGAGCACCGGGGTGTTATCTGCGATACGAAAGATACCATCGAGCATGCTTTCGTCGAGCATTACAAGCAACTTTTTGGAGGGCACAGCTCGCCGACTACAATGACAGACATTCGGAAGTTGCTTCGGGAGGCGCCTGAGCTGTCGAATGGGGGAAGCGATTGGCTCGAAGAACCGGTGACCCTGATTGAAGTAGAGAACGCTATTGACGGTTTAGCGGTAAAAAAGACGCCTGGCCCGGATGGTCTTGGAGCAGAGTTTTACCAAAAATTTAAAAATGAACTGTCCCCTTTTCTTCTTAAAGTTATACATGAAGCGTATGACCTTAAAGCGCTGCCCCCATCGTTTCTTCGATCCCACACTGTACTTATTCCCAAATCAGAAGACGAGAGTGTGCGACAGCGAGTTACTGGGTATCGACCCATAGCGCTATCTAATGTTGACTTTAAAATTTTTGCTAGAATTCTAGCTAAACGACTTCAACGTGGAATTTGTGGATTGGTCGGAGAACATCAAACCTGTGGCATTAGAGGCAGATCTATTCAGACGAATATTCACGTAGCCCGAACAATCTTAGAAAGTTCTTCTGCGGAAAGAAGCCCTGTTGCAATTCTCCAAATAGATTTAGCCAAGGCATTTGATAAAGTGTGTCGATGTTTTGTAGGAGGTTTTAGAACGAGCTAACGTGGGAAAGATTATCCTCGAAGGCGTTAAAATGGCCTATAAAGGATGCACAACTAGAATAATTATTAATAATTCATTATCCCCTATAATTAAAGTCCTTTCTTCAGTACGGCAAGGCTGCCCCATGTCGCCGCTATTGTTTTCCCTTTATTTAGAACCCTTGTGTTTGATTATTATCCGATAGAGTCACGTTCAGGGTTTTCGAATGGGGGAAGTAGAAACTAAGGTTTTAGCGTATGCAGATGATATTGCTGTTTTTTGTAGTAACAAAGAAAGCGTTACTAGCGTCTTGGAACACTGTAAATGTTTTTGTAATGCAACAGGCACCTCTGTAAATATTGATAAATGTACTGGCACCTGATACGGCGACTGGGATACAACCCCTCAGTATTTTAAAGGTGTTAAATGGAGCACCTCACCCAGCAAGTATCTAAGGGCCCCACTACAATACATGCGAACTAATGCAGAGTATTGGTCTAGCGTTGCTGAGGACCTGAGAGAACGGGCCACCAAATGGTGCGGTCGAGATATGTCTATTTTTACTAGAGCAACTGTATGCAATGTATTCCTTGTTGCCAAGCTGTGGTATGTACTGCAGGTCATGCATTGTGCTCGTACCAGTATACAAAAAATGCATAGAGTGTTTGCCGTTTTTATATGGAAAAGTACCGTTGAACCAATGAGACGAGACAACCTTTTTCTTCGAGTTTCTAAGGGAGGACTTGGTCTTTCACATCTGTTTGTTCGACAAGTTGTTGCGCGCTTCTTTTTCCTGCGAAATCAAAAACACCTCTTTTTACAAGTCATGTTTCAGACTAGAATAGCACCCCACTTACCGTCTCTTCTTGTCTCTTCCGCTAGTGGCCCCCCCGCTAGAATGGTTGGGTTTGTGAAGGAAGTTGTGAACGCGTGTGAATTTTTGATGGTTCGTTACTCGCGGGAGTACTTGTTTACTGTCTCCAGAAAAAAGCTGACCAGGGATTTGATTGATAGCCTCTTTCCTGCTCCACTGTATAGGTCTTTGTTCACTGACATGCCTGGAGGCGATGTTCTGGTCCGCCTGAAAAAGATGTGTATCCCCCCAGGCGCAAAATCGTTCTTTTTCCGGCTGCATAGTGACACGTTGCCTGTAAAAGTGTGGTTAGATGGGAGGGGAATATTTGTACCCTGGGGTGTGAACTGTCTACTGTGCAAACAGCCGGAAACAATTGAGCATGTGTTCATCAATTGCTGGAATGCTGTCATGTTGTGGGACGTCCTGAAGCGCACTATAAAAAAAGACATAGAAATAACAACACATACTATTCGTTTTATCCCTACTGAGAAAAATGAAAGTGTCCCACTTGATATGATTATGGTGCTTGGTTTGTTTTCTTTATGGAAATCTCGTATGGATGTAAGACACGCAGAGGCGAAACCAAAGTCAGCGCCGCAATACTTCACGGAGCTTGTTTGCCAAGTGAAGAGTGTTTTTGAATTTACCGACAATACGCCAGACTGGGTGGACCTGTTGCATGACCTGTTGTGCATGAAGCAATTTTAATTCAGTATCTGCCCACAATATCTGGGTAGTCTGATTTTATGCACTGAATAAAGAAAGAAAAATGACACCACATGGCCGAATGGTTAAGGCGATGGACTAGAAATCCATTGGGGTATCCCCGCACAGGTTCGAATCCTGTCGACTGCGCAAACATTTTTTATTATTTTTGAAAGAAGGCAGATGGGATGGCAATCGATGTGAGCACGGACGCCTGACGGATGGACAAGGCTAGACCCTAAGGAGCTTCGCCCTTAAAAGAGCAGGACGTTTTGCAAAATAGATTAGCGGTGGAAGCCGCAGTGACCGCATCTAAGAGAAGTAAGGACAGTGGGGAAGGAAGGGTGCGAACGGACAGAGACATCACTTCAGTCCTCATAAGCTGATTCTCCAATTTTATGATGCCTGGGATGATTTGGATGCATATCTTCAGAGGTTCGAACGCACGGCGCGGGACTTGATTGGCACCAGCAAAAATGGGCAGCAACGTTGAGTCTGTGCGTGACCGATTAAGCACTGACGGTAGTCAGCCGTATATCCCCAGCGGACGCGTTGGATTATTCGAAAGTGAAACTGGCACTCATGCAGAGATTCGGTTACACGAAAAAGGGCTACCAAGAAAGATTTCGAGAGGCAAAACCCGATGACGGGGAAACGAGAAAGCAGTTCGCCGCCTGACCAGTGGGGTATTTCGGCCGATGGATAGATATTGCAGGCGTACATGGAATGAATGTTTGAGGCCCCCCGGGACAAAGTACCATTTGAACAGTTTCTACAGAGTTGTTCTAGTCGCTTGTCGGTGTTCCTCAGAAACGAGACTGCCACACACTAGACAAAGTATCTTCCAAAGCCGATATTTATCTGGAGGCCAAGATACCAACAGGAGCAAGCAAGCCGAAGGTAGAAGAGCTGACTAAGAAGTCGATCACGGCGGACACAAACAGAGCGGCCTGTGGTAGAAGTAGAAAGACCATCCGGTGCTTTTTTTGCAACAGGGTCGGCCATAAGTCAGAAAACTGCCGCAGCCGTCCGTCTACGTCATAGATATTGATTTGTTAGAGCTGTGGCCGCACTGGGCACCGAGCGGACACTTGCGGGTTAAAACAAGACAACCGACCTCAGGCATCCTGTGTATGGACAATGCCAAGCCACGCTAGGGGTGCCGACGTACATGAATCTTACGTGACACGTCAGGACGGCGCCAAGATCCCAGTGGTAAATTCTGCTGTGGGACGAGCTCCAAATTTTTTTGTTGAAAACTTGCCTGTGGTGGAGAGACGTCTCGGTGACCACAAAATAATGGTTTTGAGAGACACCGGTTGTAACATGGTCCTCGCTCGGACGGAGAGTATTCCTCCTGAGTCGTTCACAGGAACGTTGAGTTTGGAGTTCTTGTCGGCCAGAACCTTGAGGTATGTTCTGGAAGCGGAGATTAGTGTAAGGAGCCCATAGTTTACGGGAAGAGTAATAGCAAAATGCGTGAGCAACCCGTTGTTCAACTTAGTGCTCGGAACGTGCCGATGATGCGAGGCGTTAACGACCCCGGCCCAAATTGGGACCAGGTAGAAGAGACGAGACCAGCTAGGATTTTAGTAACGCAGACGCCAACAGGAAAAAGAGAGGAGGACAGCCGAGAAGATATCGTCGAACAAGTTAAAGAGGGTTCTTCGGAACCATTGTGAGAGGCTGCACCAAGCATGAAACCGCGCAGTAACGAGCCTACGCCCACTGCGAACACGATAGAGGCGGGAAGAAATAAATATCCACCAAGACAACCATAAACCGGACTGATAGTACCGTAGGTTTCACCACTAGAGGCAAAAGCGGAAGAGATGCTCACGGAGCAGAGAAATGACGAAAGCCCCAAGAAATGTTTCCGTAACATAGGCAAGGTCACTTCTAAACACGGAGAGAGAACGAAGCTAAAGTGTTTTTGTTTTGTTTTTTTAAGGAACAGGTTGCTTTATAGGAGTTGTGCCTTCAGCTCGGGAAAGAAAACAAAGAAGTTGGTCCTCTCCGAGAAGTTCAGAAGAACTGTCGTCACCATGGCACATGATTGCATAATGTCTGGTCACCAGGGAATTAACCGTACGATAGGCCTGGTCGCGGAAGAATTCTTCTGGCCAGTGATGCAAAGTGAGATTGGCCGATATCTGTGGTCCTGCGACGTGTGCCAGCGGACCGTGCCCAAAGGTAGTGTGGGCAAAGCACCCTTGGACACAATGCCAACCATAGCGACGCCCTTCGAAAGGGTAGCCATCGATATCATTCGCCTTATTACGCCCAAGTCGAATTCGGGAAAGCGGTATATATTTACCATGCTAGACGTAGCCACTAGATACGCGGACGCAGTGGCTTTGTGAACAATCTGGACCCCAGAAGTGGCAGAAGCCCTCATGGACATGTTTACGTGGTACGGCGCACCGGTAGAAATTCTTAGCGATCAAGGACTAAAGTTTACGTCGGATCTTACGGAGGAGATGGGCCGCTTGTTGTTGATGAGGCACCTCCTAACGACCCCTTACTATCCCATGTGCAATGGCCTCGTTGAAAGATTCATCGGCACCATTAAGCAAATGCTCCTGCGAATGTACCAAGAAAGACCTCGACATTGGGACCGGTACTTAGCAGTGCAACTTTTAGCTTACGGGGAGGTTCCACAGTGTAGCATAAGATTTTCCCCATTAGAGCTATTGTATGGAAGAAGGATACGAGGACCGTTGACCATATTATGAGAAGTATGATCCATCGAGGCAATGAATGAAGAAATGAAGACCTCTTACGGATACGTCCTGGAGTTATGAAAGAAGCCCGAGGAGACGTGCGAGATGGCACACCACTGTTTTGAGGGGGACAAAAAAAAATACAAGGACCATTACGACCAAAAGAGTGTCAAGCGAGAAATGAAAGCTGGAGACAAGGCGTTAATACTCCTCCCAAGTGACAACAACAAAATGCTGATGCAGTGAAAGGGTCCATTCGAGGTTACTTCTAGAAGAAACGATGTAGATTATGAGTTGAATATTGGAGATAAGAGAAAAGTGTTCTGTCTGAACACGTTGAAGAAGTATGAAGAAAGAGAAGAGCACGAACAGGTCGCCCTAAGGTGCGGGTTGGCAGAGGAAGTCGACGGTGACCATGATGTCAATGCCGATGGAGACGGGGACGATGTTCTAAAGCTGTCTGTAAAGAAACAGAGATGAACAAGATGTAGTCACTGAGATCACTTTGGACACTGAGAAAAGACACCAAGTGTTGGACTTGATGGCTGATAGCGAAGAGGTCTTCTTAGATCTACCAGGCAAGACAAACATGATCCAGTGCGACCTCAAGTTGAACACCCAAACGCCAATACATAAAAACGGTACCCATTGCGGTTAAAAGTACGTGAGCTGGTTGAGGACGAAGTAACTGAGATGTTGCAAATGGGGGTTATTGAGAGATCAAATTCGCCGTATAACGCACCTATGGTCATGGTGAAAAAATTGGACGGTTCGAACCGGTTGTGCATAAATTTCCGGCGACTGAACCAAGTGCTGGTGTCCGATGCTGAACCCATACTAAGGGTAACCGTCACTTTTGCGAAGGTGGGACGCAAAAAGTTATTTTCTAAACTTGATTTAGTCAGAGCGTAATACAGCATTTTCATCATCGAGTGGGTTGTATTAATTTAGGTTCATGCCCTTCGAAATGAAAATGACAGCAGCACCTTTAACGAAGTTGATTCGGAAGTTGCCAGAGGGTATAGACCTTTTCACCCTCCGCCACAGGGGCGCTGCCATCTTGGAATCACGTGATGCGGCCGCCGTTAGGTTGCTTCAACTTGATGCTCCGCTCTCCCCTCCGCGCTACTCCGCGCCTTGGCGTATGCGTTAAATTCGTGTTTTTCGTCGCGTTTCACCGCGTTTCTTACCTTACCATGGAAAGTGTTGTCTAATACTTATTCTTCCCACGTAATTGCATTACATCATTATGTGCACAACTTCTGCAGTTTGTTTAGCAACAAGTTTTGACTATTTTTACCGTCGGCGTGCCGGATACGTGTGAAGAAGCTATATAGGCACATGAATCAGCGTTAGCGCTCACGCACATTGAGTACATGTATTACTCTAAAACAGCACGAGGGCTCAAAAGTCAGTAACCAATGAGAACTCAGGTTTGCTTATTAATAGTGGAGGAACATTCGCAATAGGAAGAACAAGGTAAGTATATATATTTGATCGCGCATTTATGATCTCAAGGAGGGTGACAATATTGCTCAGCATAAATAGCCACGCGTGTTTCCTGAAAGCATCGTGTTTTGTATTTATAACATATCTAGAACAGTTGCTTTTGATTACAGCATATGGGGGAACTCGTGGACGAGATAGAGTACAAACGTTTAATTTTATTTTTTATGCTAGAAATGATGGTACGTCAACGTCAGACAATCATGTTAACAATATCCCCTAGATCTCTTTGACGTTCTTAATCGTTTTTGCGAAATAAAGATTTGCTTGATCGTTTTATTTATGAACTTCAAGAAACTGTATAACTTGCTTGGTCCCATGTCTACAGCATTTTAATTGCCTAAATGATTTTCTTATGATAACCATGCAGTTCATTTTGAGTGAATTAATTTCAACAAAAAAATTGGAACTCCCCGAGTAAAAAACTGACACAGACAGCTTGAGAGTGCCTGGGGTACACAATATGCGACACCAAAAAGAATCTGTTCGCATGAAGATCGCCCGAGTCCAGCGTTGTCGACGGCGACAAAGATTTACTTTCATTAGCTGGCGACGCCGAAATCTACAAAGCGCATCGCTTCAAACCAATAAAGAGCTTTCTACATAGGTCCATGGCGTAGCGCCTGGCACTCGACTTCAGCCAAACTTTCCATATATCACTTCTTTTGCGCCCTTTAATTTTATTTGACAAATTTTACGGAAAATGAATTTCAGGGGAATGTCACTTATCTTATACCTTGAGAACGTGGTAAGCAAATGTCCATACACAAATAGTCCATTTCATAAGGCCAATATCGTGAAATGTTGTTAATAAGTTCTTCAGTTAAAGAAATTTTCTCGTCGGCCTAAGTTGGTCTATAAAAATATTTCTCTAACTTCATTTTTTTAAATAAAACAGGCCGAGACATTATCACTTTTTTGTATATTCTCGACGTCATTATAGAAGAATTTTCCAGTGCAAAGTTCATAAAAATTTGGTGTACAAAAACCAAACATCGAGCAGTAAACTTTTTCGTTCTGTGTTCTTCATGATTCAGCACATTGTTAATCATGTTGTCAACCTGCTTCTTCACTAAGCACTCATGCATTATAGTTTGTTGCAGTATAAGATGACCAGTAGAATATCTGGCTTGAGCGCGAGCTATCTACCTTCGGTACCACACGGTGCACGCGCAGCCAAAGCACGGCGGCAGGCAACGAGCGCGTGCTGGAGCGGCTGGAGGCAGAGCTTGTCCTGCTCCTTATTTACTTATTTTTCTGTAAACCAGTGTCCGCGGGTGCAACCGTGGATGATGGTAATCCTTCCTGTGCATCAGCGCCGTTGTTTCACCGCCGAACATGGTCGAAATGAACGATGGACGTAATCAGACGCATTTGGTGTTCGTGAAAGTGCTCGCGATTTAGGCTCGAAACCACTTCCCGGTTCTCCAAGTGGCTCAGTACCATTGTTTCATTCACTGTGTGCTACAAGAAGACATCTGTATTACAAAACAAGCGAAAACGGCATGAAATAGCAACACAATCGCGTGCATGTTGAAACCGAAACCAACCAAAGTGAAGCAACCTCATGGCGGCGTGTGCGCCAGCGCCCTCTACCCGACGGTCAGGCAACTACTGAAATGAAAAGGTCTATACCCGACGCACACCACTACATCGACGACGTATTCGTGGCGACAGACTCGTGGCAAAAACACATTGACAAACTGAGAGACGTTTTGAGCAGGTTTCGCGCTGCCGGTCTTACAATAAAACCAAAGAAGTGCTAAACTGGATTTCGCCAGATAAGCTATTTGTCATATCGAATAGGATTGGGACTAATCGTTCCGAAACAGGAGATCCTGACGAGGATGCAGGACACACCGAGACCAACTACGAAACGACAAGTCAGATTATTTCTCGTACTGACGGGATTTTACAGGGGATTTATACCCCACTACGCAGGGCTCGCAGCTCCCGTGACAAACCTGACAAAGACGGGGGCACAAAATTACGGGGAGTGGGAAGAGTAACATAAAGCAGCGTTCTCCCACTCAAAGCAATCGCTAGCACAGCCATTTATCCTGATGGCTCCGGATTTGGAAAAGAAATTCACGTTGCGGACTGACGCTTCAGACGCAAGCTTGGGGAGTGGTGCACCTACAAGATTCTCCGGAATAGCCCGTGATGATGTTCTGTTTTCAGCAGGATCTCTAGACTCAAATGTTTCCTCGGCTTTCCTTCCCCAGATGACGGAGCTTGATGTAAGAACTGCGCTTTTCAGTTTCAAATCAAACAAGGCCCCTGTTATAGATTACATCAGTGAAGAAGACCTGCGGAGAAATTGTGATTCTATAAAACATGTGCTCCTTTATATGTTAAATGGTATCATTTCCCGTGGGAAAATGCCGGATTATTTGAAGAGTGCCTTAGTACAGCCTTTATTCAAAGGTGGAGAGCGTAAAAAAAGTTAACAATTACCGTCCAATTTCAATTTTACCTTGTATAGTGCAAATTTTGGGAAGGCATATCCTCAATACTATGACGTCGTACCTAGATAGCTTTGATATCCTATCATCTAGGTAATATGCGTTCGTTAGTGGCCGGGGGGGACCCAGTCATTTCTGGAAATTTTTGCTGATGAACTGCATCTTGCTTTTGAAAGGCATCAAGTCGCGTGTGCACTTTTTATTGATGTGGCGAAAGCATTTGACACGGTCAACCATAGCATTCTACTTACAAAATTGCATAAAATTGAATTCCGCGGCCCATTACTTTCTCCTCTTCAGAACTCTTTGAGTGGCCGTATACAAGTAGTTTCTATAAACAATAGCCGAAGCTCCAAAGTAAATTTAAAAGCTGGAGTCCCCCAGGGATCTATTTTATCACCTCTTCTTTTCAACGTGTTTGTCAATGATATGTCCAACGCTGTCTCTACATGTAGACTATTCCAATACGCTGACGACATGGTACTGCTCTTCCTCCAGCTTGACTATGTTCCAGCTATAACGCTACTTCAAAAAGACACCTGCTACTTACATGACTGGTTTAAAAGAAATTGTATTGATGTAAATATATAAAAATCTAAACTTGTTTGCTTTCATAATCCTTTAAGAAATATAACATTTGATCCTTCATTTTACATGCATACTTCTGACTGTGCAGACGGCAACTTCTGCCCAGTGTCTTACGCAGATCAGGTTAAGTATTTAGGAATCGAGTTTGGTAGTGCTTTGTCATGAAGTTTCTATATGTCTTATATTTGTAAAAAAAACTGAGAAATGTGTCATGCTTACTCTATAATACAAGATCATTAATTCCTAAATCAGCCAAAAAGATGAAAGCTCAAGCGTTAGCGTACAGTGTTTTAATGTATGACATACCATTTTCGGGCATGGATCTGTGATATGGTGTCAAAAATTGATTCAGTTTTGAAAGGAATGTTTAAAAGGTATTGTCTACGGTCCATCGTCACAAACTGCAGAAGAAAAACTAACAACTTTAGGTTTGCCGCACTTCAATGGTTTATTGGTATCTAGATCACTTCGTCGAACCGAACGTTATAAAGTGCCTTCCTACCACCACGAACTATGGAAAAAGAGTTCGCAATTACTATGTGCCTTCAATCTTCAATGACCTGCTGGAAAACATAGACGCGTGAGTGTGCGCGTGTGTGTGGGTGTTTTTTGTGCATTTTTTTACTTAATCATTTACTGCAGTCACTGTGTAGTTATTGAAACTATGTGCATGTTTTTTTTTCATCATATTTTATTGCATTACAGTGTATATACTGCATGGTGAACTTGATACTGTTAGTGTGGGGGGATATTGTGATTATGACCCGTAGGGTGCTGTCCCACAAGCTTTCACTGGCTTTGACAAAACCGTGCCTCGACTTGAAGAATTTTCTGCACAAATAAATATATTATTATTATCATTATTACTAATAACAATTAGGGATTAAGGAAGATTAAGTTTCCAAAGCAAGGACCCCTCAATCGCAGGCTCTCACAGTCAGTAATTTACAATTCTGAAATTCATCGTTAACGGGCACACTGGACCGTCATGAACTGGTCTTGGCCCCTCGGTCCCTTCTGGAGCAGCCATGAGCCTTCCAATAAACGGTCCTCCAAGGAAATCCTGGCATCCCCATTAAGGCTGAACTCCATGGGACGAATATGCTGCGAATAACCGACGAATTTTGACCGGCGGCTTTTGCTCTGCACGTGGAATCAACACAGTGGCTGCTACGTCGCGCGCAAAGCGAGCGTGCCGTCGGGCGGCGTTCGCCAGTTATTCGTCACATAATTCGTCCCATGGAGTTCAGCCTTTAAGCGACCGCTGGCCGCCGGGCAAGGATCAGTCTCCATCTTGGATATCCCGCCCGGCGAAGACATCTGGCGATTCCCGCCTTGGCTCTGCAAGATCTCCCTGCGACTCTCGATTCTGCTGACTCAGTAAGCGCAAACCACATCTGATTTTGCTGACTGTTCGAGCAAGCATCTTCTGAACCTTCTGATGGCATCGAGCCCCGCCTCCGGCTTCACCCCGTTACCATTGGGATCAACGGATCTTGACTGCTAGTCGCGTGCACGCCGATACTATTGATTTTATTTGGCCGGCGAGCCTGGATTTGTTTCTTGTTCTCGCGTTTGGTTGGATCTCAAGCTTCCACCTTTACCTTCAACTTTGTCGTCGTCGCGAACTATGTACCATGGCTCTACCCACTCTGTGTGTTCTTTTGTTCTGACCCACTACCAACTGACGGTCGTTTCACAACGTGCACTGATTGCACACATGCATATCACTTGGGACAATAATGCTGTGGAATCGCGGAAACACATTTAAAGGATGAGCGCCGCAAAGATCGACAAATGGCGTTGTCTAGCTTGTGGTGGAGGGGTGCCGAATTCAAGCTTTTAACTTGAGTCTGCCACATCATCCCAAGTTGAGCCCAGCAACTCCTTTGCACAGCTCTCGATGGTCCATCAAAAGTTTTACCTTCTTCTTTCTTTGAAACAAACTGTTGAGTTCCTTGAAGAACTACACCCGAAGGTTGACACTTTGTTGTCGTCGCAGCAGACAGTCGACACTATGCGCGACACCATAGACACGATGCAGGAGTCTCTTACGTTTTTTTCCTCGGAATACGACATTCTGGGAAGGGCAACTTCATCTCAAGACAAAGCTAACAAAGAGCTTCAAAGCGAAACGATCACTTTGCGATCAATTGCATCTAGGCAGACCCGTGAAATTCAAAAACTCAAGGCTGATCAAAATGACACCGATCAAGCCAGTTGTCTCTGCAACATGGAAATACACGGGATTCCCTCTTCCCCACGGGAGAATCTTGTCGATCTTATGACCGGTCTCGCAAATAAACTGAACATAGAGAGCTTTTAACTTGCGGACGTTGTGGCTGCCCATCGCCTCCCCACTAGGCCTGGTACAGTGCCTCCTTTACTGATTCGATTCTCGTCAGTCCCTCGGAAAGAACGCTGGATGTCGTGTCATGGACGGCTGGGCACCCTTAGCCGCGAAGACACCCACCCTAAAATTTATTTTAACGACAACTTGACTGAAAGAAACAGGAAGCTTTTTTTGAATGGCACGAACCAGAGGAAAGGAAAAGTGTTTCAAATTTGTATGGGTACGACACGGGAAAATTTTCGCTAAACGAACCCAGAGCTCTCCGTTCCTCTGCATTACTAACACTGATGCACTGGAGCAAATAGTTCAGGCGTTGATGACTAATTCTTTCCAGCTCAAAAACCTAAAATGGTGCTTAGAAAGTTTCACAACAAACGCTGGCACTTGTTTTACCTTGTTTCATGTCAACATACTGAGCATTCGTTAACACTGGGATGGATTTCAGCTGGTCCTTAACCCTGTACTTTCTTTAGCGGACGGTTTTGTTCTAACGGAGATTAATATTCATAATGAAGATGTATGCCTATTTTCACTACCGGGCTTCTAAAGAACCTTCTTTACTCGGGACAAGAAGCGCGGTGGCGGTATCGCTGTTTTCTTAAAAGAAAGCTTATTTTTTTTGGAGGTGCCGTTTTCGGTTCGCTCATCGGAGTCGATCGCAATGCGAATACTCACTTCAGCTTATGACCTCTATTTACTCACAGTCTATAGACCGCCTTCTGATAAACTTTCTGACTTCCTTCTCGACCTCCGCGAATACTTGCACGCGTTGCCGGATAGCGCTTCCATTTGGCTAACAGGAGACTTCAACATCGACCTACTGAAACCATCGAAGGCACAGGTTTGCGAGTACCTTACTATTTTGGCAGATCATGGAATAGAACCTGCAATTCAGGCCGCCGCAAGGGAGGAACACGTAGGAGACATTCTTGCAATTACGTCAATTGACCGTTTAAATTTAAAAGCACCATTAGCGGCAACGAAAACCGCAGTTTATCGCTAAAGATTTCGGACCACTACTTTGTGGCTTGTCACCTAGTAATCCCCGCCGACCGGCCTTTAGGAGATCAAAACAAAGAGCGTACGGTTGAAATAGTTGATCGTCATAGGTTCGACAACTGTATTTCAGCACATGATTGGCATAGTTTTACAAGATCTACAACACCATCCAACCTATGTCCCCGCTTTGTTCAGCTGTTGATGGAGTTCTGTGAAGCCTCAAAGAAAACAGTCGTAATCGAACAAAGAAAAATCCAGTATCCTCTGGTTAAACAATGAGATCTTTCTGGTATTAAACTTAAATAAATAGCCTGGGAACGGTGCCGTCGGTCGCTTCATAACTCGAGCTTATTATCTGAATCCACAAGAATTCGGAACAAAGTGAGTGCACTTATTCGCTCGGCCAAGCGGCTTTACGTTTAGAAACAGTTCTCCGAATCTCGATCGAATCCAGTTAAATCCTGGTCGTTGATTAATGAATTGCGTGGTGTTGGTTCTCCTCGGTCACAAGCGAACGCTTTTGATGGTGCGTTTGGGACCAATCCCCTTTCTACGGCCAATAGATTCAATATTTTTTTTTGTCTCGTTCTCAGGGAAATTAAGACAAGCCAGTACATCATACCCTCCTCTCCACAACTCAAACTGAAACTCCGCGTTTCCCTCTCAAATGACTATTCAAGACTTGTAATCCATGTCTGAAACCTAATAAATCAGCAGGATACGACGATATACGCGTTAGCGATATCCGTAGAAACCACAGACACATTCAAGATACACTCCTCCTTATTTTCAACGAGATAATCGAGTCGGGTAACATGCCCATCGAATTTAAAACTGCTATTTTTAAGCCTTTATTCAAAAGCGGCCAACGCGGTCGGGTTGAGAGATATTGCCCAATGTCTGTTCTACCATGCCTTGCTCAAATATTAGAAAAATTTATTTATCTATTCATGTCATCCTCTGTAGAAAAGTACAGCATGATATCCCCATCCCAATACCGGTTCGTTCCTGGAGGAGGAACACAACCACTTTTGGAATCACTTTCGGACTACATAAATTTAGGGTTCGAAGATAATTTATTTATTTGTGCCTGCTTTTTAGATGTAGCAAAAACACTTGATACTGTTAGCCATTCTATCTTAATAGAGAAACAATCGGCTGTTGGTTTTCGGTGCCCCTTTCTTATTTTGTTGAAACGTTTTTAAAATATCGTTCACAACTGGTTACAATTCACGGAATTTGCAGCGCCAAAGTCTCCTTAAAATCAGGTGTACCTCAGGGTTCGGTTCTTTCACCTATTTTATTTAATATTTATGTCAATGATATGTCCATTTTGCATCTAACTGTACGCTCTTTCAGTACGCAGATGACACACTCTTGCTTACAAGCCGTCTTTGTTATTCTAGAGCAATGGACATGCTCCAGATCTGCTCCATAGATCTGATGGACTGGTTTTCTAATAACCTTATTGACATTAATGTGTCCAAAACAAAATTGGTATGCTTCCGCAACCCCCTCAAAACTACGATGCTGAGGTACCCTCTTTTTCTTCGTACATCAAACTGCCACACATGCCAATGTACCCCCATCCCTTACTCTGACACTGTCAAGTATTTTGGCATTAATTTTGACTCAGGCCTTTTATGGAATTTCCATCCGACTAAAATATGTTCCAAGTTAAGGAGCGTTTCCTGCTTGCTGTTCAACATAAAGACCTACCTCTTTGTCTTAAAAAACTCATACCCCACTCACTAGCGTATAGCACAATCCGCTACGGCATTCCTACTTTTGGCAAATGCTCTGGTTTATGACGCACAAAAATAAATAGCACCTTAAGAGGAATGCTGCGTAATGTTCATTACAAACCCATGTCTTCCAATCTCGACGTTTTTCAGGTTTTGAATATGCACAACTTTCAATCATTGTTCCTGGAAACGGTCGTACTGAGTCACTATTGGAACGATGAATATAAAACAGTCCGGCCAAATGTGGGTAATCTAAGAACGGTTCCACGATTCCTAGTTTGAGACGTTTTGTGTGTTGTCCCATTTTCGTCCGTCGTCTCCGGTTTTCAAAAATGAGTAACATCAACCAGCTCGCCTGCCTACATACTTTATTTAAATCATCCTAGTTCCTGCTTGTTACACCCAGGATGGTAAGAACTTGCGTTCGTTCTATATGCCTCAAGTTTTTAACACCTTACCCGCAGGTGTTTGTGAGTTTTCTTCAAAAAAAAAGCTTAAGAATGCGCTTGGTCATCTCACATTCACTGACGATGGTTTGTTAACATTAATTAATTCTTTCTGACATTCTTTGGAATGCCTCGAGTACCTTGCGTTGTCTGTAAGTGTTTTTTTTTAAGGACTATTGTCCTCTTGTGTTTTTGTTTGTTTATTATTTTTTATGTTCACTTGGAATGAAACTGATTGGTCTGTGTTTTGAATGTGCGACTTTATATGATAGTCACTCGAATGGTGGTTCATAAACCTTGATTTTTTGGTGCCTGTTTTTTTTTTTAATACATTCTTGGAGATTAGCGATGACTTTCTCGTGATATCGATTTTTGCTTTTTTTGGGGTATTTTGTGCTCGAAATGAGTACTTCTGTCATCCCGCACGTTAGCACGAACTGCAACATGACTTTATGAGCACAAGTCCTTTTCCCTGATGAGTGCTTACGGTTCTCTGTTTGGATTCTTCCTACCTACCTTGGACATCTCAAGTTTATCCAATTTCGAGAGCCTTCGGCTCCAACTTGAGCCACGCCTAAGACCTCGTCAACAGTGCACTGCTTACTCGACCATTTTGTTTTCTGCAATGATCGTGGCATTCCACTATACTCCGTATCACCTTATGTTGTACGGCAGCGGAGGCTAGAAGCGCGAGCTCATAGCGTTGGTAGCTGCCCTTAATGCACGAGAGCTTGTGCCGCCGAGATCTGCCCCAGAGCAAGGAGCTCGCGCTTGTGGCCTTTTCTGCGGTACATCATAAGGTGAAACAGAGTATAGCCGACGTATGCATGTGTCTGTGTTTTCTTCTTTTTTTTTTATTCAATGATTTTTTATTAATTTTTTTATTACCAGTCTATCGCTTGAAGTAGAACAGCCTTAAAGCTTATCTTATATCTGTTTTTTGCGTGATTTGTTTTTAATTATTATTATGTGCCAACAAAGGAAGTCATCTACATCCTCCGTGTCGCAAGAACTGGAGAAGATTTCCTGCTACTTTCAATAGTGAAAAGTGACGCTAGTGCCTGTGTATTTGTTTTTCTATAATTTTCGTGACTTAAAAGATTTTTTGTTTCAGCGTTAGTCTGCAATTGGAACTGCTGTAAGAAAATGGTGATAATTAAGGTTTTCTTTTTTATCTCGAACTGATTTTTAAATTTTGCGCAATTATATAGCTGGTTTTGCCACATAAGCCCATGATGGCTTTGGCGAACCTGCACAGTGCCTTGAATATGCTCTTCCTTCACAAATAAATTATTATTATTATGAATATTATTATTATGAATATTATTATTATTAATATTATTATTATGATTATTATTATTATTATTATTATTATTATTATTATTATTATTATTATTATTATTATTATTATTATTATTATTATTGTTGCAAATTATCGCCCTATTTCGATTCTACCTATTTTAGGATAAATTCTCGAGAAACACCTCTTTCTGACGATGAGCAGTTTTTTAGATAAGAACGAAATCTTTTCATCTACTCAATACGGATTCATTACTGGGAAAGGCACGCAACCGGCCCTTGATGATTTTTCTGATTACATATATTCAACATTCGAAAGTAATATGTTTGCATGTGCTCTCTTTCTTGATGTGTCCAAGGCTTTCGACACTGTCAGCCATCAGTTGCTCCTAGCAAAATTATATCGCCTTGGGTTTCGCGGCCCGTTTTATTCTTTACTGGAAAACTTTCTTTATAAAAGGTCCCAGTTTGTAATAATTGGAAACTTTAAAAGTTCTCGGCATTCTTTACTGGCGGGAGTGCCTCAGGGTTCTGTTCTTTCTCCTCTACTTTTCAATATTTTTGTGAACGACATGGCCCAGGTTATCAACGGGTGTAAAATGTACCAATATGCCGATGACACTCTCCTTGTGTCACGTCATATAATTTCTCTGACTCACTCCACACACTTGAAATAAACGCCTCTCATATAATGGATTGGTTCGGTGATAACCTCCTAGACGTAAACCGCTCTAAAACAAAGCTGGCATGTTTTCACAACCCTCTTAAAAGACGCCAGGCTTAAGTAAAGTTTTTGCTTCACCCTTCAAGTTGTGCTCAATGCAACTGTGTACCAATCGAGTCTGTCGATCACGTGAAATACTTAGGTGTACATTTCGATTTTGATATGTCTTGGAACACCCATATGTCATATATTTGTAGCAAATTACGAATTGTGTCTTGTATGCTTTATAATACTAAATTTTTTATGCCAGTCGGTATCAGAATAATAATCGTCCATGCGCTTGCTTACAGTATCCTTCGATACGGTGTTACGGTGTTTGGCAACTGTTCCGGTCGATGGCAGTCCAAAGTTAATTCTTTATTGAAAGGAATCCTGACAAGCGTAGCATATAATTCTAATTTTTCCAGCAACAGTGATATTTTTCGAAGTCTTCAATTGCCTAATCTGCGTTCTCTTTTTATACAAACGGTAGTGCTCCGTAGCTTTTGGAAAAATGAGTTTAAAACACCATTTCAGTCTCCCCGAATACTTCGTCGCGTTCCTCGCTTTGTAGTGCCAATTTGTTCGACCAGATACGGTAAATACACTCGGGATTACTACGTCCCGTATTTGTTCAACGCCCTTCCTGACACTTTCATTGACATTACATCATTGAAACAACTGAAGAAGGAACTCAAGTGCACCAACTTTGATTCCATCTAGCATCTCTTTGCTGTGTCTGCACGCTTCGAGCTTGAACTGTGATTAGCTAAGTTAATTTTAACATAGTTTCACCTTTTTTTATTTTTTTCCCTTTTACTTTGTTTTCGCTTAACGCTTTTCGTGTTGCTTTTTTCCTACGTGTTTTTTTTCTTTCGTGATCATTTTAACGCCACTCGTGCTTTTTTTTTTCTTGTTTTTTTTTTTGCTTTGTGCTTTTTGTGTTTTATAGTTCGACTTTCTGTCTTACATTGTGGAATCACGATAACGGTCTTTTGAATTTTTTATGGGCGTCATCATACAAGCCCTTTGCAGGCTTTGATATGCCCGTATCTAACACTTGAATTCCAATGTGTGTGAAAATAAAAAAATTTATTATTATTATTATTATTATTATTATTATTATTAATGTATGGAGAAATGTATCTTGTTTATTGTATAATACTAGGTGTCTAATAACTAATTCAACAAAAAAGACAATAGCTCACGATTTAGCATACAGTGTTTGGCGTTTCGGAATAACTATTTTTGGTCATAGTCCAGGATGATGGGGTAAACGAATTGACTCAATCTTAAAAGGAATATTTATAAGCATTGTCTATGGTTCAATATCGCAAACTGAAGAAGAGATGATAGCAACCTTGGGCTTGCCATTGTTAAACTCTCCATTTGTTCAAGCCGTTGTAATGAAACACTTCTGGTGTGATAATTTCAAAGTACCCCATGTTGCTCTAGATCGCTTCGGCACATTGAGGCTATGAAATGCCCTTTGTTTCGAAAAAGTGCGGGAAAATAATTCGGAATTTCTATGTTCCTTCTATATTCAATAACCTACCCGACAATGTTTGCAATGTAGACTCACTAAAAAAAGTTTAAAGGGACCATGAAACGATTCAGAAATCGTATTTCACCCACCGCAGTCGTAAAAGGTGTGAAAAGAAACACAAAAGCACAAAAATAGGGAGCCAAAAAAAATTCTTCGCTATAGAACTTTTAAAAGAAAACTGGACTCTTTTGCGCCTTCTTTCCTTCGAAAGCTCTCTGCCTTTTCACTGCGATGCATCCGCGGAAATCGCAGCACGTCCAGCCGAATCCTACGTCGCCTATTGGGTAAGAGCCTACCACACCAGCACCGCGATCGTAAACAATAGAATAACCGGCGAATGTTTCTTAAAACTTTTGTTAAATAACATTCAGATGCACATTTTGTAGCATAATTAGAGATGTGACGAAAATTGCCAAATTTGATAATGCTGAGAGCCAAGCGCCATCTATCGTGTGGTAAACGAAGCAAGAAAAAGACCCTACTGCGCCTGCGAAAAGGGCCGACGCGTCGTTGGTCGCGACGACCAACGAACGTTTATTTTTCTACGTGTTCTTCTCGCGCGTCCCGACTTCAAGCAGCAAGAAAAAAGTACTTGAAACAGACCACGACGAACAAGAACGCTGGATCCACAAACACCTGAGAGAAGCTGCAACGGCCACGAATCCACCGACCCCGACCAAGCGAGCGGGCACAATATAGGCCTAGCAGGCACTCCGACTCGGCCCAGCGTTGCTTCGACGGTACTTGACCAAGACCGTCTGCCCACGACCGGCTGGCGTGCTGAATGGAATATGCCCGCGCGACCCTTGTGGACCCTTCCCGTATTATAGTTTGATCGCTTACCTCAATTTATATTAAGAAGTAAGGTCAATCTCTTTCCCAAAGGGACTCTGGTCGATTCTACTTGTTTTGTGTGATATAGAGCTCGAATGAACGCCGTATGGATCACCTTCGTAACACGGTATGTACACTTCCGTTATTAGTATGCCATTTTTATTCTGACAGGACTACACACCACTGTCGAGCTATAACAGTTCGTGGGAGCTTCGTGCAATGCCGGTCCAACCTTCCTTTGCCGAGTGTCACGTCAGTATCGAGTTGCAATCGTAAAAGATGAATCCCGAAGCGCTTACCAACAGCGCGAATACAGCACTTCCATCAAACGCGCGCGTCCGCTCCGAGTGTGAACAGGTATTTACGTGGCTCCTGCTGACACTCGTAGTTCAAACATATCTTTTTTAATGTCGGCTCGCTCCTTCATCTCCGATGCCGCGAAAAACGCCCCGGCAATTTGTTTCCATTCACGTCGCTTTGCAAACGACTGACACGGGCCGCCTTTTACCAACAATGACATTTGGGTTGACTTCTGGAGTCTTCACCGGAAGACTCGCCGCACTTCCCAACAGGCATACCGGCGTATGAGACTAGTCCCATGCTGTCGCTGTAGCGCAACATATCTCATTGAATTTCGCTCAGCTGCGATGTGTCCATGACTATCGCGGCGATGAGAGGCGCCGATTCAGAAAATACGTCGGTGACATCAGCGCAGTAAAACCTACTGGCGCACCCCCAACTCGCCGCCGCTAACACTCCCATTCTCCTACAGCCGAGAGAACTTCCGGTTCCTGTGCCAGGATATGTCACAACCGTCAAAATTACGCCGCAACTTGTTTTGCGGTCAGTTGGAGAGAAAGAAAAAGTCGATATTTTATTAATTTTTTTTTTGTATAGAAGTTAATGAGCCGAGACGAAAACGGATGCCTGTTGGACATTCAGAGAACGTTGAAGGTTTAATGTAAAAGTTATCTTGCAAAAGTAAAAAGGTAATTTCATGGTCCCTTTAAGCAAGTGCTTCGATTTAATAGTGCAACGTTTTAACTGTGCTGTTTAGGTGCCTGTGTTTCTGTGGCCATTATCGTTGGTATCACAGGGTATATGTGACGTATGTAACTTTACGTGTGTGGGGACGCTTTTTTATCACGAAATTTAGGGTCTTGTCCAACAAGCCTTTTGTCTGGCTTTGACAAACCCGCTTCTCTATCAAGTGAACTACATGCGTAAATAAAATGTATCATTATTATTATTACTATTATTAATATTATTATTATTTGAGAAATACTGCCGGTTGAATTTTGTGGGATAAGGCATGCGTATGAATGTAATATTTAAACACAACCATGTTTCATAGATATCGTGGTGTATAGGTAAGTAAATATACTCAGTAAAAAAAAAACATAGGATAATGAAAACGAAATTTCGACATTTGGGGAGCACCTCGATCCTTTCATAACGGTTGACTTAGGGGACGAACGGAGGTACCGCTTATTTAGGCCGGCTGTGAATCTGGGTTGTCTTCCGACGTTACGTAGACCCGACACGTAGACACTGGGAGGCTGCCCAATGTCCGGTTGATTGTTCTTTTTGTCGTATGGATGTGCCATTATTAAAAATGTAGACAATTCCTCCAGTTATTTTCTGAGGCATCCTGGATCTAGAAGGCGGCCTTCATCAGCATCATTTCCTTCCGTCCCCAGAGCGATCCGTAATAAAGTGACCGAGCTGGTCCCGAAAGGTTGGGATTTCGTTTTTCGTTAAAGCTTGGTTAGGATTTTCGGCACTCAATTTATGAATATAATATCGGTGGGTTAGAATAAAATATCAGTCAGTTAGCTAGGAGAGTGTTCATAGAGTATGACCCAGGCAGCACAGATACGTTGGAAAAACGTCGAAAGAAAGTCGATGACGTCAGGAACCACATGTTGAAAGAACGTCGAAAATCTGAACGTCCGGTCCCTTCGACGTAATATGGAAAGGCTAATGTCTGGAAAAACGCGTGGATTTTACGTCGACATAACGTCCTACTTAACGACCTTGGAAAGTCGAGTGCACGTCTGAATTGGACGGAAAGTTAATTGATAACGTTATATCAACATTGAAACAATGTCCCTTTTATCGACCATAAAACGTCGAGTATACGTCTAAACTGAACGGGATGTCAATTGAGAACGTCATGTTATTGATATCATAACGTCCCTATTAACGACATAAAATGTCGAGCGTACGTTTGTGATAACGTTATGTCAACGTTGAAATAAGGTCCCAATTAACGACCATAAAACACCGAGCTTACGTCGAGACTGAACGGGATGTCAGTTGATAACGGTTTCGATTTGGGTCACCGTGGAACAATGGAGTCAACCGGATCTGGCTTCGTTGCTGGTAGGTATGTTCGCGAGGGAATGTATATTCGGACGGAATTGACCATTTGCTTAACCCCCAAGCGCCCCGGCCCGCACTTTAGGAATCATGGGAACGGTGTTCCTTCAGCTCCCTAGTGATCGGTGATTTCGGCCGCTTCCATGGATACACAGTCTTGGGCGTAATTCGGAGTCACCCTAAACAAGCGTCCTGGGCCGCTAAACTCGTCAAACACAAAGTTGGGCACGAAGTTCGCAGAGCGTGCTGATTGGACTCTCGCGACGTTGGCGTCACGCAGGACGAGATGTCAATCATCCAAGCTCTCTCGGTGCTCAAATTCCAGCGAGAATGTTACGCACAAAGTTTTAACGAGCTTCATCGGAGCGCGCGCGAGCAACACTGTGGGGCCAGCCGATTGAACGGCTGCGCTAATGACGTCGCGCCTGCGTGTCCCTACATCCCTACGCCGCGATAGAGTCAATGAAACGTAGATTGTACCTAGGCGGGCTGTAAATACTCTGAACTTTCTCGTCGCAAGATCGTCGTTTGTGGAAGTTATTGCTGACGACAAAGTGACGTTTCACAACTTTCGGAAGGAGTTATTTGAGGCCAAAATCTTCGCTTCGGAATCGAGGCGAAGAATAAACTTTGTGATATTGTGGAGCCGTGCGCGGTGTATGCGGTTTTAGAGCTCATCTTCCGCCACTCTCAACAACGCCACCGGGGTCACCCACAGGCGTTGCGCATAGAGACATCGGTAATGACTGAGAGATGAGGGGGCGAGGGGGGATGGCGAGAAAAAGCCGTGGAAAGTGGAAAAAAAAAGGTATAACCGACACAAACACACACTCAAATAGGGGTCAGGAAGGGCCATAGAAATTGTTCGGGAGAGAGAGAGAGGGGGGTGGGGTGATAGTAGTGATAGTGAAGAAGGGGGATATCCCTTCCCCCGAATTTTTAGAGCGCAACTCCTGTGCGCCCGTTTCGAGCTTGAGTGGCGTCGCCGTCGGCGCAACCGCGCGCGCGTTGCATTATGGGACGTTTTTTCACTAAATTTAGCGGGGAAATAGGCATCACGTGATTTTAACACCAATTTGGTTTGCCCGCTAAATGAGAGGGGAGCAGGAGAGGAGCAGGGAGGTGGAGGTGCATGCCCTCCCCTCCATACCCTCCCCTTCTCGTCCTCTAGAGCTGCGCTTTAATTGACCGATCTCACCAAGCGTTCGGCGCATGCGCGAGGCCGCCATAACTTTAGTTCACAGGAGGCAATCGGCAGTGCACGAGACTGTTCGTGCCCTGCACGCGCACAGCTCCAGCGAGGATGTCGCACGTGCAGAAAGACTGAAGTTCCCTCAATGCATTGCGGCAGCGGTGGCGTAGTCAAACTGGCTGGTGAGATCGGTCTATTCGACATTACAGAGAGCTGTAAATGTCTGACATTTTGTTTTTATTAAAACTCTCTGAAATGCTATAGTCCGGGGCTGGGGCCATATCCCCTCCCCCCTTACACCCTTATGCCCTTGGCGCCCCCTTTTTCGACGGGGGAGGGGGGGGGGTGAATCGCGCCCCTCCCCGTTCTTCTGTTTCGACGACCCTGCTTACAGGCGTTCCAACTGAGCGATGACGAGGAACAGCACAGCGTGCAATTTTCGAAATTATGGTTCTATACTTCGTCTCACCCTAGCATGGACTAACCGCGAAGGCTGAGCTAGCGCGAGCGGCCAGCCTTGACTGCCTTGACTAGAGCACTTGCTGCACGAGCGCTCGTGCAGCCACCGTGGCTTCATTCAAAGCGACTAGCTCGCGCTTTTAGCACGCGCGGCTAACAATAGTCCATACTAAGGTGAGACGAAGTATAGAGATTCTGGAATTAAAACGGGGCGCGTTCCATGAACTTACGAGCGGCCATGACAAACTTTCAATCGAGAGGCTCGTGCCAGGGCTCGTTGTGTGCAGGCGCGTTCAGTGACGTCCTTTTATAGTTCATAACTTTGACGTCAGGGTCTGGATGATCAGTTGTGAAGGACAAATTTGATGGTGCGTGTTCGAGTCGACGGTGAAAAGTTTGGTTGTGTACGATGAAAGCTTGGTGTCCTCGCGTTCTCGAAACATCACCGTCAATATTGACAAACTGACTTTACTCTTATTTCAGTTGATGAACGCAGAATTAATCCCAGTTTGGCTAATCTTTGAAAGTCTGTCATAAAATAATTTTATCTCCCGCTGATGGGGGACAACTGCCCGGAAGCGAAATCCGTCCAAAGGTGGACAATGCTACTCGGCTGGTTATGACCTAGCCACGTCGGGCTACACTCTGATGCCGAGATAAATAAAAGGGACGACAAGGACGTTTTTTTAGTAAATTCTGCTTTATCGGCGGAAATAAGAACGATATAAGACTATCAACTTTGACGGTGTTGATTTTAGAATGCAATTACCCAAGCCTCCTCTGTGCTTTTTAGAGACCATCAAGGTCGTAGCTGATAATCTTCATCGTGACATTATACGTATACGAACCACGTTCGTCTCCGCGTGCTTTTTCGTGCTGCTCTAGCTCGGCGCCTAGGGAGTTGTAGGGATTTTTCCCCCTTTCAATGAAAAACGTCACGAAGATATACGGATCTGCGGGTTTGCGAGAAAAGAAAACTTCGCGGCAATCTTTCGGCTCCTCCCCCCGCTATGTCATAACACAAAGAAAGTTGTGTCTGACGAGTTTAGCTACCCTGTAGTGCCCAAGGACCTGCCATATCACTTTTAAGGTTTCTCGTCAATGACAGCGTTTTTGATACTGTCCATGCTGTCCACCCCTCAACCTGGCTCAGCTGCAGAAATCTCTTACATTATTACCATTCTCTTACAGCTTCAAAGACGCTGATATTAATTTAGACACGCTAAAAATGCTATAAACAGCCCCGCTGACTTCGAGCTAATTCCTGGTTTTTGCTGTTGTGAATTCTCTGCTTTCTGCTTTTTAAGCTATGCCTGCTAAAACAACCATCACGAGAATGATAATATTGTAAGAGATTTCTAAAGTTCAGCCAGGTTGAAAGGTGGATTGCATGCACAGTATCAAAAATGCTGACATTGATGAGAAATTTTAAAAGTGATACGACAGCACCTTGGGCTGTATAAGGCGCTTGCTCAGGGTGATCAAGATGTTCGCTCAGACATTGTTAGGACGCCTCGCGCTCAACGTTCAAAGAACCTCCCGAAAAAAACGTAGAAATGACGTCGAATAATGTCGATGACGTCAAGGTGGTGCTCAGGCAATTGTTGGGATGTCTCGTGCTCCACGTTCAAAGAACTTCCCGGAGAAAACGTAGAACTGACGTCTATTATTGACATTGACGTCAAGGGGTTGCTCAGACATTGTTGGGACGTCTCGCGCTCAACGTTCGAAACACTTCCCGGAGAATGACGTCGAATAATGTCGATGACGTCAAGATGTTGCTCACGACATTGTTGGGACGTCTCGTGCCACACGTTCAAAGAACTTCCCGGAGAAAACGTAGAACTGACGTCTATTATTGCCGATCACGTCAAGGTGTTGCTCAGACATTGTTGGAAAGTCTCGCGCTCAACGTTCAAAGAACCTCCCGAAAAAACGTAGAACTGACGTCGAATAATGTCGATGACGTCAAGGTGTTTCTCAGGACATTGTTGGGACGTCTCGTGCTCGACGTTCAAATAACTTCTTAGAGAAAACGTAGAACTGACGTCGATTAATGTTGAAGAAGTTAAGGTGTTGCTCAGGAGATTGTTGTGACGTCTCCTGCTCAACGTTCAAAGAACTTCTCATACAAGACGTCGAACTGACGTCGATTACTGTTGAAGACGTCGAGGTGAAGCTTATGACGTTGTCACTACGTCGCGTGTTTGACGTTGTCGGAACCTCTCATGTGGACGTACCAATGCCGTCGATAAAAAGTTTGTTAAGCACTTCGACGTCGCCCAACGTCTAGGACCTTATTTCGACGTCATCTCGACGTCTTGTGCTGCCTGGGGAAGAGCAACTTCCTGTTCAACGAAGGTTAGAAGCGCGAGCTCATTGTGTTGGCAGCTGCTTATTCTGCGTGGCAGCTCATGCCTCCGAGATGCGCTCTAGGGCAAGGAGCTCAAGCTTGCTGACCTTTCTGCGGTACATTATAAGGCGAAGAAGAGTGTAATGTGCGCGTAAGCCGCAGTTTGTGCACTTGCATGCTCTACACTCCATCTCTCAAACTGGCTTCAATGCTAACGAAAGCAAGAGCGTCAGCGCATGACTTTCCAACGCCGCTCCTTCGCGCAAGCTCTTGTGCAAACCAATAAAGGCTCTTTCACCTGGGCCTCTGACAGCACTATACTTCGTTTCACCTTATGTTGTACCGCAGCGAAGGCTAGAAGCGCGAGCTCATAGCGTTGGCAGCCGCTCTTAAGTCACGAGAGCTTGTGCCGCCGAGATGTGCCCCAGAGCAAGGAACTCGCGCTTGTAGCCTTTCCTGCGGTACATCATAAGGTGAAACAGAGTATAGAGGCAAATCGGTCAAGCGATCCATTCAGCAGACCAACCAACAAAATAAGGGCAAGTGGGTGGGGTTGCAAACAATTGTTCTGCATTGAAAAGCATGCACTCAGTAAATTTTCTACTAGGATTACTCAAAACATAAAGATACTCGTTTTTGTACGTTTCCGTACATGTCCGTTTAAGACAAGGCTTGCTAGTCCCAAGGTACTTGAAGCTGCGAAAAAAAACTTCCATGTCCCGGTGTAGGAGTCTTCCGCAGCTTGTCCCCGGTTAGATTTCTGTGTCTTTTTTTTTTCTTTCACGCCCATGGATTCACCGCATGTTGATAAAAATGTTTTTACATCTTCTTAAATTTTAAACAAATACAAGTGGTCAAGTCTAACTAAGCACTTAACGTAAATGACCGTTCAATAAACTCATCGGCGGTATAAGGCCCAAACGCGCAGTAGCCCCGCCTCATTTCTGCGGCGATCTGAGACCAGATGTGGTTTTTCTGGTTGCTGTTATGGTAATTGTAATGCTGAAGAGACCACAGCTGAAAACAAATTTCTATAAGCGAAATCAGAAAGAAGGCCGCCTCGTCGCTGAGACCCTTCATCTTTGTCTTCTTCGCTACCAAACTGACCAAATGCTAGCGGGATGCGATTCAAACGTCACTTGCACTGCGTTACGTTTCTTTCTAAGCTTGGAGAGTAAGGAAGGCTAAGAATGCGTGGTCATACCTAAGCGGGGTGCTTATCCTGCTCCGGTGCTAGTGCAGCGAAAGTAGAGACCGAAGCTATGAGCACGGACTCCCAGCCTTCGCTTTGATGCACGTTATTATAAGGTCTAAAGTTGCAAGTCCGCTGATGTCCGTCGTGACGTCAAGGCCATGTGATACACAAATTTTCCTGGTCCGGGAACCCAGTCCAGAAATTTTTTCCTCGTGTGAATACACATTTAGGGACTTGGGGTGGCCACCAGCGCATGTGGGTTGACATTGGGCTGGATGCAATCGCCAAGAGGGACAACGAAGTTCTCGTGGAGTTGGCACTGCATGTCGGCGTACGTCATTGGAACATGACGCTGCAGAAGTGCCAAGATCACATCTGTGTGTAGGGGAAATTATTGCAATGCCCGGTGTTTGTGTGCATTGTTTACTTCTCGGTGGAAAGTGTGCACGACGAGGAGAACCAGGCTACTATAGCGTGTGTTACCCGAGATGTGAAGACATTGTAGGGAAGTAGAAACTTCTGAATAATGGGGGAATTTAACGGATATATACATGAACTTGATGAGTTGGGGGATGCCAATGGGCGGCTGTTGCTAAATCTAACCAACGAGCTATTCCTTGAAGTAGTGAACTTACGAGAATCCTACGAGTGGCAATACACATTGTACGCCCGAGGAATTATAGAACCTGCATTGACTACGCGTTGGTGTCTTTGCTCCTTGGAAACAATCTAGTGGGTATCTCAATTTATGGTGAAGTTGAGCACAATGCCGGCAGCGGCCACAAGACTGCGTGTGGACTTTAGAAAAAAAATCATGGACAAGGTAAATAACCAACAGCAATACTTCGCACAACCACACCTAACTGTAAAGGCAGTAGAGAAGGTAACGAAGGAATTTGAAAAAAAAAAAAGCGACTAGAGAATGGGTGCACCTGGGCACAGGGAGTACACTATAGAGCTCAAACGTCTCATTCGTTAGCATGAAACCAAACGGAACAATGAACGAAAACTCCGGAAGCTGTGGTGGGACCCCGAGGTCAAGGTTGCCATATTGGCCAAACAAAAGGCGAAGAGGGAACATCGAGCAGCACTTCAAAAAGGATCTGGAAGTGAAGTTGCCAAAAAATAGACGATATATTAAGCCCACAAGTGTTATGCTAAGAACAAACCCAAGAGAAGATGAAAGCAGCGGATCTGAGGACCGTCCGAGACATTAGATCCAGCGTTAGGGATGTGACTAGGAAGTTATGGAGGTAGATTGGCTCACTGGAAGGAAAGGACCAGGACGCGCCCATAATAAAAGAGAGAACTAGCATGCCACCGTAAGACCTTGGAAAACACCTCACGGAGTATCTGACGAAGATCTTGTCCCCTGAGGAGTGGCCGATGCCACTACCTGCCCCGGACCAATTGGAATCCACCTAGGAGGGGGACATCGGCCGGGTGATGGTTGTGCGTGTGCTGGCGCGTGTGAAAGGGAGTATTTCCAAGGTATTGAACGCAATTCCGGCCAGCGTTCTCAAGTCCCGAAAAATGATGCAGTGGAGCAAATGGCGGATATCTTCGGAGCGATTCTCAGAGGAGAGGAACCTGCGTCCCAAGACTGACGGCTCGGCCGTGTAGTTCTGATTCCGAAGAAAAGGGGCAATAAACCTTTCCTCAGAAATTATTAGCCCTTCACTATCACCTCAAGGATATACAGGACTTTTGCCCATATTATAAAAGAATTCATGAGAGCATGAGCAGAAGAGAACGAACTATCCACCAAGCCCCAGGGCGGGTTCCGGAGAGGACGATGGCTGGAGGACAACCTGTTCACTTTCCCGCAGAGCATTGAAGTAACCAGAAAAAGGGGAAGGCTTCTATGTTGCTTCTTGGATGTGGCGAAGGCATATGACAGCGTGCCACACGCACAACTTGTGGAGTTTCTTGAAGAACTTTACTTTTCTTGATTAGTGACTATCTCTCAAACGGTTCCCTGCGCCAGAAATACAGCGGCGACCCAGTTGAACGGGGCCGGTTCAGAGCAGGTCACAGTAACCAGGTGCCTTCGACAGGGACGCCCGCTCTCCCCACTTTTTTACATATTATATGTGTCAGGGGAGGAGGAAAGCCTTAACCATTCGGAGCTGGGTTTTTTACTGACACACTTGGAAGGAGGCACAGAGGTGGAGTGGATGCTGCTGCGTCTCACCTATGCGGATGACATTGTATTGACAGCGGATAGGATGGGTTACCTGCAGTGGCAGCTAGATATATGCGAAAGGGGGGGCGACTAAGCTGGGGTTTCAATTCAGCACCAAGAAATCGGCAGTGCTGCAGTTAGCTGGTTCTAAAGAGACCAGAATGAGCAGTCTGGTGCTGAACGGGGGAATGGTGCAGGCTCAGGAATCAAAGCAAATATTTGGTTGTTACGCTGGCTAGCAAGCCCGAGTTTCTGACCAGCAATATGTATATCTCCGCCAAGCATGCATGCGAGGAACCAATGTTCTCATCAATCGTAATTTGTGGAGCTGCAATCGTTTTTGGGTGACTCAAGAGGTGTTGGTTGCTACGCTAACCTTCAATAGTGCAGTCCCTTGTTCCCGAGCTCAGTGCATGGAGCTCTGGAAAATCATCAGAGAGAGGATTTGCGGCAGCCTTGTGATGTCACGGAATGGTCGCCAATAAAGCGATTTAGAGAGACCTGTGGGGGTCGTAATTCAAGTCCAGGAAAACGACCAGATTACCTACGACAGCCGTCTCCACCTCATAGACGATCACCGGCGGCCAAGAGACTCTTCATCTATGCAGACTTGACGGGAATACAGATCAGCTGAGGGAAGCCGCTTTACCAGCTAAAGAGGAAGTACGATTTCTTTATAACCCCAGTGAATACCACTCGACAAAATGTGGGAACTGGAGAGACGGACGAGAGAGATAGAGAGGTAGAGGGGCTGATGTGGTCAGAGATGGCACAGTCTAAGTCGACGCTGCGCATGTACCATCAGCGGAAACATGAAATCTCAGCAGAGACTGCGCCCTACAAAAGACTGGGAAGCCACCTGCTTATAGTCACGCGCCGAAGCGCTACAGACGCAGGTGTATCGCCGGCGCTACGACCAGACGGTTGCATAGCCAGTGTGTCGAATATGCGGTGAGGCTGACAAAACCACTAAACATATTGTACTGTCGTGCGCCGGCCAGCACTTAATACAATCAGCAGAGTGCGGAAAGACACCCAATCAAAGTGCGCGCAGCAGCACTCGGCTTTCGGCCTACTCTAGGTGCGGATTCAATGCCAATGACCAACGAAGCGTGGAGGAAAGCCTTGGACACTTTCAAGAAGAGGTTAGACTATCGGTTGCTGCTCATGGAGCAAAGGGTCTAGAGAAACCCAACAGGCTACGTCCCTAGCATCACGGGACCGCCAGATTTAGAGGGAAACAGCCGCAAATCATCATCCTTATCATCATAGACTATGTTTGTCCGCTGCGCACTGCCACTGCCGAAAAAAAGTAGAAAGAAGAGTTCCTCAACTTGTTTGGTTTTCTCAACCTCTTCTTGATGATGGGAATTTTTTTCGCAGCACAAACTGCTTTACCCACTCCTGTGGTCACGTTCTCACACGTAGACGCTGCTTCTTGGGGATCCTCGGGCTTCTAAAGCGTGAACAAGCATGTCTCCCGTGAGTTCTTGGCGAAATTGGTGTTTGCCGCTTTGTCTGTGATTCCCGGTTAAGCTATGTTCCTGTTCTCTTTGTTATACCCAGCTCGTCATGCGGCCTCCTAAACGGTACCATGCTGTGTTTTCTGCCTGAGTGTCCCTTGGACTCGCAAAAGAAAATCCCGGAGTTGTCTTCACGAGATCCCGAGTAACTCCATAAACCATGAAGGGTGGCTGAAACTTATTTCAAGAAAAGACTGTGTGCCGAATTCTTTGTTTTGATACTCGACGGTATGTAGTCGAAATTTTCTCGCGACGAACTTTAAAGAACGTTGCAAAGTTGCCGAACCAAGCGTGATCGAAGGTTATCCTTTCTACGTGCAACCGCCAACGAAAAAGCCCAAAAGAAGCTCGCCTATTAAGAAGCGCTTAATGTGCAATCTGTCTCAAGCGTAGCCGAACTAGTGCTGCAGTAAAGCGAAATTGGCGGCGTTCCTGTTGAGAATACAGGCGTCAAAGAAGATTTCATGGGGCCCCATTCGGGTTCCTTCAATCCCAACATCACCAAGAAGGATGCCACCACGCACGCGGACTTTCCGGTGCGATCCTCTGCAGGACACGCCTGGAGGACAAAAGAGCACAATCTCATGCTGCAGGTTGCGCTGCTGTAGCAAAGAGTGGACAGGTACAAAGAAGAACTGGTCAAAATTAAGGACGATCCTTGCATGTCATCTTTTCGCTTCAGGATTAAAAAAGAGAATGAGAATGAGGTAAGGGCGGTGTTCCGCCTTGGTCAGGTGTGCAACTTCAGTAAGAGGAGACCTACCTGGTCAGCATCAACAGTGATGCATGCTGTTATCCTCAGGAACCTTTCCACCAAGGCTTATTAACATATGAGGGGTGAGGGACTGCTACAGCTGCCTAGGCACACTACACTGCAGCGCTACAATGGAGGCATGAGATTAGGTAGGGTTCACGCCTTTAGTACGACTGAAACTTAATACCAAAGCAAATAACCTCGTCGTAGAGCAGTGAGGAGTGTGCTCCCTTGTACTTGATGCGATGCACATCACAAGTTTCGCTACCAGAAGCAAAGAGACGCAAATAATATAGGTACGGATTTTCCAAGCAAAATACAAAAGATAATAAGGTTCGCCGATTTTTTTGTTTTTTTTTGTTTTTACGTTACTCTGCGCAGCCAATATGGAGCAGAATGAGGAGCTGTAGTAAGCCTTTCGAAGCTTCAATAAATAAATACCTAAGGTGTAAGCATTTCTTAACGGCAGTAGCTTGTTATATAAAATGCGTTTTATATAAAAAAGTCAAATGAACAGCAAAAATTAAAAAGGAACTTGAAGGCAACAGTAAGGATTTTAACTTTCTATTAAAAAGTGCGACAATATTCAATAGAAGGTCGAAGGTCAACAGGAAAGCTAGAAAAAATCGAATGAAAAACTGTTGACATTTCATATCTTCTGGAACTTGTTTCAACAGCGCTTCAACAGAAAAGCTGTTGAAAGGTTAAGAGGTTGAAGGGTTAAGAGTCGAACGGTTAAGGGGTTGAAGGGTTAAGAGGCCGAGCTTTCCCAGAAAAGACGGTATTTTGGTTTTGTTCATTAAAACTTGGTTAGAGTGTTTTAGTCTTACAGTTTATTTGGTGACAAGTAGGGAATGCAGTACAAACCTCTTCCCTAGGGCGCCCTCGTTGTCCTTCCCACGGTGTTTGATTGCCTGCTTTACAAAGCGTTATGAAAAGCAGAAAACTTGCGCAGGAGGTGGAGCATTCTTAACCCGTTACAGGCTCTAGTGAAGATCATGCTTGCTACGGTCAATGACAGCTTAAAAACGCAGGGCGATCTGAGTCCCGCGTCTCGCGCATCATATTATCGCTGCGCAGCCAATGAAATTGCTCCATCACCTGGCAAGAATGCTGGAGAACAACTCATTTCAAAATAGTTGTTTCAATTCATAATGAATTTAGGGTTTCTAGGCTGTCAGTAAGTAGATGTTTGGCAGCTGCATCATCTCCTTTTGATGCGCTTTGTTTTGTGATTTTTGCGCCCATAACCTAACTTACTTCAGTGCTCCTCAGCTGGATATCTATAGTTCTTGAGTGAGTGTGGCGCTTTAAGCAGTATACTGCCGAAGGAAAATGGTGGACGTCCTATATCTGCGTGTCCGGTTCGCATGGCCGTCAGCTAGAATTCTCGTTGCCTGAATTGTCAGAGTGCGCCGGCAGCCGAAGAAAGGCATGTTTGCCAACCCATTCATCGTCAGAGTAGAGCTTGCAGCAGCCACTACTTTTTTGTAACAGCGGAATTCGCTTTTTTCCGCTGTCAAAGGCGACCCAAGGTCGAGCTGAAGTGTGTGAAAATATCTTTGTTTTTCTTGGTTGTTGCGTTAGAAGCAGCAATTTATTTATATTCCCCCCATGTGAAAAGCAACTACGACATGAATATCAACTTCCGCCATGCTGTGTCTAAATTTCTCCACAGCACGCTGAAATTAAGCCGGTGTTATTGGCAAGTATGTACACTCTCTATTGTCCGGGCGAGTCGGAGGCTGAGTGAGCTAGCGCGCACCAGCTCGGAGCACGTCGAGCAAATGCTCGCGCTGCAGAACCCAGAGATCCTTGGCTCAATTCCCACCCCTCGCCGTTTCGATCTGAATGAACATCGTAGCGGAGAACGGTCGTGTATGACTACTGCGTGGTGCACGTTAACCCTGTACTACACTGGCTAAATTTCTCATCTACAGCTGAGACACGCACACACCTATTGAAGCTGACAAACGTCGGACTGTATAAACATACACACGCTACTCTATTCTGTGTCTCGGCTTGTGTAACGGTCCGTGAGGACCTCAAGAATTCGTGGTATGAGACACTCTTAGGCGAGTAGATATGAGATTCCATAAACAGATGTTTTGGTTTTTGTATGGGAGGCTTCAACGATAACTAAAAAAAGGTGCAGATCCTGCTTTTTTTTATTTGTTTATTTATTAATTTATACTGAGGGACCCATTAACGGCTTGACGTCTCCTTAGTTGTGCACCTATCTATGCCACATAGATGTATGTGCTGAAAGTCTATCTTACATGATATCCAAGATAGCTATTTCTGGAATTGTTGCTTGTGTCCCCGCCCAAGGGTCCCTGAGTACACTAAACGTCGGAAGGCTGAACGGCTACACCGAGGGCTCCACAAGCCCGACAAATGTGACAGCCACCACCACAGTATATAAACCTGCCTTTGATACATGCGTTGCCGACCACAACGACTGCGGAGTCGGTTCTACTTGGATGGATTAAAATTGTTTAAACAATATATATAAAAATACGGGTCTATTGTTCACGTCAATGTGTAATACAATACATATTACTTTTTATTCTGCGCTTTAGCCCAGCATTTGACCACGGTGAAGGTGAATTTCTTTTTATTACTTTGAATGGAACATATTAGTTGATGATTTGGTGCGTAATAATAATAATAATAATAATAATAATAATAATGATGTTCTGTGTCGTTTATACAGCCGAAAGTTAGTAAGCCTCAATGTGCACGCCTCTCCGATTAGCGCAGAAGAGCACCGCCTATTCTCGCGTTCAGCCTGCTATAAATTTTTATTTGATTGATTGATTTTCTTGAAGCAAAATACATTCGCATGGACAGCATCACATTGCAGAACAATACAATAAATGAAACGTATTTCTATGAATAGTTTTGCCAGAAAGGATTTCTTGTGAGAAATGTGTTTTTGCGAGGAAATCACCCTAGTGAAATTGGTAGGGCTTAAATCAAGATGTAAATCCCCTTAATTTTTGTTCTCCACTCTGAACTTAATGTATCCGTGGTTGATTAATGTCAGAATATCAGTACCTCATGCGATTTTGTGAAATAATAATGTGGTTGTACCTTGTAGAGGACGGGCAGGATTCTCGTCGCAAGCCAACCTGCATTGGGATTTATTCAAGATGGTACATTTATTTGCTGGGTACATAAGAAGCGGAGAGCAACTAGATCAGCTTTTGCAGGTCTGCTTCATCTTTCGTACAACGTCAGTCTCAACGTGTCGGCTCGAAGAGTTCCGTCCGTGCGCGCTTCCGCCGCCACAGCTTCGCACGCAAAAGGGCGCCGCAGCCTTCTGACGCTTCTTAATGTCCAACGCCAACATCCTCCGATAGTGGCGCTACGCGCCTTTTTCAAAGCGCCCCCTTTAGTTCTCGCACGGAGCGTATATGTTTGTGTACTTGCCGAAAACCCACCTCAGTAACGGCCGCAGGGCCAAACGTATCAATAAATAAACGAAGCGAAAACCCCTTTGATAACACGTTGTCGTTCTTTAATGCTGCGGACGACGGACCAATCACGTTGAGCCTTTAATCATGTATGTATCGTACCCACCGTGAATACAATGAGAAGACAAGACAAACTCGAGACGCAAAAAGTTTCACAAGCGGTATATATTCTAGGATTACTCCGAACGTTTCGGCGGTTACAGAGCGTTATACCAAACTAGTTTCCTCAGGCTTCGAGGCATGCTAGTCGTACATCAGCGTCACGTAATCCTGCAGGGAGTCGCAATCTTTACAGAAATGTCTCCCGTGCCCAGTAGAGCCCGGCAGAGGGCGATGTTGATGTCTGTCGGATACTGGATGCTCTTGCGCAGGCATCGCTTTGATCCGAAAACCGAGTTCGAGAAAAGAAAAACGCAACAAATGAATTAATTAGTATACACTTTGGTTCGGTGACGACCTTAGATCCCCCACCAAAGTTTGTAAGTATGCCTGCTATTTTGCACACGCGGGTTGACATCGGTTTGTTTGTACTACCAAATGAGAACTTTTATACCTCCAGTACAAATGCGCCAATGTTTCTGGTTCACGCACATCACTATAAAAATGTAGTCAGTTAGTGTTAACGATACATCACTTTTAATATTGGGACAATTTTGTACACTCGTTTAGTTTAAATTGATGATGATAAATTAAATTGATAAAAATTGATGATGATAAATTAAATTAATAAAAAACGATAAGTAATAGTTATCAAAATAATTACCTCTCAATTTAAAGAGAATTATATCAACTGTTAAATATCGTACCTTTGAAGACATATTATGATATAGAAAATTAAAAAAAGGCAAATATTTTATTTCAGAATTTTTATTTTTTATTTTTTGTGTTTACTAATATCTCCATGACAACAACATTTTTTTTTTCACACTGATGTTCACAAATGCTCATTTGATACTATCAATAGTCGAAGAACGGGCATTTTTTATCTTCATTAAGGTTAAGGAAACGAACATTTAGGCTTATTTACAATGGCGAGCCTTTCACCTTACCAATAAAAAAAATACTTAAGGGCCTGTATTTATAAAAACAATGGGTGTAAAAATAATCTTCTTTGTTTTCAATTCGGGCAATGGTAAATAATTATAAAAATACCGAAGTGCACGTCTTGTTTTAGAGCGCAGGTCTTAGGCGCCCGTTTCCGCGTTTCGCGGAGTGGCCGTCGGCGTAACCGCCCCGCTAAATTTAGCGGGAAATTGAATTGGTGTTGAGGTCTCGTGACGTCAAGTCTCCCGCTAAATCTAGCAGAGAAACTGAATTTGTTCATGGGTGACGTGACATGAAGTCATGTGGCGTCATTTTCCATTTAGCGGGGAAACTGAATTGGTGTTGAGGTCACGTGACGTCAATTTCCCCGCTAACTTTTGCGGGGAACTTAACCCGCTAATTTAAGCCGGGAAATATTCCCGCTAAATTTAGTTGGTTAAGGAGGAGGAGGGGAGGGTTCAGAGGGGCATGCCCTCCCCTCCGTACTCTCCCCCTCCTTCTCCTCAAGAGCTGAGCTGTAATTTCGCATTACAGAGATTTGTAAAGGTCCTTCATTTTTCGTCAAAGCAATTCGTTGATTATAAAAAAAAAATACATTCCCCGATAACGCTTACAGGTGACCGCGGTAAAAAGTTCCATGCTGCTTTGACCCGCACCAGGCAAAGCCAGTACATTGCAGGCGCGGTTTATGAGTTGGAATAAAAGGGCCTCTCCCAGCCTAAAACGGGGGTCGTTAGTTTCATATAAAAACCTTGTGGTAGAAACCAGGACCTTATCGTGGAAGTGTCCACAAAATTTCAGCTCGCGATTCGAGACATAAAGCACCTAAAACGCCTCTGGGAATTCTCGTATGGCAACGCACTCGAGAAACGAGACGTGACGTAACAGGATCAGGATGCCGTCATCTTAGGGCGCTCCTTCCTGCGCCCTCCTCGCCATCTACGCATTGCTTCATCTCTCTCCGTCCCGCCTGTTGTCATCGGGTCGGTCGCCTCACGTCGCTCAACGCATCTCGAGCGGATTCATATTACCAGCAACACCGCGTTACAAACAAAAGACAAAAAGAGAGGACACATAGAAGGAGAAACATAGCCCTGATTTACAACTCACTGTTCTTCTTCTACTTCTTTGTAAAACGCAGGGCCATGGTACAAAGAAAATAAAGAACAAACGAAGACCCTTGAAATCTGCGCCCATCACATCGACTATTTGCCAAGTACTATAATTCTTTGGCGGATAGAGAAACGGAAGGGGTGCTGTTACACTTGTCATCGAGTAGTGGGATCTTCTCTCCTCCAATAATTTCTCTAATTACTGGGACGCCACTCATCACCAATAAGTGCGTTTTCTGAACGAGGGCACTGCAACCACAGTCTCGGCAGTGAATCCCTAGATGGCGCCAGAGACACTCTTGTTCGGGTTGTCACGAGGCTTCTCGCAGCCGATTGTTGAGACATCTTCCACTCGATGTTGGTAAGGGCGTGGCATCATGATTAGTGACGTCACGCCCTTACAAAAAAGGCGTGACGTCACGATTAGTGGATGTAGTACCTTGCTACGTCACATGTTCCGTCCAGTGACGAAACGAAAATGGCTGGTATCAGATGCTGAGCTCCTCGAATTAATTTTCTGATGAAATATTAGTGATTTTGATTTGATCATTAGAAGCGAAATTGAAGGTACGTAAAATTACGCAAGGCGTACAGACCCACTATAGTTATTTTTAGGCTGCACAGGCCTTTACTGCATATTGAATACGTAATAAATGTGTGCTTAAATTAATATGATTATGCAGGTATTGAATTGATACATAGATGCAGTGATGTATCGTTAATATGGATCCTGTTAATATAAGTACCCCCAATATAAATAACGTTTTCTGAGACCAATTCGTCCCCGTACAATTCTTCCTCCCCAATATAGAAATCAGCAGTCCGGACACTGCACAGCTTGTGTTGGAACAAAATGGGTAAATGCATGCATTTTTTGTCTCGTTAATACGAACACAAGCTTTCTAAAAACAACTCATAAAAAAATCCGAGAACACATACACATTTATTATGAGCTGTAAATGCGAAAGCATGAATGTCGTTCTTTCGCTCCCTTAGTTCGTTTGCGGCGTACTGGCGTGGACGGCCATGTTTCGCTGCTGCCGAGGTAGCGGCCGACGGCCGAGTGTGCGCTCTTTGTGAAGTGGCCGCGCCACGCTGAGCTCGGCCATGCAGCCTCTCCGGAGTTTGCACGTGCGGGCTCTGCGGCCAGGCCCGCACCTCTTACCGGCGGCCGGGTTCAGCGTGCGCTGCGCCACCATGGAGAGGGCTTCTCTGGTGGCGTTCTTTGGAACTACGCCGCGTGAGAGTCAATGGGAGCCTCGTTCCTTGAAAATATGACGCGCGCCAGCCAAGGGGAGCCTATCCATCAGATTTCTGCTACAGACGACAGGCTTCGCTCCACTGGGACAGGGGAAGGTGCCGTTTGGCGCGGCTTCAAAAGCTGATGACATCGGTTCGCTCCATGGAACAGTTAATGCTTTCGCAGTAAAAAAAAGATGAGCAAAGCCCTTGGGTTACAGAGTACAGCCAGAGCTTCACTATTGTGGGTTGTTGGTTGCCTTTTATGACAAAGAGATGACCTGAAGACCGTACAGTGGTTAAACGTTTAAAGTCTTTCTGGCCAAATGGGTCACTTGCCTTCTCCTTCCTATGCGTGCCACAGACTCAGATGACAAACCTAAAGCATATTCGTAGATCGTGCGTTTCTTTTCCGCATAAAAGTAAAAGCAAGACACTTCCCTCGGCACTTAGAAGTATTTAAGACCAAAAAAACGATACTGTGAAAAAATTGCATTAGTACTTACCCTGATTTCCTCCGTCATTCTTTTCCATTGCTCAAGAGTCCCATACATGATATCCTGTAAGACGAGATTCTTCAAGTAAAATAGTATACATATTGATGGCCATACATGATAATAAAATATGATACAATACTAATAAACTGCTTGTACAGTAACGAAAAAAAAGCTACACATTACAACCTTTTTATTTCTAGAGTATCGGGCAACCTCTATACACGGCGGTCACTCCAACTTGGAGGGATACTAAAGCGATTATTTACATGTTTGGGCAACATACACTTGAATCGTTTCCATAAATTTTGCCTCCCCGGTATCACGAAGATATATATTGTTAGGGAGAAGAAGACGAAGCTGGAAAAGGAGGGCCAAGCTGCGCGCGCCTCCAGCTGATGAACAACCATCTCGTCGCTTGAACAGCTATAACCAGTCCTTATCAAATCACATTTTCAACACCCTCACAAGTTGTGGAGGTCAGTACTTTTCCCAAACTCTCGGCTGACCCGCATTCTGGAGTTGCGTAGCGGGCGCACCATTAACACGATGTCCCAAGGAGCGAGCACATCCCATGGCCTACCACCTCCCGATTCCACTCCATCGCTACCGACCGTCAAGAACCGGCAACGAGACCCTTTTATTTTTTCTGGCTGTCCCGACATCGACGTTCACGACCGGATGAAAAGTGTTGATCGCGCAGGTCACCACAACCGATGGGACGACAGCTTCAAGTTGGCCAATGTGGTGTTCTTTTTGAAAGACGCTGCATTGCAATGGTTTGACAATCATGAAGGAGAAATCAGTTCATGGGACGCCTTTACTGCCGCATTTTCGGAGGCATTCGGAAAACCAGAACGATGCAAACTGCACGCGAAAGCAAGCTGGCTCGCCGATTTCAAGCCACCACCGAGTCTTCCATCAGCTACATTGAGGACGTCCTTCGTCTCCGCACCAGAGTGGATGCCGACATGACCGACGAAGATTGTATCCGGCATCTGTTCAAGGGGCTGTCCCAAGACCTCTTCGCTGTTGTCGCACCCAATTCACCCACGACAGTCCAACAACTAATCGGTGAGTGCAAAAACTTCGAAGAACTGCAGAATGCACGGATCTCGAAGGCACCTTTCGAACGCCTCCCAGAGGTATCTGTTGCTTCTGTTGCCGGTGTTGACTTGCCGGCATTGATTCGCAGCATCATACGCAAAGAGCTGCGCTCCTTTTTTGGTCACCTCCGTCCACCTTCCGACACGGACGAAACCCACCCTAAGGCTCAGAGCGTCCGGAAAGTCGTCCAGAGCGAACTTCATGCTGCGCTTGCATCACTGACACCATCGACGTCGGCATATGCTTCACCAGCTCCCGCACCGCCGCTATTCAGCCCCCCCCCCCCTCCCAGCGTCGCGAACCTACGCACCGTGTCGAAGAAGTGACATTTGGAGATCGGAAGACCAGCGACCCATTAGTGTTAATTGTTCTTTACCCGGCCACGTCGCGCGCTAGTGGCGCCGTCGCCTGAATTCTGATAAGTATCGCCGTTTCCCTCAACCTTATCCACGTTACTTCCCCGATGACGGCAACCATCCCGTTGACCGCCAGACCCCAGCTGCATTTTCACAGCGTGACAGCCGCAGAGGCCGATCACCGTCTCCTTACCCTCGACGTCAGCGTTCCGTGTCGACCCTCAATGTCGCCGCCGTCGCAAATACAACGTCAAACTGAAGCCCGCAGCCTGCGTTGCCACAGGAGATCATGCTGCACAACAAAACTGCAATATAAATCCTCCTGGAGATGGCCCAACGACTTTCGCTATTGAAATTGACGGACAAAAACTTATAGCCCTCGTAGACACCGATGCCACGAAATCCTGGCAGTTTCCGACGGCGTTTGCGCAAAGTATTGACGCCAGCACATGGACCATTTTTACGTATTGGAAACGTAGATTTAATAGTCTTCTCGGCTGTTCGACACTCTCAGTGACTCTGGGCTCCGATCGCCACATTGTTGTCTACACAGTCCTCTCGAACTGTGTGGCTGACGTGATACTGGGGTGGGATTTCCTGTCGTCAACCGATGCCGTCATTGACTGCGGGGAACGTCAGCTGCATTTAAACACTTCTGATACAGACGAATCAGCCGACTGTGATCCTGTTGTCCTTCGAACTACAGCCGTTATATTATCTCACCATTGACTGCTGCCGCAGTAATACTGGAGCTTGAGTACAGCTTCCAAGGAGATTACGGTCTTGTCGAGCCACTGCTTACCACATTCGTGCAAAAGGGTTTGCTTGTGCCATACTCTACCGTCGCCGTAATAGCAAACCAAATTAATTTATACGTTACAAACGGTTCTGCGCAGCAGCTCATATTACCTCAAGGAGCTGGTGTTGCAACTCTCCCCTTAGCAAAAAGAGGCCGTACTTGAAACGAATTTGAAATATATTGAATATGAATATTCATTTTGTATTCATTCTGTATTATTTTGTCCGCATTCGAAATACGCACGCAATGTATTCAAAATATATCATAAATATTGATCAGAAAATATTTTAGATATACCAAAAATATAATTCCTTCCCCCTCAAGATGTCATTTGTGTCCTAAAAAGCGGCTACACAATTTTTTTTATTTTTTTGTTAGTAAATGCATTTTTGTGTAGTATTTGAAGACTCTACTAAATACATCCCACAACTACACATCAGAAACGAACACAAACACAAAGACCACGACGCACTGGACACCTGAATCACAGTCCCGTTGACTGCTCTAGAGCCTTATATAGCCTACATATTCAAGGTAATCATTTGGCCGGTGACCAGCTCTGCACTTATTAAGGTTCTAAGTATTCTATCTTCTCCTAGGGAGTCTGTCAAATGAGAAACAGTGTTTTGAAGTTCGTGGACGATATCTCTTACTAAAAAGCATTGGTACAACTAATAATAATTTGGCGTTTGGCGCAGTCGCTAAAACAATATCCACAAAAACGGCTTCTAGAAGAAATGTTATTGCTTCTCTGCATAGCACCACTCAGGATGAAGCGAGTCAAGCTAGTTTCTTCACTTTAAAATAGTAATTTTGCTTTTCTTTACTAGTTGACTATTTAATACGGTCATTAACGTCACTATATTAAAGTCACTACTCACATCACATACAATGGCGAGTATACACATTCAGTGAACTAACGCATGCGCTAACACAATTCCACGCCAAACATATCTGCTCACTGCTCTTGCTGAAGCTTTCCAGCATCAGCAAGTATTGTGGTTGTAGTTCCCGAACCCCGTTTGTGATTGGTGTGCAAGAAACTCATCAGGTGTGTTCTTGATAGAAAAAAAAAACAATAACATAAACTTCTCTGATTCATCAGTTTGATGCTGCACAACTCAATTGACAAACTAATCAAATGTTGTATTTAGGCAGTTCAATGTACTCCACATCTGCTTGAAGTGAATTTCTGATAGGCAAGCTTTTCATACTTTGGTAGTTTAAGTCAAACTACCAAATTATTGCAGTCAAAACGTACTTAGGGTATAACAGAACAGTATTTACGATTTCTAGGTATTTTAAGAGCATTCTGCACATATTTTTGATCGCTGCCTTTTTTTAGGGTTGTAGTATATTTTGCATGAAATAAACTAATATTTTAAGAAATCTAATTAAAAGGTATTTTGTGCCTACTAATTTAGTATTTACATATTTCAGAACGCATGAAGAGGACTTCAAATGTAGTTTAAATAAAGGCATTTTAAAACTATTTTCAGAAATATATTTTAGAACTAAGTAAAAAAAAAAAGTGTGTATTTTCGGTATATTTTTTGTGTACTTACAATTATGAGCTGTACTTCAAATATACTCAAATTAGAATGTGGTATATTTCAAACGTCTTAGTTTTCGCTAAGGGTCCGTACGTTCGAATATGATAGCCTCGCCATTTTGGCTCAAGACACGTGCCATCTACCCTCGCAGCCGATTCCCCAAACCCAGTGCTCCACCAAACATACAACGCTGATGATCGATAGTTGCTTAACATCGAACCAAAGGCAAGCTCTTTCCAGTCTTCTGGAAGCTTATATCGACTTATTTTACTTGAACCGGTCCGTACTCCCACAGACATCTGTGGTGCACCATCCATATTGAAACCGGAAACACAAGTCCCCTAAAGAGCCGCCCGTATCGTATTTCACCTGCGGAACGTAAAGTGATTCGAGGCCATGTGACTGATATGCTGTAAAACAATGTTATACCGCCGTCATTCAGCTCTTGGTCCTCCCCCGTAGTTCTCATAAACAAAAAGACGGATCGTGGCGTTTTTGCGTTGATTACCGGCGTCTAAACAGGGTAACTAAAAAGACGTCTATTCGCCCCCTCGTATCGATGACATGCTCGACATACTTCAAGGCTACTGGCAAATCCCGGTTGCCAACGCGGACAAACCGAAAATTGCGTTTGTCACTCGGGACAGTCTCTTCCAATTTAATGTCATGCCTTTTGGCCTGGGCAACACTCCCGCGACTTTTGAGCGGATGATGGACAGTGTTCTACGCGGCTTAACATGGAACATATGCCTCTGCTACTTCGACGATGTTATTGTTTTCTCCTCAACCTTTGAAGATCATCTACATCGGCTCCCATAGGTTATGGACTGCTTTCGCTCCGCTAATTTGCAGTTGAACTAAAACAAGTGTACGTTCGGTGCTCGGGAAATTCGGATTCTGGGTCACCTAGTCAGCTCGAAAGGCATCCGCCCAGACCCCACCAAAGTCCAAGCTGTCTCTGACTTCCCGATTCCCAAAACCACAAGAGATACCAGGGCTTTTTTTGGACTCTGTACATGCTTCCGGAAATTCATCCCTCGTTTCTCGGATCTCACCAAACCGCTAAGCGAACTGCTTCGAAATAACACTACATTCCAATGGGACCCTTCCAGGATAAGGCATTACTATTTCTTAAACGTGCACTCATTTCCGTCGCAATACTTGGCCACTTCGTACCGGGCGCTGACACGGAAATCCGAACGGATGCCAGTGGACATGGCATCGGGGCTGTTCTGGCACAAAATGTAGATAGTCGCCCACGCGTCATTGCATGTGCTGGTCGAACTCTAACTAAGTGTAAGGGAATTTACAGTATTAAAGAGCGTGAATGTCTAGCACGAACATGGACGATATCTAAATTCAGACCATACCTTTATGGCACCCACTTTAAAATTGTTACAGACCACCACGCCCTATGCTGGCTTGCCAGCCTTAAAAAACCATCTGGCCGCCTTGGACGTTGGCCGTTGAAAATTCAAGACTACAACTTTAGCGTAGTTTTCAACTCAGGAAAGCGTCATCTCGATGCCGATGCGCTGTCCCGTTGTCCTCTGCCCAGTGACATTTCCCATCACGCTCCAAGCGACCACGATTCTTCCATCGCTCTGTCAGACATCGTTGACATCGCAGCTGCTCAAGCGTCCGATCAGAATATGCGGCCACTAATCCAATGCTTGATGGGGATTCCTGGATCTCTCACGTGGCACACTCAACAGCGCGCTCGTCTCTTCACTCTTCGAGATGGTGTCCTCTATAGACGGAACTATAAGCCACATGGACGGCCCTGGCTGCTCGTTGTTCCTCGGACCCTCCAAAAAGATATCATCAGAGCACACCACGATGACCCTACCGCAGGACATCTCGGTTTCGCAAAGACATACTTCCGCGTGCGTTCAAAGCATTTCTGAAACGGCATGTATCGCACCATTAACACGTGCATTCGCACGTGTCACCAATATGTCAGCTTTACAAAACTCGAACCACCCAGTCATCCGGCCCTTTGCATTCCATAGCACCGCCTCATCGACCCTTCCAGACAATCGGAATCGATTTTCTCCGGGCCATTTCCTTTGTTTACAAACAACAACCGGTGGATAATCGTCGCCGTAGACTATCTCACCAGATACGCCGGAACAGCCTGTGTTCCAACTGCCAAAGCCCAAGAAGTTGCAAATTTCTTTTACACAACATTCTCCTCCGGCACGGTGCGATCGGGGCACTTCTTTTATAGCTAAGCTCCTCGATAAACTTTTGCGTCTCGCTACCAGAATTCATAAATTGACCAGCGCTTATCATCCCCAAACCAATGGGCTAACTGAACGCCTCAACCGCTCGTTATCAGAGATGATATCTATGTACGTCGCTGAAAACGATACCAACTGGGACGCTATCGTCCCATATGTGACCTTTGCTTATAACACCGCGCGTCAGTCAACGGCAGGCTTCTCGCCGTATTACTTGTTATTCGCCCGTGAACCCCTTACCGCCCTTGATACTATTTTACCCTTCGTCCACGAACCTCAAACGTCGAATCCTTTAGAGGTCATCTGCCGTGCGGAGGATGCTCGACAAACTGCGCGTTTTCAAACTCTACGATCCCAGCAGCAGCAACAGCTCCGTTACGCACAGACTCATGGCGATGCATCATACAATGTTGGGGACGAAGTTCTTCTCGCCTCCCCACTCCATAAGCCTGGTGAGTGCAAAAAACTGCTACAGAAATACTCTGGCCCGTTTCGCATTCTCCGCCGTCTCTCTTGTACAAGCTACGAAGTGGAACTAGTCGCACCACCTAGAGATCGCCGCACGAAGTCACGTGACATTGTCCATGTTTCCCGCATGAAACCTTTCCACGCACCCAACGACTGAAGACACCAAGGCTGGTGGACCGGCCCCTTACCCGCCCAGGGTAAGTGTTAGGGAGAAGAAGACGAAGCTGAAAAAGGAGGGCCAGGTTGCGCGCGCCTCCAGCTGGTGAACAACAATCTCGTCGCTCGAACAGCTATAACCAGTCCTCATTAAATCATCTTTTTAACATCCTCACAATATATAGTTATATATATATTCTAATTGGTGCACTAAGTAGATGACATCGCTTTCAAATATTGCCGAAGCCCCTCCTTCCTGATGCGGTCTGTGCGAGGGAATAGTAACGTGTTTTGCGGAAATATCGACATTTCCACCTCTTCCGCAAGCATTACCGGAGAGGCTAAAACGTGATTGTGGTTCGGGTAATTAGGAATTTTTCGCAAACCGTTCCTGTGTTACGCGTATCACACTACTGAAGTCTTTAAATCATATTTTTAAGCGCTCGCCTCCCGGTCACGGTATCACTCTGGACTCGCGCTCAAAAGCATGCTTCAAAAAAGCTCCCGGATAGCGCTTCGTAATCCGCCACAAGACCTTGAACTATGCAGACAAGGCTGGCGGCGCGCATGCGCAGCTGCGGCGTTTTCTTCGGGGATACCGTAGCGGAAGAGAAAAACGATCTACTACAACTCCCTAATGACTCCAGTTGTGCAGTATGGAGACCACGGTAACGGTTCGCTAAAAGCCCCTATTGCTAAAACTGCTGGTTCGCGACTTTTTTTTTTTGTACATTGGCTATTTTTATTTTGTACTGTTAAAGCTTCTTTCACGGCTTCGTCATTAGTCCGCTAGGGGTTGTAAATATCGGATTTGCTCGAGAAGTCTGGCGAGCGAACCTGCCGCCACAGCTTTTTGTTCTAGCCACTATGTGCTGTCTCTTTCGCTGTAGTCGTCAATATTCGGCTTGCACTGTTTGTGGCTACGTTCCCGAAGCTAGGATAGCTTCCGCAGTATTATAACTTCGTCGACGCTTCTTTACATATACGACGACACCACGCACCCTCTCAGTAGTGAAGGGCTAGGGTGCGTACATCTAAAAGCACGAATGTGTAAAAAGGCACTCTATGCGGGGCTGCAACGCTACGAAAGCTACGCCTCCCTTGAAAAGGCAGCGCAAAATTGTTGACGCCGCCTCTAGAACTTTAAAAAAAAAAGGCTTCCGTGCCCTTTTCAGGTTTCGTGCGTATGGCGCGTGATATATGCACGCTTTGCAAAGCGGCGAACACGCGCTCGCTGGGCTGTGGATTTGCAAACATTGTAACGCTGTATATTTATGACGCGAGTGTGTGAGTGAGTTTTTTGTTTAGAAAATAAAGGATAAAAGAGGGAAAATTCGGGACGAGATGTTAGCCTCCCCACCCGGGGTCAAATATTTGACACATTCGCCCCGAGCGAGTACACAATTGACACTCTTCCACATTTCTACCTTTACATCGCTAACAGCAGCAGCAGCAGCAGCAACAACAACAACAACAACAACAACAATAACAGCAACAACAACAACAACATGGTTTCGCTTGTGGAGCGCGGAACCAAGAGTAGTTGAGGGGAGAAGGAGGAGGACGAGGAGGGCTGGTGCCCTGCAGTCGGTATTAGACTCGCGATGAGAGGTCCGCAGCCTCGAGGAAATCAAGGACTGCCTGGAAAACCTTCATCCTGGTTGTTCGTGGTCCTCTTGGAAAAAAGAGACCTTTCGTTTGTCTTCGTTGTCAATGTTGTTTCCTGCGATTGATTTTTTAAGATATCCCTTGGTTTGGCAAGTTTTGGGCGTAGCCCAAAACATGTTTTGCAGATTTTCTGTCACGCCTCACTGGGGACATTTTGGAGTAGACACTCGTCGAATAAGGTGCAAAAGGAAGTAAGTGTTTGCCGAACCAGTTCGTAATCTTTGCATTGAAATTATTGCTTTCTTGTGAATTATTTTTTTAGGAATAATGAGAGCTGGTAATTTAAAGGCCATTTCAGGGTGAGGGTGCTTTCTTTTTACCTTGTTGTGAGTATTTCTCCTTGCATAATTGTACGGGTGGATTGCTATCGTTTGTGAAGCGTCGTCGTAGGCTTCATTGACAAGGGCGTCCGCTTTCTCATTCCCTTGCGTTTTTACATGTGATAAAATCATTGAAAGTAGGTGGTGTTTCCTTAATTTTTCGCACTGCGTACAAGTGGGGCTAAGTTCTTGACGAGTGGAAGTTTTCTTTTTTAGGTTTCAAAGTTGTGATAAGACCCCACTTGAATCAGTCAAGATCACAAGCTGCTCGTTCTTGCTGTGCTACGATCGTTCGGTGAGTGCAAGCCACAAGGCTGAAAGCTCCGCTGTAGTTGTGTCAGTACAGTTAATCTGTTACGCCTTGGAAAACTGGCTTCTTTCAGGTACGATGTAGGCAGCTGTTGTGAACTCGTATTGTTTTGCTCTGCCGCATGAATAAATGTGAATCATACCGAAATAAGATTGGATGGTGTCATTTGCGATGTCAAGTGCCACTATATCCGCAACGTTACCACATCGTGGGAGATCTGGAACTTTTCGTGCAATGTGGAGATATTTGTTCTGCCTGTGCGGAGGTGGCCGAGAAGAGATGCTTTCTGGGTAGCCGCTGTGATCGATGAACAGCCTCATGGTGGCGCCAAAGTGAGAATTGTCGCGTTAAAAATGATTTCCATTAGCTTCTCATATTATGGTACTCCGAACAGTCTAGCTGCATGACATAATGATTTTTCTTGTGTCTGATTCTGGATTGGTGGGTCAACTGCCTCGACTGGTGTGGAGATGTTTCCCAATAACGATGGCAGTCTGAGGCAGTCCCTGAGTGCACTTTAATGGTATGTCTCCAGGGCTTCCGGCGTTATTTCGTCATTTTCATCGGAACAAGGGCGTAGAGTATTCTGCTAACGATGAGACCGCGGTATAGTGTCAAATAAACCTCTTTGCCGGCGCGCCAGTCACGTCAGTGTTGTCAACTTTCTTTTTCACACATTTCTACAGCCACAGTAATGTTTGGAGGTGGGCTAGTCGGTGGCGCATTGTAAACATAGACATAAAACAGCGCAAACGAACACAAGGACAAGCAGAAGAAGGGGCACAGACACAGCGTTGACTCACGACTTACTTTCTTTCTCATCTTTTTTTAAGACACATCAACATAAGAAGACAAAGAAATATAAAGAAGAAGAATCCAGCATGTAGGACATTTTCTGTTAAAAAATTCTTCAGATGGCACGTGACAGTGAAGATGTCCTACATGCTGGATTCTTCTTCTTTATATCTCTTTGTCTTCTTATGTTGATGTGTTTTAAAAAAAGATGAGAAAGAAAGTAAGTCGTGAGTCAACGCCGTGTCTGTGTCCCTTTTTCTGCTTGTCCTTGTGTTCGTTTGCGCTGTTTTATTTCTATGTTTACAATTTCTACAGCCACTTTCGGAAAAGCCTACATGTCTTTACATGTGGCACGAAAGACCCTACGCGAGTTCCTACACATATAAAAATACTTCGATCATAAAAACAACAACGCGCAAGTTTCAGACGCTTGGTTACATGGTTCTGAAATCACTACAGCTTCGTTTTCTAACAGCGTGTGGGGAATACTGATTCAATTGATCATTTTATTAGATTATCAACTAACGCACCGAGAGGAAAAAAGGCAAATGAACCACAATTCTAGAAAATACTTATAAATGAAACTTAGCAATTAGACAAAATCAATAAAGGTATTACATATTTATCACTTTCCTTATTTAATTTGTTTATGTGTAATAGTTCAACCACACGCTCAACCTTACAAAACTTTTATAGGTAGGTTTACGAATAAGAAATCGCCGTCGGCTTTTCGCTCTGGCATTCCATAAAGAGGTAAGTTTAAATTAAGTCCTCGCACGAGTTTCAATGCACCGCTTGTGAAATATTAATATGTGCCCGTTTAAAATATAAATTTGTGGATTTCCTCTTTCTAAACTATGATAACAATCAGTTCAATTCAAGCAAAGTCAATGCTCTGCGATTTAGTTTAAATTAATGCAATATAAAAACATGTTTCCTTGCTTTCAAACGTCGTGAGCTTTAAGGCTTGAATACCTATACCTTTGGTAGTGTGTCGTATGGTAATAATCTCATGCAGATACACTTTTATACACAATTTTTAGCGTGGACTGTACGCGTAGTATGCAATGCATTATACATATATACTTTTAATAATTCTTAAATTTCATTATTTTTTTTAAAACCTCTTTTCTCAGATAAAGTGATAATGGAATTACTTTCGTACGATTTATGTATGACTGCTTATGATGTTCCATCAGTATTTTTCTTGTTAGCTTCTATTATTTTGCAGCCTAATTTTTGTGAGTTGGGATAAATATAAATAACTTTTATATAATAATTCATTAAGCTCTCGCTACTGCTAGCTTTAAAAGCAATATTCATACGTAACTGAAAAAAACAAATAATACACGTAGCGGTATTAGCTATAAACTATCTGATTTTAATTGTGCACTTGTAATGCTATCTCAGTGCACATATCATAAAAAAGCGGATCGGCGTTTTTTTTTTTTGTTTTTTTTGTTTTTTGCGGTTGACAAGAGTAAAGTAGGAAAATTAATAGGCATACGGCAGCGGGGTTCACTCCACTATTTCCGCTTTCAAGCTGCGCCAGGCGTACACATGACATCCAATGCCATGACAATTTTTTTATTATTATTTTAGACAGCGTTTCAAGCTATGAGCTTACGTTGAAGACACATTAGTTTCACCGCTGTGCCTTAAAGTAGTAACAGTTAGGAGTTCGTAAAAGATTTGGCAGGCAGGAATGTGACACAAAATTTGATGATACCATCTAACAGATATGTAGTTAATACCATCAAATAAGTCTCTATTGTGCCTACCCATCTGGATCAAAACGTGCGCCGCGGCAGCTGCAATGTAGAAATAACGGGGCATACCAACGTCCCTACAGGACCAAAATATTGCGAACAGTCACCGCGTTTAAGGACATGTTCCTAGAGTTGGTAACACTGGTTACGACCCGCTTTTCTTCAAGTAGTACCTAGAAATTTACGAGCTTCATTTGTGGTACGCTTAACTGCTGGACGCCAGTTAGATTTATGCTCAATAATGATGCCAACATATTGCACCTTGGTTTTTCTTCGAATGTTCTTGCCGCCCACACTTAGGGAACTAAATTTCCCCTTAAGCCCACCTCTTGGCCGCAAGGTCGGCGCCGATGTCTTTGTTGCCAACAGCGCCAAACCCGTGTGGTGAAGGGAGGTGACTGTCGTTCACTTGCATTGTGAATGATATGAGTGTCGAGCCTGTGCACGAAAGTGCAACATCGTCCACGTAAATTGCGCATTTTAATGTAATTATTCTACCCTTAAGATGTACCGGGAGAAGTCCGGTCATTACTACGTTGAATATTAAAGGGCTTAAAACGCACCCCGGTGGTACCATATGAGAAAAGTCACGTTGCGAAATCATATGTCCTGCGATGTCGCATATAATGTTCTCGTTATTGTTTTGCCCTTCTCCGCCGACCAAGATGATTCTTTCGGTACTCCAAGAAACAGAGACCATGAACGTCCCACCAACAGGGTGGTTTTAACCTTCTTCAGACTAGAAAGCATGATGCAAGAAATGGAGCGGGGATCGGACGGAAATCGTACCATCCGAACACCGTTGTACGCGATTTTCGGAAGACGAGCCACACGTGGCATTTGTTTCCCGCACGAATACTGCAATGCTTCAAGTTTTGTCCAAGGTCATGAATCGACGCAAAAAGTCCAGCGGATTGTGATTAGACAAAACCAAACACTAGATCGATGTATCCTTTCGCAAGACTTTTTGTTCAACAATCAGAAATTCCGGTACTTAGCACGCACACAACTTCTTCATGTGCAAGGTATCGTGCAGGATATTGTGTACTCCATCAGTTGATATTCGTGTTCAGCAACCTCACGCAACCTCACGCAACCTCACTGAACGGAGTTCCATAATCATACCGTGTATATTGCCAACGTATCCGTCGCGGTGGCCTCAACCGGGCGTCCGGTACGCGCTACATCTTCAGTCGATGTTCGACCACGTTTAAACTTTTTTATCAAGAAATAATCAAACTTCAACGCCGCTGCAGAGTGCCATGAATTTTATGCAGCTTTGCTTCGATTTGCGCGGCTGCGTGATCGGTACGCGGAACTCGTTTCCTTTTTTTTTTTTAATTTTCGTCGAAGCTTATAAAGTGCTCACTTAACACATTTCTAAAGCATGAATAATGTGTAGCTTTGGGATGAAAAGAGGCCTTACCAAGTTCGAGCCATGGTTTGGGCAGTAGTAGTTGCTAGCCATAGTATCGTCAAATGCATTGGGGTGCCATCGCACAGCATTTTATCATACTTGTCAAACAATCCTCCAAGTGGTTAAAGTGGTTGAAACAAAAAGTTCTCGAGGAATAAAATTATTCGTGGAAATACCTTATAATCCCAAGAGATGCCGCAACCCCGGAAAATAACCTACCGCTATTTTTTGCTTGATATGGTATTTTTCTTTAAAAACCGAAATATAGTCATCTCCTAATAATCGTAGTGTTCGAATCAATGACAACCTTGCAGTAAATGCGTTTAATTAGCTGTGGCCGGATATAAGCGAACATTGCTGACTGGGAAGTACAGTCATTTTCGCTCGATTATTTTTTGCCGCGATAACATGTTTGACAGATACAGATGATCTAAAAATATCATTTTTTCAACTTTTCTTGATTTCACGCCGAAAGTTCGGCCACTCCTTTTTTTCACCCAACTTTCTCTCGATTTTAGGAGAGCTATCTTTTGGTATATTACGGTAGTAAAATTTTAAATTTACATTTGGTACAAGCTATGCCTCACACTACTAAAATCCTCACGAATATCGTGCTCCTCTAAAATGGTAAGTATAAATGTAAGCCTTTCGGAAAATGGTTCATAAATTACGCAGTGTTCAAAAATGCTCCATTTCAAGGTAGCTATAGCTGGCATAGGAACAAAAATATACATTCCTCAATTTATACTCATTAATTAGTAATATCTACGGCCGTCTATAAATATCCGGGATTTAATACAATTTATGAAATATTGGGGCTGAAATCGTCTTTTTTTATAATATTTTACTGAGAACATACGAGATATTGTGCAAGGCGCAAATGTCCCTAAAATGTTGGGGATGCGGCTTAATTAATATATATTTTCAATTCAGTTAAAATATTAGTTTATTAAAATGAGTGCCGCTCCACCTTACCAGTAAAATAAATATATTGAGTACCTAAAAGAATTAGACATGAATAACTACAATATGATGATACATGTTTAACTTGTAAAGCGCCAAAGAAAAAGAAAACGAGGACAGGAGGAAGAAGAGTCAAGACCAGGCGCTAGGTCTTGACTCTTTTACCTCGTATCCTCGTTTTTTTGGCGCTTTACAAGTTAAACATGTGCAAACTAGCCCACCTATCCATTTTACTAATAATACGTGCATTTCCATTTATTTTATTGCTTTGCCCTTTTTGGCTGCAATAATCAAGAATGTTTTATTCCAGCCGTCGTATGAAATAACAAAACATTGTGCCAGCATCAACGTGGCCGCTATATAAAGTACTATTTTCATTGCTCTCACTTGCTTTATAGTTCCTGAGGATTTATTGTATTCTTGTCAGAGATTTTTAAGTTTCGTGCGTGCTTCCACGATAAAAAATGCATGCTCTTAATATAAGCTGCGGGCTTACCTTCTTTTTTTAAATGAAATAACTAATCATTCTACTATTCTTGCCAATTTCGTTGCAGAATACGAGAAACTAACGGACAAGTCGTTCTAAAATGTGCAACTAATTACATAGCTACACTCTAGCGGAAATATATATTTACTTTGCCTTCTATTATTCTCGTGACGTCGAATATATCGAACATGTTAAAGGGAGACACATATTTATGGTGATTTTACTACCTTTCTGTAGAAATGAACGTATTAGCACAAATACATTTATACGCATATCTTCATGAAAACGTGAACTCGACCGTCACGTTCCACCGTTAAGGCCCGTTCACACTCTTGCGACCTCTTAAAACCGGGTTCCTTAAAACCTCTTACAACCAGAGGAGACACTGGTGTAAGTTTACAAGCCAGAGAAGACACTGGTGTAAGTCGCACCGCCAAGTTTACAGTGTAAGCTTGGCGGTCCGACATATCTTCTATTTCTCTCGCGCATTATCCTTTCTTTCTTGGCTCGAAAAGCTTTTGTCAACGTTATAAACGCGCCTTTCTTCTAGGTATTACTCACATTTGACCTTGGAAATCCCGCAAAACCTTCGCTCTTTTGAAATGCAGTTCCAGGGTCACCGCATAGATGGCGCCACAATGCCAGTATGTTCCCTCGTCCTAAGAAATTTTAAGAACCTTCAACAGATCTCGTCTCTCTCGGTCGTACTCGGTTGCAAGAGTGTGAACGGACCTTTACACGTAGGTTAAAGTTAAGTAAAGCATTCCGCCCATAGGGCCCATTATGAAAATCCGAATACCAAATCAGGAACTGAACTTGGGACCAAGTAATTCCCAGCTAGATTCCAAATGCCTACTGAACGACGCAGAGCAGGGGCGACGGGGACGGCTAGCAGTTGGTTTTTAAAGAAAAAATGTACACAATACTCGGAGTCGACTCTCTGTGGCATGAAATGAAAGCTATTAGCCCCGAGAGCGAACACAAGCGTCGCTGCGGTCGCCGCGCCCTGATTGGGGGAGGTGTACCGTGACGTCAGGAAGAGGACTCCGCTCCGCGATCTCGCATCGGCTCGCTTCCCAGCACCGGTTTCCTGGTTTGGCGTTGTGTGCCGCAAGCTCTTCGAGGAGCTGGGCCTTGTTTACCCGGTGTACAAGACGTTGAGTTAGGCCGATATAGACGTGCTTTCCGTAGATTTTATAAGCCTGCTTGTCCCTTTTACCTTTAAAATTGGGCTACAATTCCCGAAAGCTATCGGCGGAGGTGATTCCGCCGATGAACCTCCCCGTCCGTCCACACGACACAAGGCAATCTTGCGAGGGGTCAGTGAAGCGGTGGCGCAAGTGTTTTAGACGCTGGAATTCTGTTCCTTGCAGGCTCATGATTTAGGACGATATTGCATACCGCTTTCAAGGCATTCGAAGTGGCATTTATATCATGGGCCTTTGGGTGGTCGGCAAATTCGCTCGCGACCCCGACTCTGCGCTGCCACTCTGCATACGTTGGTTCACAGATGTTTTAAAGGCCCTTCGTCTGATGATCTTTGAAGTGCTCGTGGAACAGGGTTGTTTTACATAAACGTAGCTTCTTCGTGAATTAAGTATAGAGTTTATACACGTATGCAGGCATATTTATTAGTAGATGCACAATTACTGGAAATTAGTTTGTATGGTAGCAGTAAAAACGGCCGAATTGCCCCCAGTTGCCTGTATGATATGTATTGAACTGCCCTAAATATGCACAGCAATAGTACCGTAATTTGGAATGTTTATACTTTTTTCTGACATTCTTTATTCCAGCCTTGGGTATTCGGAAAATACACCGTTTAGTTTGAATTGTCATTTGTTTCCAATTAAGAGACACTGCTGCAGGTCCCCAAAAGCTTCCTCAGCCTCCAAACTCCCTACAGCTGCACTCTCTGACAACAGAGGAGAACAGGCGTAAAAGCAAGCATTCGAACGTCTCTCCGGTGGTAGATGCAGCACTAGTAGCAGAAAACGTGCAACCTGTGAAGGGTGACAGTCTGCGTGAGAAAAACGTCCGGTATTTCAGCTTCAGGGCAATTCGATTTAAGTAAAATCTCAATTTTAGAGCTTAAGGGACTAATAAGTTATAACGAGCTAGACACATTCGCTTACGTTTTTTATACATTACTTGAGGGTTGATATAAACAAGTCCACAGATACCACAAGTATAGTCCATTGAAATACTATCCGAATCCAGCAAAGGTCAAATGCGAGCAATGTTTATAATAAATGTTCCTTGTTTTTTACTTTGCCCCTGCACTTGGGCTGTCTTACTTGTGATTCTCTTCCCAAGGCCCAGACTGTATTTAGCATGTTGCTCGAGCAGCATTTATTGTGTGAGATGTAAATCTATAGTGATGCTCCTGCAATTGTGGCCATATTTCTTTACTTTCATATACCAGCTGTGATTCATGCGTTGCCTGCCCTGTCAACCATGCTTAAAATGTTGGTTGAAGTTTCGCCTGCAGCTACAGGCCATACCTCAATGAAGCCAGATATAAAAATTTACACTTCCTACGAAAAACACGCAAAAAAAAAATAGAATAGAAACGAGCGCGCCGACAGCTATAGCGTCGTCACAGCCTCCACAGGGCGAGCGGGGCGAGTCGGGGAAAAATTCTCTCCTCGCCGGGACGTCACCCCGGTTCGCCGTAAGGGGGCGCCACCCGAACGTCTCGGGGCTAATAGGAGGGGAAGAGAGGAGGAGGATGTGCAGCTAAAGGCTTTATAAAATTGCGCCAAGTGGTTTCGGACTTTTTTGGCTTCGGTTTCAATTTGGTTTTTGGCGTGACAGACACACATTTGCTAGCATATATCTTCGTATGAGGATCGCTTTGAGGTGTGCTGAACCGCGATCGCCGAGCATGCAGGCATATACGCGTCCGTTTCCCGTTTCACTTTTTTCTTCAAAAAAGCCAACGCTTTGACTGAAGCACTCGGACCGACTTAAAAAAAAAAAAACAAAAAAAACTTTCAGCCTTTTCACTCTGGTGAAGAAAGAAGAGCAGCGGAGCTGTAGCTTCTGTTCTCGGCGGTGGCTTTCCAGGCGAGCGATCTGCTCTTCTTTCGCAAGTGAATCTGAAGCGCTCGACGCAGTGGAACTTTAGGCGATAGCGGCCTCGCGGCGTTTGCGGAACCATTCGCGCTGCTGCGCAGATCGCCGCTCGTTCCGTTTCCGCTCTTCTTCCTCCAAACTGCCTCCGAAGAAATGTTACCGCCATGTATGGGTTACGGCAGTAACTGGTTGTCTGATTGCCGAAGCTGGAAAGGTTACCGTGATCTATGAGCGACGGCGGTAAGCAGACAACCGGCTAACGCAACACTCTGGACAGCTACCGCCATCTATGAGCAACGGCGTCAACCAGAGTGGTGTGTCGACATTTGTTTGGTTCCGGACACAATCCTGGGGAAACGAGCCCTTAACAGCTCCGCTCTAAAAGGTAAATTACACAGTGGCCGATCTCGTCGAATTCTATGCATCGAGATCAACGCAGATATGCGGGGACGAGGTAAGTAATGGCATGAATTTCATCCGCGCTGCTGTTTTCAGTTCATTGATACGTAAACTCTTTTGGCGCTGAAAAATCATAGCGCGGGTGCTACGCACCTGAAACAAAACGCACGCACACGCTACGGCACGAAGCCGCATCCTATTTGGATCGGGTTCAGTTACTGCTGGCCATAGGAAGGGTCGGTGGGGCACCACAGCTCGGGTCGCGTATTGCGAAAGCTCGCGCTGCTGAACTCTGAGATGGTGGGCTTAATCCTCAGCCCTGCTCGCTTACGACGGTGAGATTGCAAACCAACCAGTGTAGGGAAACAAGGGAGAATCTCGGTTTCCTTAGTCGCTTGTGCATACGCGTTGCACACTACTTGATTGATTCATTTTCACAACTTTTGGTTCAAAAACTTCGCGAAAATTCTACGGGACTAAGAAACGGACGAGCCCACGGAAGGTACCAACGATACGCCAGATGGGAAAGACGACATATTTGCTTTGCAGGGAACTAGAAAGCCTGCGGGGAACTTAAATCAAGCAAAACCGGAGGATCTATAACAATAGAAATGCTGTCGGTACATTTTGAGTACTAAAATAGCACCACTGTGAAATAGAAGCTACAGATTCTTTATATATATATATTCATTAACTAAGTTACCTCTAGCATTTTTTTTTTTTGGGGGGGGGGGGGGGGTTGACCTATATTTAGTTGATTAGTGAAACGAAGTGCTCTGGCTGTATTCCAACAGAAGGTTGACCTCGAGTATAGATTTATTATGCTGAAAAGGAGCGGGGAACGCAGCGTGTGTTGAACTACCATACACGTGAAGTCTCTGGTTGCGAAAGCTTCGCAAACATCAGCCCCGTTCCCTCACACACAGACATGTTGACTTTGTGAGCGTAACCGAGGTAGTGTAAAACTTCTTTTTTTAATTAAAAAAAAAAGGCTGCCATGGGTTATCATTTCGAGACTATTTGAGGGGAGCTTCGAAAATTAGGAAGGAAGGAGGTATATCAGATAATTTTATAAACAGCTACTTACCGGATTCATTCGTGCGACCCACATAACAAGATATTCAACTAAACATTCCTCCAGTTTGTCTTCAAAATCTGTCACTCGATTCTTAAAAAGAAAGAAGAAGAAGCGCATGATTAGTTGCATAAAACACTTGAAAATATTCTAGAACTGTTTCCTACAAGAAAAATGACTTTTCATTTAAATGTGCAATATTTTCATGAGCCGGCTGCAATATGAGAGGTATACAGGATGTACGGAGATAAACAAAAACAAACGGGACCGAACCTGCGGGAGGAATAAGTTGCTTGCGGTTGGCTATTCATTTTGCATTTTTTTCAAAGACCCGCAGTGAGTAGCGAGGACTAGCTGTGATACCTCCTCAAATTTACTTATCTACATGCCTTCCTGATCCAATGGGCCGAAAAATAAAGAACACTTTTTTTTTTTTCAAAAATTGACAAATCTGCCGAAGATATCGGCCGTATCTTCACGACTACACAGCCACCTGGTCCATATATGAGAGTACGATTCAAAACCTATAAGTTCTCAAACGCGTTCAACTACTATGTGAACGGCCGGGCATCGGCGATGGGCACCTACTTCCCCACAGGCGCCGGAAATACGCGCCGAGCTTCCCCGCAGTGGTTGCGGCGCTAGGTTCGTGTGTTAGCAGACAATCTTCCGAAATTTTTTCTTTCGTTTTTTTGAGCGCGACGCAAGTATCTGTAATGCCCAATTTTATACTGTTTTGACTAGCTTGCTCTGGTATTCGAGGCTTCTTTACCAGACCACCGTGTCAGCTTGCATTTTTACGTGCCCTAATGGCCCGGTTGGCACCAATGGTTGTACGGAGATGGCCACTCGAGGAGCCACTGGCACCGCATCCTCGCGTTTGACACGTTGCGCCATCTGGCGGCAGCCCATCGAAGTAGTCGAGCACCGTCATGCTTAGCTGCGATCGCCGAAGCTCGGCGGCGTAGGTGGCGTCTCTCGTCTCGAGATAATCGAAATAACTTCACTTGTGACATTGTCTTCGGGCCAGTGCACATCGTCAACTCATCATCCAAGACTAAGGCATTTCTATGGCCTAGCTCTCACGCAATTGCTCACTAATTCACCGAGAGTTGTCGCGCACCCACCTAAACACAAGGGTAAACATAGGAGAACAAGAAGTGTCTCTCTCCTGCTGTCATGGCGGCCGGAAGTGGCGCGAACACCCTGTATAGAGTTTCATTCTTTCATGTCCAAATAGAACGGGCGGACACGTATTTTGGCGATATTATTTGTTGAATCGCTTCAGAAAATACATGCGTTATGTTAATACGAAAATATACAATTAAGCGCATAGTATTGTTGATATTTAAATTTGTTACGGATACCAAAATTTTTATCTTGGTTTTGTTTTTTTATAATATTTTCGAAAATCACTATACCTTGGTTTCTTATATGATGGTTTTAACACTGAAAAAATGTGTTCCACTACACAGGTCAGGTTAGAAATCGTCCCCTTAATTACACACGCCTTTCCTTAACCAATAAATAGGCCTTGGAACACAAAATAGCACAACATTCCCTTGTATCCAGGATATGTTCTTAGATTTATATTTTGCCACCCGCACAGCATGATTTGCGCAAATTTTTGCCTTGCAAAACATAACCTTTGATTTGAAATAATTGTCTACTTTTTTATTATTGACGTCAAATTGGCTGTGTAATTTTTCTTCACTTTATCAGTGTCTAACGTAAAACGTGCCCCCCCCCCCCCAAACCACAAAAAAATAAAATGAAAAATACAGTATTTTTTTTTGCCCCAAAAATAAATTACGAATTTCAAAACGCCCAGTCTCCACACAAATGTAGAACTAGTCATGCAGAACAGATTCGAAGCTTTCAGAGCTTGCTGTTTTCTTATTCACAAGCGATAAGTGATTTTCTGATAATGTCAAAATGAAAATGGGGCCAGTTTCCTGTACATAAGAGCATTCATTTGCACGTATTCATAAGCTTTGTCGGCCGTCATTTTCACATTCAGAAGTTCCGAAAGTCACTTATAACGTTTGAATACGATAACATAAAGCTCTGAAACCTTGGCATCAGATCTGAACCGCTAGTGACACATTTGTGAATAAACAACGGGCTTTGCAATGCGCAAATCGTTCCTACTACAAAAAAAAAAAAATCTCATTTTTTATATTATTTCTAGTTTTGTTCTTTCCCACTTGTTAAATATGGCTAAGTTAACAAATTCATCCCTTCGTAAAAATTGCTGCACGAAAAGCATACAAAATTTGTACTTTCCTCAGGAAAGTACAAATTTTGTATGCTTTTCGTCAAGTATATTTTTAGGATTATTTCAATACTTATACTCGCTGTCACCTCAACAAGGAAAGGGGGCGTATCAACCCTCCTGTTTGCTCATTGCCCAGAGTCTGACTCACAGGCACATCTGCTCTGTTCAATAGTCCTTGCAAAAATTTGCAGCCACAAAGGTGTGTGTTTTTGCAGATCAGCAAAACTCATTATTTCTGACACGGATTTAAGAACGCCCCGAAGACGACCGCTACTATAGCAATGCGTTGCCAGGTTCAAGGATCGTTTCATAGCCGCCGCCAGCTACTAAAGGCCAGCTCAATGAGCCAGCCTACCAAAACGGCAGTTTTCATGGTTCAAGGGATGCTGTCGTTTCTGTCAACCGAACATATTTTCCCTCGGGTCTATTTCAGGTGACATGTAAGCGGATCTGAGCTGTCAGGTCAGATCATATGGCCATATGAGATAACGTGTTTAAAACTTTATTCTTCAATTTCAGAAGTGGTAACTAGAAAAAAAAATAGATGAAGTTGTTAATCTCACTGCTAGCGCTACAGCCGTTAGTCGTAGCCCTCTCTGCACGGCAACAAAGCTATCAAAACGCCCGTGAAGAAACGCCCGCGGTCGCGGTAAAGGGAGGTGAATGGCTAGCTACGATGTTTTCACGCTGATGGCCTTGAGAACCTTCATGCATAATTTTTAACGTCGAGATGAAGTTCCGATGCTGAAGAAGATCGCCTCTACCCTCAGAGAAGACAGCATGCTGCCGCAATCCTTTGGGTCTAAGGAATTGGGGATTGGAGAAAATGAAAAGTAACATCAAACTCTTTTGTCATCTAAAAAAAGGACATCCTCGAGGGAAGACAATGGAGCCTGAGAGCAATTTGGCTGCAGAGATTCAAGAACCGTGAAATCCATTATGAAAATGAAACTTGTGACACCTCACGTGATGCAATTGTCAGGTTATAGATCGACAGCCGCGCAAACTTAAGTTTAACGTGAGTACTAGTTTAAAAGCCCCATTCAGAAAAAAATGGAAAGGTGATTATCACTCCTGCAAGTAGCGACGACGAGGCTTTCGAAATGACTATGTTTCATTGATCAGAAAATATTGTATTCATTTTTATGATGTTCGTCCCACATTTTAGCCGCAATACTTCGAAGCCGCCTCTACTAGTGCCCGGAGCTGAGTGGGGCCCGTCTCGCCCCTCGGGGTCCACGAAACATGAGTCATCCGAACGGACCGCTGCCAACATGCACCAAGTTTGGATCTGCAGAGTTATCCAACAACCTAAAGAACTCCACCGAAAGTGCTTTGTGTTAGTCAAATGACTGCAGGGTATGGACCATTAAATATGGAAGAAAATAATACATTGCTTTATTTAAAATGAAGCTACGCTCACCACTCAACCAATAATAATTCTAAGAGTCCTTGTCGAGCCAACTGACTACCTAAATCTTTCTACTACTGTTAGCAAAAGAGAGCCTCAATGTCTACCCCAAGCTGGATAGCCATGTGCGGATATACCAGCTATCTGCCGTGCAAGCGGCTATATACAGTCACAAACATATCAACCTGAGTAGGCTCTCAACAAATTTAATTCAATGTTCCCTGTCACCATTGTTGGCGAGGTTGAAACTGCAAGCATTTTGGGAAACAATTTACGCATGTTTACGTTGAGGGGGGAGCTCAGATCTCAGCAATCGTAAGTAAAAGGCTCAAGGTATAGAAGGCGCTAAATAAAGAGCAATGCATACATGCGAAATAGTCTAAATAATGAATAAAAAAGTTGCAAGGGTAAAACTTGCTGAACCAAACTAAACTATATTTACTTTGTTTAACGGCGTAATGTTGCAATTTCTTTACAGGAGAGTGATGCGGTAGTAGCCTGGATTTGATTTTGGTATTAAAATGTACATCCCATCATTTTCCGACGGGGAGTGGTGCAGTCCATGTCAAGGCACCGCCTCATTGACGAACACCAAAAACGCTCTGCTAGCAGCCCAACTTGATTTACTTTGGTTTATGAGGTGGCAGCGAGTACAGAGCATACCTTTAATGTGGAATTTAGTGTACTTCCTATGTTAGCTGTGCGGTTCACCTGTCGACCCAACAAATTTCGAAAGAGGATGCGCGAGCAACAAAATGATGTTCGCAATTTTGATCACGAGCGCAGCGCGGTCGCTGATCACTGCGTCGTCAAGGGCCACCGCATTCACATAAAGAACATCCAAATCCCCAGTGTCGAAACTGACCACGGACAAACACTTTTCTTGGAATCATGGCCCATTCAAAGTACGCCAGAAAACATAAATATGTCCCCTGCACTTTAACATCCGCCTACGCAAACGGGCTTCACGATATCACCAACCCGAATAGAAATGCACCACCACAAAAAAAGCAAGAAAATGCTAATTCTCAACGTCCTCTAAAAAAAAAAAAAGCAGAGTCGCCCCTGAAAAAAAGGTTGAGCCTCGAATCGAAACGTCGTGTTCCTAAACGACCCCCCCCCCCCCCCTTTTTTTTTTAATTAGACAATTTACTGTGAGTGTATAACTTTTTACCAAGGAAAACGTTCCGTCATAGAATTAGTGATGTGCTTATGACTAAGCTGACTCAGTTTATAACTACTGCTTAGGCTAATTCTTTCCTCAGCCCTGCTACCTCCGGTGATCTTCAGGGGATCGTTCCCGGGCTCCTATTTTTTCTATTGATATGCCTTACAGATTAAATCTGAATAAAACCGTATTCTGCGTCACATTTAAAAATTTGTAAACGCGACATCTAAGGTGGCGAAATCTAAATCACTGCACCGAGTTTGCTTACCTCTTTCAATAAGTTGTCGTATTTCCAGTAGCAAAAGCGCAGACCCGTACAGGCGCCGCCGATACCCTGTCAATGACGGCACAGTCGCCAGGTCCATACTCAAATTAATAATAATAAAGTTGCTCAAAGTTCAAACATTTTAACTTTATTGTTTTGGCAAATTACTCTTTAAAGAGAGAATATATAGTTAATCATCTAATAGGTAGCTCGCATGACGATTTACTAGTCACTGATTTTCCTTGAAATTTACTGGACGCATTTAGAGACGCATTTGAACTAGGAAGCGAAATTACAAGTGACAAAATTACTTTTAACGCAAACTTAGTTCATTTTTAAATTTGATCTCAGAGGGTGAGAGGCCCTACTGGCCACAAATAAAAGGTGACGTCAAATGTTGTAATACGAGGGCGGTACATGCCTCGTTCCCGACGAGTTTAAAGAAGTTTGATAGTGCGAAATGTATGCTGGGAAGTCTCACGCCAGCAAGAAGAAAGAGAACGCGCAAAGTACTCCGTTTCTCAGTCTGATGGCTCAACTTGCAAGCGTGGGACATCACCCCACTAAAGAGCGCTAAAATTTTTAATGTTAGTTCTAACATCACACTCATCTGCTCAAAAAAAAAAAAAAAAAAAAAACGCCGGAGCTATGTGTTGAAAACACGCTTCTCCCGGGCCCTAAACATTGCCAGCTGACGTGTGCGTGGCCGAGTTTGTAGCGCTCCCCACTCCCACAAGGCAGGGCGTCCACCCTGCACCTGCCCCTTTGCTCCGATTCTCGCCGGTTCTACTGGAGCGTTCCAGTTCAATCGCGCATCGTGTCGCTGGTGCCGGTCCAGCATCTGTCTTTCTATGCTAGATCAGAAAATCAACGATGAAGTTAACTCAATCGGTCGCTGATTGGCTGCCCTCTTGGTCACGTGATGTGACGTTGCGATTGAGTTTTGCCCTGCGAATTTCGATGGAGTTCGAGTTATGCCTGTGAAATAATCAAGTTTGCGGTGGCGTCAAAATGGTGTCACAATTCAGTTTGGCGATGGAGATAACTTTGTAGGGGTCAGGCAGCCGGAGTTGCCAAAATTAGTGAAGATGAGACGCTTACGCTAGCGGACACGGCGAGCCAAAGCAAGCATTCACGAACCATCGCTATGGTTTTTACACGTTCAGTTCAAGGTTCGTCAGGGACGTAATCGGGGAGTACTGCCCGACACTCGCTGGCGATGACAGTTGCCGTGGAAGCTTTGGCAGCGTTCCGAGGAGCCCCATGTGCTGCAGCCGAGCAGCAAGTGCTCTCAGCTTCTGCGTTGCTGACGGCACAATTTGCTGCGACGAAGGCCATCGGTGTGCATCGAGTCGCGTTCTTTTGGTTTTTACAGAGGTGATAATCGATCACCAGGGGCTGAAGGTGGGTGGGCTTCGCGCGCAAAGCACCGTAGCTCTTAAGCAGAGCCGTATATTGGGAGAGTTTGGCCAATAGGCGGGGCAAATGCCGCCGCTAGCGCCGAATATCCCCCCCGCGGTAAGAGCTAAATATGTGACAACGCGTCGACCAATCAGCAAACCGCGACGTCACAATATTGGAAACGACATTTAAAGCGTGAAATACGGGGTGTCACAAACGAAAATTTACACGGTCTTATTTACCGCAAAAATAAACTAGGCATCACCGAACGCTCATTCTCCGCCCAAAGGTGACGCTAGAGGTCACAACCAGATGCCAAACTTTCACCCCGATCCGATAACTTTTTGAAATTTTCTTTTCCCATTGAAATTTTCTGAAAATTTCAATGGGAAAATGGCGGCCGACGGAGTTTTCGAACACATGGGGCTCTATGGCACCAGAAACCGAAAACGGGAGAAAATGGGCTCCATTTTCCCATTGAAATTTTCAGAAAATCACTTATAACTTTTGATTAAGTTATCGGATCGGGCTGAAACTTTGGCATCTGGTTGTGACCTCTAGCTCTACCTTTGGGCGGAGAATGAGCGTTCGGCGATGCCTAGTTTATTTTTGCGGCAAAAATGACAGTGTAAATTTTCTTTTGTGACACCCTGTAGAAGCGTTTAATCTCACAGCAGCACGACAACGACGACGACGACGTTGAGCGGATGCCACACCGGGCGTCGGCGGTGCCTCAATCCAAACCCTGGCCCTCGGTTCCCTCGGAAGCGGCAGCTTTCTGCATTGACTGGGCTACCCCCTTGAAGCCTGATACTTCGACACCAGTGAGCAACAACACCATTATGCTTCTGGGGCTTCTTTGTGCAACCGTGTACCGATCGAACGGCAGGCTGCAGATCCCCTTGGCTCCCTGCTGATCCGCTTCAACGAAATGTGGACATCTTCAAATCGAGCTGACGTCCTCCGAAATAGCAACAATCGATCTCGTCGTCATTTTTCATGTGTATACTCATCGCATTATTTTGTTTATTAGACGCGGCACCGCGGGCCTCCATGGTACGGGCTGTTGCCTTTCCCCGGTGCGGCGGCTCTCCAGAGCCGAATAAAGACATTACATTACATTACACTAGCAATGATCGCAACTACGCCGTTTGCTCTGATTCGGAACGCGCGTTCGTTTATTCTACCGTTGAATATGGACTTGACGAAAACCTCACACGCGCCGAGTTTTCAGTCACCAAGAGTTGCACTTTTTAGAGCGCAGCTCTTAGGCGCCCGTTTCCGGCTTGAGCGGCGTCGCCGTCGGCGTAACCGCGCGGTGCATTATGGGAAATGTCCCATAATGCACCGCGCGAGCCCCCCCCCCCGGGTCACGTGACCCCTCAGGTCACGCGACTCCCCGCCTCCCCCCCCCCCCAACACCACCTAGAGCGAAGGCCGAAAGCTCGGAGTTGTGACGTCACAGATTCACGACGAGTGGGCCGACCTGAGAGGAAGGCTCCTCCGCAACACATGCTCTCTTTTTTTTTTTTTTTTCTTAAATGTGTTTTCCCAAAGACGCCAAGCGGCGCATGCTCCGGCCTTTTTTTTTGTCTTTGTTTTTAGCTTTCTCTGGGCCCAGGGTCTCCCGGGGCTTGCGCAATAGACACTTTTTGCCTCCTTTGCGCACGGCGGCTTGCTCGAGTGCCGCGGCGGGAGTGGCGGGAGTACGCGAACTGCTCTAACCGTCTCTTTTGTCTTTTGTGTTTGGTGTGCGTGGCGGTTTACGCGTGGTGTTTGTCAAGTTACAGGCGGCTTTCGGGCTAGCCATGTCTCATAAATGCTGTGTCCCTGGGTGCCATGGGAACTATGAAACGTCGTCGAAGAAAGTGTCTGTGTTTAAGTTCCCGGAGGATGAAGATCTAAAAAGCATGGGTGCGGGCGATTCCTCGAAAAAACCTGGTTCTATCGACGCATACCAGGGTGAGAACTCTCATATCTTTTCACCTTTGTTTTTTAATGATTGAGTTCATTTCGTTGAATTTTACGCTGACGTGGCAGCGAAGGCGACAAGCACAAGCTAGCTTTCGCTTTTAATTTTAGAAACGTATCTTTGGAGCGCAAGCTTCCGTTTTCAAAACCACGGTCAGGAGCCTGTAACCTTCGCTCTATGTCCCCTTCTTGTTCCTACAGCTGTGGCGCATATTATTAAAGGAATCAATCAAATCGTCGAGGTCTCGGAATCTGAAGGAAATTTTACCATGGACGCCAAACAAAGGAACGCGACTCAGAGACGACTTTCAAGAACCAGTGACTTCTGCAGAGGACGATCCTAATGTGCATTTTTTGTGCAGTCTTTTTGACTGGCTGGACACCTGGCTTGACGTATGGGAGAGCAAGAACCTTACCAGTGGCACGCTAACCAAGGGGACTCACGGAGCACTCCGTTAAACAACCCGTGCACTTGTACAGATCACCGAATACTGCTTCACTGAACTCGGGCTGAACTATGTCCTGCTGTGAAAGATTCAGACTGATAGCTTGGAAGACCGTTTCGGGAAGTACAGGCAGCTGGCTGGCTCGCAATATCACATATCTATAAGGCAGCCTTATGAAGGTGAAAATAAGCTGCGACTGCCGAGTACGTTGCCGACAATCCCGTGTGAAGACGAGCGATGGGAGCAGATTGAAAAACAAGTAGAGACGCCACGGCCCAGCTGCAACATATAGTTACAGGAGAGGCAGTGTCACAAGCGATAAATTAGACCCTCCCAGGCCTAGTCTCCGTGGCAGGGACCAGGGTACACAGTTTATGCCGCTTTCAAAAAGCCGAAATGTTAAAAATCCAGAGCGGCGCTTACCGAAGAAGTTAAGACGGCAACATTTTCACTTGCGCAGGAGAACTACTCTCTTGTCAAGCAATTCGATGGAGGGGGGCTCCTTTATCCATCTATGTTCGCCGTTAATGCCATGACACACAATTACGTTGTTGCTCAAGAACTCTCCAAGCAGACACAGTTTATGAAGTTTCCGATCCAGCGTCAGTTCATCCGCGAGCTTACAATGGAACTGCTGTCTACCAACGAGACTTCTGACTTCGACGCATGTGAAGAAGGACACACAAGTGAGCTCGTGCTGAAGAACTTGTTCTGGTGCAGCACGAACATTGTGCTAAAAAACTATTGTGGAAAGGTGAACGAAAAGCTTATGAGGCTAATTCCAAGTCAAAGAAAAGAAAATGTGAAACCCTAAAATCTAAATAATTATTTTATATTCAGTGCAACAGTTGTCATAGCATTATTATTACTTTTTTTTTTTTTACATTGCCGTACGTGTGCTGTGTCTTAGTGTCGCGAAAGCTACAGAGCGGCATCTAAGTTGCTTGTGTTTGAATTGTGTCAAGATGGATACAAGAAGAAAGTATGGATACACGAGAATATACAATTGAAGCTTTCAAAGGTAAGAGAACTTATATTCACAGCATCTATTCGTAGTGTGAATGAACGCGGGTAGATGTGTGAATGAAGCTCTCACAGCTGCATGTGTCCCTTACTGAAAATTATGCTTTAAGTTTGCTACGTTTGCCTGCACTCGGTTAAATCAAAACTTGTGCGCTTTGGTCTAGGCGGCGTCTTTGCCTCTTTTTTGTGTCTTTTCTGCGCTTAATTTTTCGTCTTCGTGTCTCAGTTTCGGATTAATTACTTTATGAAAAACATTCCCCAGTTCGCCTGCAGTTTTGTTTTTATTATCACATGTTCTCTTCTGGTAAAAAATACATTTAAACACATTACATTTTTCCGTGCTCCAAAAGTCCACATTTTTTAAAGTAATCTTCTTTTCATTAGCATCACATACGAATTCAGTAACCGCACATGTCATCACCAACTTGATTGCTGCTGTTATGCATTTTGGCGGGTCCCATCACATACAATAACGTTTCAGGGCATTTACTTTTTGTTTGTTTGTGTCTTCAAACTCCTAGAGATAATTAAAGCACCGAAGGTTTGGATGCCTAAAACGAAAACCCATCTCTCTCAAAACGTCGTTAACCTTGTTCTTTCATATCATAACAATAATTGTACGTCCTAATATGCTGCCCGTGTAACCAAATATGTTTCCCAGTCATACAGATATTTATAAATCCTTTTTTACCGATTAACAAACGTTTGGGTCAATAAAAAATGCCATTCTTCGTCGATAAATCTATGCGCGACGCCTTCAGTGCAGCGCTTTTCCGCGGCGCTCGTCAGCCGACTCGTGTGACGTCACCGGAGGAGCGCTGCGGCCTTCAGCTCTAGGTGGTGTTGCCCCCCCCCCCCCGAGATCACGTGACCCCTAATCCCCCCGAGGTGCATTATGGGAAACGTCCCATAATGCACCGCGCGAGCCCCCCCCCCCCCCCCCCGGGGTCACGTGACCTCGGAGGGAGGGGCCACGTGACCCCTCAGGTCAAGTGACCCCCCAGGTCACGTGACCCCACCCCAAGGTCACGTGACCCCCCCCCCCCGGAGGAGATTGAAGAATGAGGGGAGGAGGAGGAGGAGGGGTATACCCTCCCCTGAGTACCCTTCCCTCCTCCTCCTCAAGAGCTGCGCTCCGATTCGGCGTTACAGGGAGTTGTAAACGGCTTTCACTTTTTTTACTCTAGCGACGCTAAAACGTTCTAAATTAGTAAAGTCGCATTTTTGGGGCTCACGACCGTTGCTAGGAACTGTTTCGCGGTCTGTGGTAGGCCACGAGATGATAGCCTATTCAAACCAATGAATGACCAAACTCTTCCAATAAACGGCTCTGCTCTCAAATTTTGAGCAGCACTCCCGGTGAGCAAAATAGAATACGTGACTCGCATTTCGAACATGCGTCGATACGCTTCCCCACTACAGTTTTTTATACTCGGTTCCACTCGAAACGCCGGTTCAGACACTTGCGTTTGAGTGCGTTTGACTGCGTTGCGTCGAGAACCGAAAGCGAGTCACCGGCACATCTGTGCTTCGTATGAAGCGTGGAATTCAATTCAAGGAATCATCTTGGCACGCGATATAAGCAGCAGGGATGTCCTGGTTTCTCGCAGCCGCAACGTAGTCAAACGCAGTCAAAAGCAGTCAAACGGAACTGCCTGAACCAGGCTTAACCGCTCATTCACACTGGAAGCGGATCCGCGCTGGCAAAGCGGTTGCGAACGCGGTTGTATAAAGATCCAGTACAATTGCACGCGCACTCGATGGCATCAAGTGCGCGTGCAATTGTACTGGATCTTTTGCGAACGCGGATCCGCTTCCAGTGTGAATGAGCGGTAAGTGCCAGCGTAGCAGAGGCTATACTCCGTTTCACCTTATGTTGTACCGCAGTGAAGGCTAGAAGTGCGAGCATCATAGCATTTGCAGCTGCTATTAATGCGCGAGAGCTTGTGCCGACGAGATGTGCCCTGAGCATGGAGCTCGAGCTTGTAGCCTTTCCTGCGGTACATCATAAGGTGAAACAGAGCATACAAGAGCGAACTGTGAGCTTTCAGCGTCCCTGCCAAGCACGCGGGCTTGTGAAGTGCGAGCATCGTTCAGAAGGACGTGTTTTTGCGAGTAGCTTCGACTTCGCTATCACGTAAAGTAAAACATGCGTGCTCACGGAAGCTATGAAAGAAAGCAAAGATGAAAGAAATGTTTAATGGGACGCTGCGGCCACGAGCTACATAATTCTTTCTTTTTTTAACTTTTTTTAGACGTTTTGTTACCGCGCATCTACAGATGCTGACAGATGCTTGTATTCGAACTTGGCGCGTGCAAAATCGAACTTTACAGCACCACACGGATGGTACAGCCAGCATAAAGGCCTGTTCACACATGGAGGGGAGCGCTACAAGCATAGCGCTGACCTCATGCTAAGCGCGTGCTGACGGGAGCGTTCACCGGCTTTGTATCACACCGTCAAAACTGTTGTTCATGGCAGACGATAAGTAGCTGATGAAACGTGAGCAGCGCTACATCAGCGCTTCGCTGTATGAGAGAATCGACCTTAAAGGGACACTGACACCCCCAAATTTTTTTTCCCTTTTTTGTCATTAGATTCATTATGGTGTCGGAATACTACCCAATTAATATTTTGCTACAGAGTCACGTATTTTTTTAATAAAGCCAAAAAACGCAACGGCGCGAAACCGAAACCGAAACGGAGAAGTGGAGCGGATAGCGTTGATCATAATGTAAAAACAGCGCAAACAAACACGGACGAAGGAGAAGAAACACGCAGACGGGACAAGCGCTGACTCGCAACTGAAACTTTATTACTTGAAAAAGGAAAAAGAAAATAAGATAAAAACACACACACCAGGAAGACCCCAAATTAGCACTCTCACTCAGACAAGCACGTGTTAGCCCCTTCCCCCATCAGCACCATCACATCACCGCGTGGCCAACTTTCACCTTCTCGCGCATGAATTCAAATTCTTTTTGTGAAAGCGTTATTGAGGCCTCACTCACACACCGATCCCCCAGAGTGACAATGTGAAAGGCCTCGAGCACTTCTCTCGCCAATCTATCTTTGTTTCGTCCTAATACTGCAGTGTCAGGGAAGGACGGTTTACACTTGCATACGTTGCAGTGCAACGAGAGGTGCCCTCCAACCGTGGCACTAAGGGAGTAGTTATGCTCTCTAAGCCGATCGTTTACACATCGTCCTGTCTGCCCGACGTAACACTTATTACACGAGAGGGGGATCTTATAAACAACCCCCTCACAGCATCTCACGAACGGTTTCGCATGTTTCTTTCTGCACTCTCGTTTTGGGTGCCCTTCCGCTCTTTCTTCAATCCTAGAGCAGACCTGTTTAAGTCTGAGGGGAGCTGAAAACACCACCGGTATGTTATATCGGCTTCCGACCTTCTTTAGACTATGGGAGATCTTGTGGATATACGGGATCACTACAGGCCTTTTCTTTTCTACGCTGGGCTTATCCGCCTGGGATCCTAAAGTCCGCTTCAATAATGCACTTGCAACGTCAGACAGTAACGCCGGTGGAAACCCCGCTGCTCGTAACCTTTGCACCTGTGTCCCAAAGCTCTCAGAAAGCGTATGAGGGCACGACTTTTTCAAGGCTGCACCCAAGCAAGAGAGTGCTATGCTCCTCTTAATCAGTTTTGAATGAGCCGATCTGTAATCCAGATGGCCCTTCTTAGATCGCGGAGAGTAGCACCAACACATGTGACCCTCGCTGGAGCGGAGGGAGAGGTCAAGGTACTGGAGAACCCCTCCTTTTGGTACCTCCACAGTAAACCTGAGCCCTCCGCCACACTCCGCAAATACTGCCATCACCTCATCCACAGACGTCCCAGTCACGCCCCCTCCGTCACAGTCCTCGTAAAACACTACAAAGTCATCGACGTATCTGACTACTTTTTTAACCTTGGTGTTGCAAAGAGACCTCTCTATATCACGGTCTACTTCCGCCAAGAAAATGTCACTTAGAATGGGAGCCACTCTCGAACCTATACAAACTTCCGCTTTTTGCAGAAAGCACCGATCACGCCACCCTACCACCGTCGATAGCAGGTAGAACTGCAGCAGTTCCAGAAAGCTCTCGTGTAATAAGTGTTACGTCGGGCAGACAGGACGATGTGTAAACGATCGGCTTAGAGAGCATAACTACTCCCTTAGTGCCACGGTTGGAGGGCACCTCTCGTTGCACTGCAACGTATGCAAGTGTAAACCGTCCTTCCCTGACACTGCAGTATTAGGACGAAACAAAGATAGATTGGCGAGAGAAGTGCTCGAGGCCTTTCACATTGTCACTCTGGGGGATCGGTGTGTGAGTGAGGCCTCAATAACGCTTTCACAACAAGAATTTTAATTCATGCGCGAGAGGGTGAAAGTTGGCCACGCGGTGATGTGATGGTGCTGATAGGGGAAGGGGCTAACACGTGCTTGTCTGAGTGAGAGTGCTAATTTGGGGTCTTCCTGGTGTGTGTGTTTTTATCTTATTTTCTTTTTCCTTTTTCAAGTAATAAAGTTTCAGTTGCGAGTCAGCGCTTGTCCCGTCTGCGTGTTTCTTCTCCTTCGTCGATCTGGATCGATCTGGATGAGCATCGTACCGGCGTGCGGTCGTGTGTCACTACTGCGTGGTGCACGTTAAAGACCCCAGGCTAGCGGTTGTACTGCACTGGCTAAATTGCTCATCTACAGCGAGTGACTCGTCGCAGCATTAAAAATGGCTGACCAACGACTCGCTGTGTAAATATCCACACAACCCCAATTATTATCTCCTTCGTCCGTGTTTGTTTGCGCTGTTTTTACATTATGATCAACGAATACCAACTAGTCCAACTCTCGACATTAATTCAGAGGATTGCGTGAGTGGCGGTAGTCACATGGCTACACCCGACCGTGCGGGTTTTTTTTTTTTTCCTCCTCTATCCCCACGTAGCAGACGAAATGCGTTCGCCGTGGGATTCCTTTGCAGTTATGTTTGTTTCGCTCGCTGTTCTGTACTTCAACATGAGTTGTTTTGTACATTTAAAGGGGACACTCAAGTGCTTTTTGGAGAAGCTTGTTTTTGGAAGCATATTGTTTGTTGGGCTTCAGTCAATAAAAATGACCAGTTCTAAATGGCAAGGCGCCCTAGTAAACTCACAGCAATAGAAATACACAGGCACTATATTCTCTTGCGGGGTCCATCCCCTGTCCCCACCACCTCCATAGAATTCGACCAATAGAAAGAGTGAATTGCGAAAAGATTGCAAAAGTTATTATTATTGCCCATTTTAGTCACATGCACATTATATTTTGACAACCACGTCAAATCTTAGGATGTAGGTGACGTAATACAGCTAATATTGTTTGAAAACGAGCGAACTATGTTTTCTCCTTGCCTTGTCACGCGGGAGTGATATGCCCGCGCGGCGACGCGGCTGCGTCGCTCGTCAGGTTGAACTCCGTCGTCTACCGGTTGTCTTCCCGAGGCTCCCACTCCATCCCGTTCTCGAAGCAAGGTTCGCGAAGACGCAAATGGTTACGTTGCACGGGGCAAGAAAACGACACCGAGGACCTCCTCCACATTCCTCGTTTCTGTACGGACAACTTTGAGGCATTCGCCAGCGGTGACTGTAGTTGTGGACACCATCAGTCTGCTGTACCGGCGCTTCTGCTTCCCGTCGCCGACGAGACCGAGCGAGGAACCCGCGAAAAAGTCCTCCGGTTAGTGTTTTGGTGATTTTTGTGAGTTTCATAAACGTCGCATTTGGCAGCAGTCTGCGTGACATACGTGTTCAAAACTAAGGGTGTTTCGTTGAAGAGAGAACCGTGTTTTTCGACCCGCGTAAATAAACTACGCATCGTAGAAAGCTGAATATCACCGAGACGCTAGTAGTGGCGACAGAATGCGAAAGTTTGCGAGCATCGTTACCTGGAATCAAAAGGATACTAATACTTTATTTGTACTGTGTGGGGGAGGATTACCCACGCGTACAGGATCACAAAAGGCAATGCTGCCCATACCGGAATGGAGCCGATGTAACCTAAGCTAATAACGTCACGATTTTTTTTTTCTTCTAGGACCCAGGTTTTCTCTCTTTTACCACAGACTCTGGTAATTTTGAACATGATCAGCATCCACCAGCTCGCCTGCACACTCATTGTCGTCGTGTACTGCGGTGCAGTTTATTTACTTGGACCAGAATGCACGGCTCTGTTTTCTCAAACAGCTGCCACATCTAGCGCGGAGGAGTCTGAGGCGGGACCAGAACACCGACAGCGGGAGGCGGCGGGGGAAACCGAGGTCACACGGCGGCGTGACATCGGACCGGTCGCCCCCCTTGCGCCTGTGGCGGGAGGCAAACCCTCCCAGACCCCGGCCATCCCACGAGGCTGAACTCAGCAACATCGCAGGACCCGGAGTCTCAGCCGCAACAACAAGGTGAGAGAGCCACTCCGTTCCACATTACACCCGACACACGCATCCCGACCCAAATTCATGCCCCAGCCCATTACTGCATCCGACACGTACAAACAAGCGCTTTTCGCTGCCAAGAGCACGCCAAACACCCCAAACACAGTACAAGCGATAAACCCAGCACCAGAAAATCAACACATGGACACCTTACCTCCCCCCTCTCAACCCGTCACTCCCCAGGTCTCCGTCGAACTCAAGCAAATCATGCTCGTTCTGAAAAACATTCAGGAGCGCCTGGCCGCTCTCGTGCAGGATGTAGCAGAACTGAAAGCACAGGGCCCTCAGCACCCGAACCGAAAAGCAGACGACCCCTACCACCCTGATGACGAAACCAATATCTAAACAATCTATACACATCCTACAATGGAACTGCCGCAGCCTACAACGTAAACGAGCCAGTCTCACCCAATACCTCAACACGCTAGATCGCAAACCTGACGTCATCCTTCTTCAGGACACGCAGGGCACTCACAACCTTCCACAATACACACCCTACACCCAACCCAGCATCACTCAAACCGACCGCAGACAAAACACATACACCCCCACACTCGTCACGACATACATCTCTAAGGAACACCCGTCGATACAACTCAACACAACAGACATCAACACCGCTCACCAAGAGCACGTTATCATCACCCTTCAACCCCGCAACTGCCCCAACCCCATCACAATCGTCAACGCGTACTGGCGCCCGGGCCGCAAGGTCGCAAATCCCACTCTTTGGCTCACTAAACTCGTGGCAAACAACACAGACCACGACATCCTCTTAGTCGGAGACTTCAACAGCCCCAATGTGTCCTGGGGTTACCCAAACACTCAACACAATGGGCGCCTCCTCGAACAAGCAACCGCCCAAACGTCGATGGCACTGGCCAACGACACTACACAACCCACCCGCATCGGTAACAGCGTAGAACGCGATACCAATCCCGACCTGGGCTTCCATCACGGCCCATCCGTTGCTGAATGGTCCGCATCTGACGAACAGCTAGGCAGCGATCATCGCCTCATCCACCTCACACTGATCACCAACGTCAAACAGAAAGTACGTCGCAATACTGCTCGCATCACAAACTGGGATCACTTTCGCTACCATACCTCCAACAACCCCCCACCGACGGACACTGATCCCAGAGCCTGGGCTAACCATCTCCTCCAGGCACAGAACAAATGCACCAAAGAAGCCCAAACCACAACCGCTACCCCGTACATTGACACCCATCTTCTCAACCTCTGGAAAACTAGGCGCAAATTGGTGAAAAAATGGAAGAAAACCAAGCACTCCAAACACCTAAAACACAAAATTCACAACATCACCAAAGAAGCCGAAACCTACGCAGAGCAACTCACCACCGAAAACTGGCTCCAACTTTGCGACTCCCTCAATGGCCAACTCGGCACCAAAAAAACGTGGCGCATCCTAAGCACACTCCTCACACCCTCTGAACTTCGCGACCCCCTCACACGCATTATGCTCGCCAGCAAAATTACCTCGCACGACCTCGAGCAGCAACTCCGCGACACCTTCTTTCCACCACCAACCGACACACCACACACACCAGAACCTCCAACTCCTCCCCTCGAACCATGCGACATGGACGCCCCCTGCCCACTCAATGAACTAAAGCGGGCACTTGACTCTCTCAAACGAAACACATCACCTGGCGAAGATCAAATCGCATATCAACTTCTCCGCAATCTCGACGACACACAACTCCAGCAACTCCTAAACTACTTCAATAATGCTTGGCAAACTGGCGACATACCAGCAGAATGGAAACACGCCATCGTCACCATGATCCCCAAACCAAACAAAAGCTCCGAAATCAAGAACCTACGACCCATTTCTCTCACCTCGTGCACCGGCAAACTTCTTGAGAAGCTTGTTCTCACGCGCCTCGAATGGCATCTCGAGCACGTGAAAGCCCTACCCTTTACACTCATTGGCTACCGCAAGAATATCTGCACACAAGGCTGTCTCCTTCGGCTATACAATGGACCTCTTGGCGAATATGTGCTGCCACCTAGACACGCGAATCGGTTCGAGACTAGGTGACTGGAAAACAACGCGCGCCCAAGGCCTCTCCCACCCGTTCTACACCCAAAACGTCAGCTGCATCCTGTTCACCCATTGAGGCGATGTGACCTAGATACGGCTCCCCCAAGCTCACCTTTGTCCCCATCGTGCGTAATCTTCCGCCCCGAGGTCGACACAACGAAACCGCTCAAAGGCGAGAAATGCAAGATGGCGGATTGTTTGGAACTAGATACTCTCGAACCCAGGCGCATGAAATAATCCGCGCATGCGCACCGTGTATTTCTACAAAAGGTCCATGACCTCCTCCAAGACAAAAGCACCACACAACTCCGCTCACTCCTAAGTCTGGACATCTACAAAGCCTCTGATAACGTCTCGCATGACTCCATACTCAGTACCCTCAGAGAAACGCAGTGCGGCCCTCGAATGTACAACTACATCCGCAACTTTCTATCGAACCGCACGGCCACCTTTAAAATTCCTGGACACATCTCCACACCTTTTCCGTTACACCAAGGAGTACCACAAGGTTCTATCCTCTCTCCCACCCTTTTCAATCTTGCCATGAGCAAACATCCCGCACAACTCGACACCATCCCCCACCTCAAATTCTCCATTTACGCCGATGACGTTACCTTATGGACCAACACCGGTTCCCCCGGCCAGCAGGAAGAGACACTGCAACACGCCTGCGACACTGTCGCACGCTATGCCATTAGTATAGGTCTGGCCTGTTCTCCATCTAAATCGGAACTAATCGTCATCTCCAACCGCAAAAACAATCCCGACAGGCAGCTGATCACCGTACACCTCGACGGCACTCCCATACCCCAACGCCCACAAATCAAGCTCTTAGGCCTCACCATTCAAAACAACGGTGCAAGCGATATCACCGTCTCCACCCTCTCCAAACAGATAAATCAAATCACACACATCCTCGGCCGCGTTTCCCGCCGCCACAGATGCCTCAAAGAGAGCGACATGAGACGAGCCATCGAGGCTCTCATCTACTCTCTCGTACTCTACCATATCCCCTACACCCCGCTCACTACCCGCCAACTCAAACACCTCCAGACACAGCTCTGCAAACCCACCCGCCTTGCTCTCGGCGTGCCACAGTACGCTCCCCTAGAGCACTTACAACAGATGGACCCCTTCAACACACTCGAGGAGCGAGTCGACTTGCACCGACTGGGTAAACAGCAACGCCTAACCACGTCCCTGCAGGGTCGCTACATTCTCAACTCTCTCGGTTACGACACCCTGCACCTCCCTCCCATCGAATCAACCACACCTCCGTGGGATACCATACCCCAAATTACCACACTCCCCATACCCAAACATATGAATCCCGACAGCAACCCGGAACGCCGCAAGCACAGAGCCAAACTCATATCCCAAAAAGTCGCCACACTTCAGGCACAGCAGCACCTCATCTACTACACAGACGCCAGCTACGACCGTGGCACCAAACTCGGCCGCACCGCAATTCACTGTCCCCAGACCAACACAACGCGTAGGCAAACATACACCGAAGCGCCTTCGGCAGACCTCCTGGAGACTCAGGCGCTGTGCTCCGCCATTCACCATGCCATCGCCAACCCCCACGAGGGACACACCTCCATCACTGTCCTGACAGATTCCCAAAAGGAAGTTCGCACATTTCAGTACAACCAACTCCCCAACTACATGTCGCGCGAGCTTCGAGCCGCCCTCAACGCCACCCCCACCCTTCGCTTCTACATCTATTGGATCCCTGGCCACGCTCTAATCCCAGGCAATGAACGAGCACATTCACTTTCCCGAGTCACTTCCACTCCGGGACCTGCGATTGACTGGCCTACGTCCTATGACCCCCAACTCCAGCGCAATGAATACCATCAACAGCGCTCCGACACACTCCGACAACTCCGCGAATCCAGACACGCCTTCGTACCACCGCCTCCCACACTCTCCCGACAACAGGCCAGCACTCTACGCCGAGCACAGACCCACACGCTATCCTCCCCACACTATACTCATCTCTTCCAAGGCGCTCAGGGCACAGCTAAGTGTCCCTTCTGCACTGGCTACCCAAACAATACGCACACCTACTGGCAATGCCTCCATGCACAACCATTCATCCGCTCTACACTTTCCAAGCTCCCTCCCGGGCTTCGGCCCACGACATGGAAAGAGTGGCTCTCTCCCACAAATCATCAACACGTGCCCGCCATCTTCGACGCCCTTCTTCACCACATCACAACGATCGAAGAGAAGCTGAAGGCATCGAAAGACGCCACCAATCCCCCATGATCTACCTATCCTCACCCTTCTGAATGGCGTCCTCCTGGACACCACCTCGACACCCTGAACTGAGGGTCAATAAAGATGTTTTCTCTCTCTCGCAAGCCACCGGCAGGAATTCTTTTTCTCCCGACCTGCCGGTTCGAGCTTCATAACTGAGAACACGCTTCGTTCGCGAGCTTGGAGCGTGTATGCGCGGCCAAAGCACGGCGAAAGGAGCTAATGTGGAAACCGGTCATCCAAATGAGACGCCCTGTGATGCGCCTGTGCTTGTCGTGCCGGTTCCCACGAGTGGCTCGTGCACTGAACGGCCAGTGCGCGAGCCACACGGGACGAGCGCAGCGATCGTCCCGTGTGATTCTTCTACGTCCTCGTCTGTTTTTGCTGTTTCCTACGATGAATTCCCACCAACTCACCCAACTTTCCATTCTTCTAAGTGTTAGAAACTATCGATCGCCCAAATTGCATCATTCAGGCATTGTGAAAAAACATTGTAGTATAAAAGTGCTATTTGCAGGTCCTAGTCTCAGCAGCTGGACTGCTGCGTCCTACAAGGCACAAAGGATCCTGAGGGACTGCACTGTCGAGATGAATCTCCCTGGTTGTGGAGGAGCCCGTACCGTTGGATACTTTCGACTCTGCCGTCCCCTGCTGCAGCAGCGAGGTTCCATACAGCTGCATATTTCCTGCTCCCAGCAGCATGCCAGACTCTGATGCGACATACTCTCCATCCCACTCTGCCAAAGGTTTCGAGAGGTAAGCTATGCGTATGTGCGCTTGAACTTACAAGTTTGTCTGATCTTTGCACGCCTTGTGCATTTGTTTACCCTCCCTCCGCATGCGTCCACATGCTTATGCCCCCTGCAATTTTGCCCAGTGACAGTGCTTGCTTGCTTCGTCATCGTGCGTTCCTCGTGCTTTTTATGCTATCCATTGCTTGTGTGCCCCTCCTTGTGTTCCGATGCGCCACAGACGAGTATTGAAATACATGCTCTCCGCATATTTTTTCATGTCCCTCACGTGTAATACTGCATTGACTTTTCTTTTCATGTGCTGCCACAGAGATCCTGAAGAGGCTACACCTTGGCAAAGCAGCTCTCCTGTTGGTCTTTAATAAATGGGGCTTTCATTGAGGAGGTAGACTGGAACTGTATAAACCAAACCTGGGCAACTCTGCATGACAACACAAACATTTAACACAATTTCAGTACCAGTCAGACTTACAAAGCTACACATATTAGCTAAACATATTTTCCAGTGGTTTCCCCTCCCATCTGCAACATTGTCTCTTCTCAATTATTCACTGGTTCACAAAGATACAACCTATTGTAATAACCTATCTATTATGCCTGGCTAACCTTTCAGGAAACAAATGAAAATAGTTTTAGCCAAAGCCGAATGATTATGCACAGGTTTGTTCGGACAGTTGAATTTTTGCCAAGCACCAAGGAGCATGCTGGAAGTGCGTCTACAAACGGCACCCGCAAGAGTAACTGTTACAGATGCCAAGACATGCACACTCAGCATTTGCCTATGGCCCCACCATTCTCCTTTGTGCCTTGACAAAAAAAGTTTCATTTTAACCTCTGAAAGGAATGTCAGTTATTCATTTACTGGGTAACTCGTATGTGCATTGAAGGAGCAAGAGCAAGCCTTGTGCCTAAACATTGTAGTGTACGAGCCTTCCCAGCCAATGTGGCTCTGCGAACAAAGCCCTTGACTAAGATTTACATGCAACATAATCTGTCGGCACTCGTATTTTGGCCAGTCTTTCTCTCTGTCTGTATCTAGTCGTGATGGACCGAATCTGCCGAACTTCAGATTCAGATATGCCAAACTGTTAAAAGAAGTTTGGTGAAAATTCGTTAAAAATTTGGCAAATGTTTGCGCACGCGCGAGATGCGACGGAGCCATGGATTACGGACGCCGTGCGGTTACCATCGGGGAGTGTAGTACTACCAGCGGTTGCAGCAAGGT